>VYZM01014167.1:453524-497799 GCA_013398915.1 Dromas ardeola
AAAAAAAAGGAAAATATAAAAAGGGACAACTCCCCCATGACACACTGAGTAAAGCTCAGACGGCTCCGCTGTCTCCTGCCCTGGCCCCCCGTGTCACCGCAGGCTGCATCGCCCCGAGACACATGCTGGTGTAGTCCCTCAAAATGGTGTAAAAAAAGGTTGCAGATGGAAGAGCACTGACATTTATCACTTGCAAGTGAGGGCCCTACCATCATCTCCGAAGGAAAAGTTACACTCTGTAATCCTTATTGCAGAGTACTTTTCTGCTTACTTTATTCTGGGAGTTGCAGTGAAAATGAACTAAGCGTTCTGATTTATATTGCCGCAGGATTGGAGTGACTCCCTGAGGGTGGCTGTTAAACCCCAGAAATCTTGATGGGGTTGTTTGAGTTTGCACATGTCACCTGAAGTGAGCGGGATTTGACCATTGCTCTTCCATGTCGTCACCACAAGGAATTGCTTTACTCATGTTCGGCCTTTTTCATACAAGAATCTTGTTTTATGATTTGTTCTACCTAAAAGCTACGCTGGGGCAGCTGGTCAGTTTTTAGCTTGTTTTGCGTCAGACAAAACTTCAACTCCACAGTGAATAAAAATGATAAAACCATTTGAGATCAGTCCATCATTAGGGACTGGGCCCAGTTTCTGCTACAGCTTGTTCTTTTTCATGGAGAACTACCACCGACTGCATAGTAGAACATAATAGATCAAGAACATTTTATCTCTGTTATAGAAAATATTATTATCCCTTTCCAAAGCATTCATTCCTATTTTATTTGCTCTTTTTTTATGGCATAGAGTTTCTGAACAGAGTGAGAAATAGGGGAACAAGGAGCACTATAAGAGAATCACAGAATCACACAGAATCACAGAATGGTGGGGTTGGAAGGGACCTCTGGAGATCACCCAGTCCAACCCCCTGCCAGAGCAGGGTCACCCAGAGCGGGTGGCACAGGAACGCGTCCAGGCGGGTTTGGAATGTCTCCAGAGACGGAGACTCCCCCACCTCTCTGGGCAGCCTGTGCCAGGGCTCTGCCACCCTCACAGGAAAGAAGTTCCTCCTCATGTTTAGGTGGAACTGCCTATGCTCAAGTTTGTGCCCATTACCCCTTGTCCTGCTGCCAGGCACCACTGAGAAGAGCCTGGCCCCATCCTCCTGACACCCATCCTTTAAGTATTTATAAGTGTTGATAAGGTCCCCCCTCAACAGAAACTGCTATTGGAGAGCGTGTCTGAATATAATCAGAATTGCGGAATTCAGGAAGAGTCACCAGATATAAAAGAATCAGTTATTCCTAATCAGAAACTAAAGTGGAAGTTGAAAATGCTATTTAAAGTAGGAGAAAGAAAGATTTTTCATGAGTTCTCAATACTTTTCCAGAAAGTATTCCTGAGAGATTTCATATCCAACAGAAATCAAGAATTAAGACTTTGACCCCTGACTTGCTTGGAGTATTTTTCCATCCATTTTTTGTTACCCATCGATGGTTAGATCCAGCCAAGCTTAGCTTCCTCTGAAGCGTTAATGACCAAATCGAAAAGAAGCCAACCTGGCCTGCACTTCACCCAGTTTGACCATTGGCTGCTTTAACACAAAATATCAGAAACATATCATATCAACATGTTTCTCCTTCACGGTTAGTATTTTGGCAGTTCTCTCTGTCCACGGCACATCCCTTAAATTCTGCAGCCAAACACAATGTTCCTGATTTCTAATCTCACGAGCATTTTCCCCACTCAGCCCTCTCTGTGGAGGGGAAAATAGAATAGACTTTCTCCGCAGGATCTGAGCAGGAAGTCTAAGGGACCACCAGAGCTCACAGACATTCTGTGTGCCCTCTTGGTGCACCTTCCTTATAGGCTCGATAACGGACAGGTTTGAGGCCAGGAATCAATTTTTTCACCAGGTTAGTTTGAGAAGTTGCCTCCAGGGCTGGATATTGTTTTGCTGAGGGCTTTTTGGTCTTCCTCAGAGGTGTGGGAAGTGATTCATTTCTGAAGATGATGTAAACCTTTTCCTATTACAAACGCCCTGTTTTTGCAGAAGCTCAAAACCTTAGTAATTGCTTTCATCTTTCCTGAACCTCTTCATTCAACACATGATTATCTTGGGGGCCTTTGGCCTTTTATACCAAAAGTCTTACGTGTTATCTTATACCAGGTATCAGGACATACATGGCACATGAGTGATAGAATAAAAGGCAAAATGTGTATGATTTGCTGTATCCTTCTGGACTAAGCATTAATAGCTGGTTTGTTTGGAGCTGCGGGGGTCTTAATGGCTCAGGTGATTCTTCTTGCATCTGTAGTTTTCATTAAAAAGTTTACGAAGGAAGTAATTATTTTGGTCTACTGTCTAGATCTGGAAACCAAGGAGAGAGATTCACACAGACTAAAATTTTTAGGTACTCCAAGGAGCCTTCTGGATCCACTTTCTCCCGTTTTACTACGCAGAAGCTGTGTAGCCTGAAAAGCTGCTTTCCCAAAGTACCTTCCTACTGAGGTGCTTCAATGTAGGCAGTGTGAGTCCCCCCACCCCCTTGAAGGGTTGCCCATGGCTGCCGAGCAGGCCAGTGCTGGAAACAAGCTTAGGTCTCATGGTTCCCAGTTACTTCAAAATGAAAATAACTTGTCCTGCCATTAGGCTGAGGGGAGAGAGAGAAAAGGAGAGAGGAGGAGAGAAAGCACCAGCAGCTTCATTCATGGGGGGGATGCTGGCACTGCCAAGTATCATTATGAAAATTCTTCCTTTTCATACAATATTAAACTCTCCTCTTGGCAGGTCCCCTGATGCAGTCAGTGTTTTTAGTGAAAATACACGAGGTACTGAATTCTTTAACCTCAGTTCATTTCTCATTATATTCCTCTGTTAATAGTCCTGCGAAATACACAAAAAACCCAAAGCTGTGTCTGTGCTCCATCAGGGATCTCTGATTTGATGGTTAGGGTGGCTCTTGGCAGTGAGTCTACTGGAGAAGAGGAAAAAACATTTTTTAAACAGAAGAGGAATCAGGAAGAGCTGATTTTTCTGAATTCAATTAGGCATTGAAATCAAGGCTGGGATTTTGACCTTCCTAAATATGTCTGCCATGCAACTACCTCTTTAAATTTCAGGGTTTGAGGTTTGAATCTTTGCTCTCAATTTGATTCAGTTCTGCCCCAAATTCAAGATTTTATTCACTTCCTGTTGTCAGCAAAGAGAAGGTTGACATGGCTTAAGTGTGGAGTTTGCTCCCAAGAAGTTACTACGCATTAGGTGGGACCACAATAAATGAGAAAATAGGTGTTTCTGGTCTGCCACAAATAGAAATTAAAGTGATGTGAAAGGAGGCATGGAAGTGTAACAGACTTCCAATACCCTTCAAGTGATTGTGAACCAAACTAATGTGAAGGTGTTTCAAATACACCTGCTTTACCTTCTTGTTGCGCTGGGCTAGGAGCAGGCTCACAGTCAGTTACTGTGTCTGAAGTCACTGATGAAAACTCTGCAGCTGCAATAAATTTATTGCATATGATCATGAGCATAGCTGTAAGAGACCGGATGGTGATTTATGGGATTGCAGCTATAAATTTTATTCCTATCTCCTGGCCTTGGTGTATTTCATCTGGAAAGCAATATTTGATTAATAAAGAATGATTTTTTTCAAAAAGCCAGTTGATCATAACTGTTTTACTACCTCAGCCAAAGGAGTAGGAAAATCATGTAAATCTCATGTTGAATATTGTATTGGTTGCAGGTGAACAGTCTGTGAGACAGACCTTTTGACCAGAAATTCTTAGTCCATAATTTCAGTTGACAAATAACAATCAAAATAATTCCCAGAAAGACAGAGAATGACATTTCATTCGATCAGTAATGTTCCAGAGGTTATGTGCCCTGTTTTCAAACAACCATGTCCTTGGAGACCGGATGCCTCTGGTCATGTAGACCATGATGTATTATGATCAGAGTACCTGATTTATAACCCAATGGCACACACGTACCCAAGTGAGAATGGAGCCTCTGTTGAGTGGAACACTGCTGGTGGACTGAAAAGATCATATTGTAAATGCATCAGACAGGTAAAGGTTGAGAGAGTTGCTTGTTGCACAGAAGTGTGAAAAATTAAGAAATAAAACCAATGCTAGGCAAGAAGAATGTGGCAAAAATGGAAAAGGAACTGATGTTATATGTCCAGTCCCCGTGTCTTCATCACTACTCTGTCTTCTGAAACCACTACTAAATTTGCAGGTTGTTTTTAGATTGTATCATACAGCTGTGTCCTAATATTGCAAGGCTTCAAGGATTCCCTTACATACAGCTAAGAAAGCTATGCCCGCGCAGAACTGCACTGCAGAACTGCTGGGGGACACGTTAGCTTGCTCCTTGTCTCCAACAGGACCAGTGACACTCGAGCATCTGTCCCGATTTCCGCTCCCACTGGCTCTTGCAAATAGTTGATTTGAGCCGGTACAAACTAAACAGATGTTTAAGGCTCACTCACTCTACTTTTTTTCTTTTTTTTTTCTTTTTTTTTTTTTTCTTCCTTCCTCATTTTCTTTTTAGTTTAGAGCATGACAGCTTTAGGTTGGAGTTTAAGACTATTCATGGCTGTGCTCACAGCACCTGAAGGCAACCTCTATTTGTGCATATCTACAGAGAAGAAGGAAAAAAGTTCCATTTTCCAAAAATTCCTCCCACTTCCTCTTCCCTGCCTGTGCCTCTAACCACTGCTGTATATGCAGTTAATTGAAATGGTGTTTGTTTTATCTTGAATAACCTTGTAATTGATTGAGGTGGTGGACAGCAAGACTCCAGAGTCATTTACAGACCTGTGCATGGAGCAGTAATTTCTAGGAGGCTTTCCACTGCTTTCCCCTCTGTCCCCTAAAGAACTATACTCCCCTGTATGTGTGTGTTTGCAGATATCTGTAGCGCTCTCTCTAGATATTCACAGTCATATAGATCTCCCCACAGTCCATTCACTCTGGCTGCAACTGTCCATTTGCTGCTCGTTGAGATCTTATGTTACCTGGGGTGGTAAGGCTCCTGGCACTCTTCCCTCCTCAAGAAAAACAGCCTGATTGGGGAGTGCTTGCTTCGTACAAGGCCTCGATTGTGTGCGAGTGCCGAAAAAGTAACAAATGCAGTTTAATTACGTTGGATGCTTGGTGGCTGGTTTGCAAATCCTTTATTTGTTTTGAGAAGTGCCCCAGCAGCAGCACTAAATTTTGTGTGCATTTGGGGAGCCTAATGTACCACTTATGCTGGGGGAGGGAAGACGGTCTAATTAACTGGGCTGCTGTCAAGCTAATAAACTAATGGAGAGCTTAAACAAATAAAAAAATAAAGGAAGTAGACATGATGGGGGAAAAATAAAGTGACTAGACGTGAAGTCTTACGACATGCATTTCCACCTTCCATGAAAAGGTGTCCTTGGGCACCCAGAATTTTGCGGATGAAGTTTTATGTATCGTAATTCAAGTCCCCCTTTTAGGAGGCAAAGGTTTAGCAGATCTATCCAGGAATGAGTAACGAGAGAGGAGCTTTTCCCATCCTGCCCAGAAACCCATTCCAGCTCATCAGAGTTGTTCATTTTGGAAACGAGTCAGATTCACATTCATGGGACAGAGGGGAGTGGAAAGCAATCAATGTTTAAATCTTCTCTTTGCCAGGCCGAGATGTTACATAAGGTTGAGGAAAATGTTTTATTATCCCAACTAAGCCCGAAGTGTCAGATACTGACAGCATTTCAGAGACAGGATACTGGGCTTGATGGTCCAATAGTCTGACTCAGGCTGACAGATTTTCTATTCCGCCCTCTCAAATTATTAGTTGTTCTTTTTTGGTCCATTAGGTATGAGGTGATTTTAAACTAAAAAGGTTAAAGAAGCATACACATTATTTTGGGACTGGGCTGAAAGAAACCTCCCTGCTCTGGTCATTATGGAGCACCAGACGAATACAAATCTTTTCTCATCTGATTTCTCCGAGTGTCTAGCTGCCATGATCTCGTGATCATGAGATGGTACATTGCTAATTGTCTGTGGAGTACTTGTGGTCATGTTGATATGGTTCATATTGTCTCTTCCAACTCCTTCTTTGCACGTTTCAGATGCCACATGAGACTTTGGAGTAGCATCTGCCCATGTTTTACTGAAGTTTTCAACTTTTATATTCACTTAAGTGGTTAGTGGCTGTTGTCCCTGCCTTTTTCAAGGCCAATCTCAACTCTACAGTTTTCCTAAGAACTCAAGGGGCTTTCAAACGTTTCTGAACTGTCAATTATCTGACCCAGTGGTTAATAAAATATGCAGTGCTCCATGTTCTTCTTCAGGAAAATATTTATAAATCAATATCTGTATTATTTGGCCACCTTTGCTTATCAAACACTGAGAGGTTCATGCTAAATAAGCCAAGTGAGCTATTGCCAGATCATAACTTGAAAAATATTCTTTGAGACCCTAAAGAAAAGAAGTTTTGCACTTGGAGAGCAGCAGAAAATGATGGGTGGCCCCAGCCAGCGTGGGACGTGTGTGACGGGGGTCATGCAAAGACGTGTGGTGCCTCGGCTCTGGAGCTGAGCCAGGCTCCGCTTGGAGCAGGCAGGCAATATTCTAGAGCTGCTTTCAGAAGCATTTGAACTGTCCACTGTTTTCCCTTTCATTTTCAGGATGAAATATCAGCCCAGAGACCAGTGAGATTTCTTCACTGGATTTGACGGCGCCTCATGAGTGTGACAGCAAGTCAAAGAAACAGAAAGATTTCATGATCTCAGAACAAAAAAATAAAACCACATTTTAAGTACTTATTTTCTTTCTGGAGATCTCTGCATTGACTAGTACTTTCCTTTAAACTTGGAAAGTTTTGAAAGAGAGTGAGGTTGCTGGTTACATTCTTACAGCCCTCCTCATACATTCTCCACGGTGTTGCAGACAGATTTTGTAGGACGTTACAGTCACAGCTACAGCCGGCCCTAAATTACATCCTCTGCAACCGTCCTGAATCCAAGGATTTCCTTCAGCAGAGTGTGGTTCCCTGTGTTCTCCTGAAGTCTCAAGTGGGAGGCAGCAGTCACGCAGAGAGCTGCTCAACAGATTGGGAAGGAAATATTTTCTGAAGAAAAATCAAAATCCAACTTTTTCCAGGAAGAAGGTTGATTTTTTTGCGTTTATTGTCACTCCTAAGGCACTTCAGGCTATTTTTTTTTTTATTAATAAATCTGCATTAATTATTTTGGCTCTGGAAGCAGATTTTGTTTGCCTTTAGTTAATGCTGTGCTATAAGATGACTGAGGCAAAGACGTCACTAGAAAAGAGCAGAAGCAAAACTTTCCATTTCACCCAAAACAAAAGCTTTCATCTTTCTCAAACGAAACCTCTGAATATTTTCTTCACTCAAAAGCTGAGCTGTTTCAACCTCACATCCCACCATAAGAGACAGGGAAGAGATGGATCTGTGTCCATTACTCATTGCATAGCATCATTTACCGTAATTACTCTGCTCATTTTTGCTCATGAGGAGCTATTTCAGTTGTAGCCTTGGGCCACTGCTCTTGTACTCTACTGGCTGATCCATGCTGAATTCCCCAGCAGACAGCGCATCTGACATTTTTTCATCCCTCCACGTGCTCAGCTGAAATTCAGTAGCCTGTGTCAGAGGAATAGGGCTTTGGTCGGTATTTCTGAACTCACTAAGAAAGTTTTAGCCATGAGGATTGCCTGGGACCAGGCATTTACTCACACTGCACAACATGCAGACTGCAGGATTTCCTCAACAGGGATGATGAATATTCAGACTAAAGTGAGTTGGGAGCTCTCTGTTGCAGTCCACAAGCAATAACAAAAAACAAACCAAACCAAAACGAAAAAATCAAAACCATCTTCAGTGAAGGTAGTTTACATTTTTCTGATTTAAAAATTGTAAAGGGAATTGAAAAACTCATTTTAATCAGGAGATTTGAGATTTATTGCTAGGAATTATTGCTGGACCATGCTGATGGAAAGGCTTGGGTCGTTAAGAATGCTTACAGGAAGAATTGTTTGTTATGAGTATTGTATTTCATTAACAAATCATTCTGAAGCCAGTCTCAGTCTCCAAATTGCTTGAAAACTCTTGATTCCAAATATTCGTCACTTGTGTAATGTGGTTAACCAGATGCATCTGGACCTAGGATCAGATGAGAAGATACGGTTAAGCAGTAAAATAATGGTCAATGAATAACAAATACACTTCCATAATCTATTGATCTGACACAAAACCACCATGGTGAAGTCTAATTGCTTTCTTCTGTCCCTAGTCAGTAACTTAGTGCTTTTATCAGCATTTTTAGAACAACTGGGCCATTTGACTAACTCTGCTTTTTAGTACAACGTATCCCTGGGACATCAATTGACTTCAGTCATAGCAAGAAGATGTTCACAAGCTGTCTTTGGTCAGGTGTGTCCTGCTGTGCTTCTCACCTTTTCCTTTGATGCAGTACACTGCAGATGTATTTATTGTGGGCTTGTTATACATCAATTTTCTATTTTCCTAAGCTTTTTGCTGGATAAGGATAAGCGAAGGAAAATGGAGAGACTGAGAAAGGCCTGGTTTGAAGGGCAGCTTTTAAGCAAAAGTGAACAGCATAGTGAATTTGAGGAGGGGTTTTGTGTGTGTGTGTGAAGAAATAAAGCAACCAACTGCAAGAGATTTTAGCATGTTAGAATAAAATGCATAAACTCCAATACAACTAGCAAACATAAGTTCCAGGCTTGTTTCCTCCCAGTGTTTTCTTTTTTTCAGAAGAAAAGTAGTATTTTGAAGTGTGTATCTCAACTCTCTTGAAATCAGTGGATACACTCTACTTTCAGGCACTCTCTGAAACAACATTATCTACATAATCAATTCAGGGCAGTTAGTAAAAAGTTGTTAAAAAATATATTCAGAGGTTTTTTTTCTTCCCTTTTTTTTTAAAATTTATTTAAACATGTAAAAAATGAATTGCACACAGATCCAGGATGGAGTTTCCAGTCTGAAAATAAAGATCAGCATTTGGTATTGCAGTTAGCCACAGATAAAATTCAAATTTGTAACACTTCATTTAGCAGAGTATTAACCCCTTGGGAAGTGAATGGGAGACCTTCAGTGAACAAAACTCCTCAGTGTAGAGCAGGTAAAAATATATCTACGCGAGTTTTGCCCCTACATGTTACAATGGCGTGAAGGTGACCAGCCCAGCTCCAATACGTTTGTTTAACTTGCTCAGAATTAATCAGAGCACTCTGGGATTAATAATTACTTAATCAAATAATCGCTTCGTGACTCCAACACTATCTTTTTTTCTTCCAGCAGGCTGGAAATAAGAGCCGTGAATATGTAAATTGGAACTGATTAGAGGATTAGGTTTCACTCTTTTTTTTTATTATTTGGAATAAAAACAGCCTGCAGATCCCTCTAAGCCAAGCCATGTCTCTGAATTACAACACTAGCGCCTGTCGGCTGTGATAATTTCACTTCATTAAGTTCCAGATATAAATAGAGAAGGTTTCTTTTTTTTTTTTCCATGCACCACCTTTAATAAGCATGGACTGAAAACACAGGGGTTATTGATCCACACAGCTATTGGGTCTTTGCGAGTCTGCTGTAACAGTGAAAGAAGACCAAACACCTTCTACCTGTGCGCTTGTGCAGCCGGGGACAATTCATCTCTGTTGAATCCATTTTAAAGCTTTTGCAGAAACTGCCAAAAAATCATCGCGAGGATGACAGTGTCAGCTGCACCATTCATAGCAATGCAAACCAAACGTATCTGATAGGCCATGACGGTGGAAATGTCAGCAGGACTCAGCCGGGATTTCCAGGTTTGATGCCTAATGTTAAGCACCTCTGTAAGGTGGCCCCCAAATAACTGGGCTGACGGTGCCAGGCAACAGTGGCCACTGATCTACAGGGAAAGCAGGAGCTCAGCATCGCTGAAAATCTTCCTAGTAAAATGACATTGTTTATGCAGTCTCTTTTCCTATAATATACAAGACCATGATTTTAAGAAGTCTTGTCCACAGGCCAGAGTGTGGCCCACAGTGAGGCTTTTAGCCCTGGCATCCTGTCGTATCGACTGAGTATAAGAGGGTTTGCACTGTAGATGATTATCTTTGTCTGTAAATCCAGCTGTGGGATCCCTGCTGCAGAGTAGGGCGCTCACAACCTCATCAGGAAAGTGGACCATTCCTTTACTTCGTGACTTACAGATTGATACTAGGATATATAAGGCTAAAAGTACTTTACTGAAGCTCAGAAAAGAATTCTGTGGCAGAACAGAAGCATTATTTTCTCAGAATTCAAGGGTTATGTTCTTTCTTTCATATGTTCTTTCATAAATTTGGGAATGGCCAATAGGTAAGGACACGGAACAAAAGGAAGTTCCTAATTTTGCTCTAAAAATAAAGCTCCCTTTGCCATAAATAGAAGAGAAGCTCAAAGGTGGGGGATCTCTGGTGCTACAAACAACTCTTAAGGACAAAGGCTGACAGATCTGTTCAGATGTTAAGTGAAAATTAATTCAGAGGATCTCATCTTTATCCCAGTTAAATGTCACAAAAAATCTACACGGAATTTGAACATGGCCACATATGGGTAACAGCTTTTCTCTGCTCAGGAATGGATGCTGAGTAACAAAGGTTGTTGCAGGTCAGCAAAGAAAATTGCATTTGTAAATCTGTTTTTTGCAGTGGGGTGAATGCCAAATTCAAATACAGAGAGCACAGGAACTGAAAACCTAGGCATGCAGGGAAAGCCACTTCAGAAAAAACCCTGTACAGAGTCTACCTCCACCAGTCCCGGCTCCAGCAGGTGATTCTAGTAATCCCTTATTTTTCACAAGCATTAATTTTATACGGAAACATTAAAATAAACAGACTTGGGAACAAAAGGTGCTGGGGAGTGGAAAAGGGATGTGAAACCTTCCAGCTTGTGGTCAGCAAAAGAGATTCTTGGCTTCTCGTGAAATGTCTTTCCTCTGTTTATACGTTCATTCTCTTCGAGGGGAGTGTAGAGGGAGAAGGGGACACAGGGGACAAAACCTTCTGCACCATGAACAAAGACAAAAAAGAGGGAAGATCACTCACTTCAGTGGCATAACACGCCCTATACGTGAGGTCTCTGGGGGGTTACTTATGGGGTGGGGGCTGCACATCTGCCGCAGGCAGAAAGCTGGGACGTGTGGGCTCAATGTTCCAGGCATCTGTAGGAATTTCCCTGCATATCAGTGCATTTGTAGGTACCAGCTCACCTCTGTAAGGGAATAATAAAGAGCCACCTCTCCTCAAATGTTCTGAAACTCGGTTTTACCTTTCCTTTTGTAAATGAGCCTCGGGAAGGTTGACAGCTTTGGGAAAGGAAGGTGCTAGCTGAGAAGTGGGGAATGTGGACAAGTTGTGCAAAGGGGACTCTTACATGGGAAACTGGAAACATTAAAATGAGATCTCTTAGTTTGCACTAAAGGAACACAACACCATAATAAAGCAGCACTCATCTTTTTAAAGCCATGAGCAATTAAAATTAATACCTACTGCTAATAATGATAATTTTCAGCCTGAATCCAGTAAGAATCGATCCTGGTTTCAAGGTGACATACTGAAATAACTAACCTCCACCGTAGATAACTCTGGGATTTGATTATATTTATTTCCATGGCCTGCTGAAAGTCAGGAATAATTCTACCAGACGAAACCTGCAAGTTCACTCGGATCCCAGCCTGGAATTTAGCTAGCAATATACACTGGGAACACCAGGGAGCCTCAGGATGTCTATAGCCATGCCTGTGTGGGCAGCGGGATGGGGTGGAGGGCATCCTGCCGCCCTCTTTCCTTGGAATATTACATGGGCTGAAAACAGCCGCATGCCCACAAGAGGCCAGGGCAGATGCTGAGTTTGTTTCAGCTGTATGTGCAAAAATCAAACAGCGTGGTGTCTTCCTGCTCCGCCACTGCCCAGGAGAGACAGTAAAGCCTTGTGAAGCAGAAATCGAGTGAAATACTTGGCTGGATGCTCATATTATGTAAATTCAAGCTTGAAAGCTTCAAGTATTTTTTTAATAATGTCACACACGTGGGGCTTGTTAAGTATTACTGACTACCAGAGCGATTCTTAAGGAATTAGGAGGGCTTGCAACTCTAGAGTAGAAACTTAGCCACTACAGCTAATTCTTATAAGCACCTTGTGGATTGTGTGTGTTTTGCAGACATTTTCTGAAGAATTTGGATGGTGATTTCCTGAAAAAAAGAAAAGGGGGAAAAAAAGAGAAGAAAAAAAAAAGAGACAGCATTGCTGTGAAACTGCAATGCTGCTCAGAGAAACCTTGATGTTTTTAACAGTATTCCCAGGTACTTTAAGGCTAGGTGTGCTTGAAATTGAAGTCTAGGAATTAGAGAACACAAACTTCATTTATTCAGGAGGAACTGGAAAACGTGAATGAGTTTCCATGGAGATGGGGTTATTTCCTTTCCCACAATTCAAATCTTTTCCACAGGTCCTGTTTCATTCTGGTCACCCTAATGCGTTGTTGAGGAGAGTTTTTTGGATTTTGATCTCAAGAGTTGGCCAAGCTCCAGGCAGAACAATGAAAAAGTCATAAATCACTTTAATAGATATAACAAGAAAGAAAAAAAAAGGAAGGCAGAAAAATGGAGGGACTGAAGTATGTCAGTCCCAGCACATCCATCAAACACAGAATACTCTTCTTGAGGAGAACATGCCAATTAAAAAAAGTTTAGACCTTTATGGTCTTATAAGGGGTTCTGATGCCCAAGATGCCATTCAGATTTATATATAAAACAAATATATTTATATTTTCTCCAAATTATGGTGCTAGGAAATGTTCTGTGTGTCTTAACTACTTACAAAGCTTGGAGCTACCCCACCTAACTCGGAGCTGTGTGGATGTGGGATTCATCCTTCAGCCGTCAGAACTGTGGCCACATAGACCAGCTCAGTAGGGAAGGACCAATATTTCTAGGGAGTGACCCAGCTCCATCTGAGATATCGTCTTCAGAAGATGGTGACAAGGATCTTCGAATGGTTTGGATTGGAAGGGACCTTTAAAGATCATCTAGTCCAACCATGTTCTCCAAGATGGAGAACTCACATAGGAATCAAATGAACCCTGAGGATAAAATAGCTTCCTGAACTGCGTACAAGCAGACAATGCATGTGTATTTGATCTCATAGAGTCAAGCAGATAACAAAGCAATAATGCTACTCCTTAAACAATGCCCATCACCGTAGTGAGCGGTCATGTTACGTTGCTGATGGGCTCTGCAGAGTGCCTTGTTCAGGCGTGTCATTTACACATGGCGTGCAAAACTCGAGTGGGTCTGGCTGCTTTGACCACTTGCAGCTTCGAGTGATACCAGTAGAGCTCTGTAGCAGGTGCCTAGAAGGACAGTTTGGTTATTAGATTAAGTTCATACCATACCCCTTTCAGCAAATCTAAATGGGTTGGTAATAATTTTTAGCAATGTACAGGGGACCAGAAATTACAGAGTTTATGTGGATAATATTTTTTATTGAGGACTTTTTTTTTCATCCCTGCTCTAAAAGTACAGTGTACACAACCTTTCTCCTCAAAAGCTGATAAATGGTTTAGCCATTATTTAAAGTTCGGGAAAAGGCAGCTACAGAAATAACATTTTAATGTATTCCAGATTAGACTTCATGCTATATTTGTAATAAAGACTTGTTTCCAACATTGGTTGGCAGATCACTCATATGGACAATTATCCAAATAGCTATTAGGATACGATTGCGCTCATTTCCAGGCAATGCAAGATTGCCAGAACTCAGCTTGGCTGGCGGTTGGATTTTGGTTTGACTTTTGGAGAAAACCACAAGAATTTGTCAGTCGTCTTGGCCGTAAGGGAGTCTTCTTGTCCTGAGGCTATTCTTTTTCCTCTTCGAATATAGAAGGCAAACCATACTCTTGTTAGGTTTGGGTTCCTTTTTATTTATTTCATTATCTCTCACCTTAGTGGCATCAGGAGGAGAAGACTCAGATGTGACTAGCCTAGGAGATGAGAGACCTCTCCCATCATCCATGGAAAAGAGGAGGGTCAGTATGGGAAGAGCACATGTATTCTGGAGGGTGAAAACTGAAAAGAAAATCAAAGGTCATGAATTTCTTTTACTGGGGGAAGGGAGCTTAAGGGAGGGAATACTTAATGCCAAGCTAAATCAGTGTTAGTTGGGAATGGAGACTCCCTCTCTTTATGCATTATGCTAATGTGTTGTTTGGCAGATCTGAATCATGCTGGCTAGTTTAGTCAAGAGCTTGAGTCGAAGAACACCAACTCCCTCAGAAGGAAAAAGATCTCTTTGTGCCAGGGAACATGTTCTGTGGTGAGATGATGTAATTGTTTAAGTCACAGATGCAGTGGTCAGGAAGGTTTTTCATATTGAAAGATAGGTAGGTCGACAATGGTCCATGAAACTTCAAGTAAGTCCAGCCATCCCCTTTGCTAGAGCTCAGAACAGAAAGAGGTTCATTATCTATTGCCAGTCTAGCGTGGGTGCTGCTTAGACCAGCAGACAGGGGTTGGGGGCTGGTGTGCCTCCCCATCCCAAAACTTGTAATCGTTCATTTCAAGACCTTAAATGAGGCACTTCAGTGGTGATGCTTAGTGTTCTTCCCTTTGTAAAATGGAGATAAGAAGTCTGGAACCAAATCATAATCATTGCATTGTTGAAATGAAATTTATGAAAGATAATCTGCCCCTTGTGACAACAGGGGACGTGGTAAAGGATCCAAAGGTCCTTTGCTCTTCTATATTTCTATTATCAGATAAAAGGCTTTGGATAAACACATCACATCAGCTGCTAGGAGATCCCAGCATTTCTGAAAAATATCTTTCCAAACTCTTGTTTCTCAAAAAGAGGAGAAGGTCCAGGACTAAAGCGTCTTGTTTCTCATTTGCTTGTCATGAGTAACAACATATACTGTATTGTAGCTGAACAGTGAAACACAGCTTCAAGCACAGAAGCTGATAAACACCGTGGCAGTAAGGCTAGTGAAAATGAAAATATTTAAAGGAGAGGAATATCACAGGGCCTTTGTTAAAAAATAATCTCATGATCTTCTCTGAGCTCCAGTTGGGTCTCCCTGTAAAGACTTTTCCGTGGGGTGAATACAGCAACATTTAATGTCTAGAAATCCTTTCTTGCTGGCTGTGCTCCAAAACAATGACTGCACAAAAAGGGCTGAGGCATATCCTACCAATGGAGCAGAAAATTGCTTCAAGGCTAATAGCAGTAACACCTTGGCGAAGCAAACACTGTAATTAGCAGTAAAGCAGCACCCATGCCCAATAGGTCTATTGTGTCCCATATACGATTTTGCTCTTTGGTGCAAAGGGGAAACGTGTGTGTGAGTGAGAATGAGCGTACAGAGGTAATCCCCATCCAGTGTGTTAATGATGAATGTGCTGCAGTTGGCATAAAGTGGAACATATGCCAAGATGAGGCCCTCTTGTTCCTTCCAATCCCCCACCTACATTCTCCCAAACACCACATTATATTTTTAGCATTTTTATTTTCTTGGAAAAATATATAAACTGCAGTTATAAAATGTGTTTAAACAAATGAAATGGAGCTAGCAGGTGTACAAAACGTCCTAAAATGCTTCCCATGGCTGCAGTTAAAAAAAAAAAAAGTAAACTTAAACAGTTCCATAGTGGAAAAAAAAAAATCTGTAGGTAGAGTGTATAAATGTAATTTTTTCACACTGCACAGTCACTTTCATTTTTGACTTCTAAAATCTACCTAAAATCGTTCTTGTTTTGGATCTTCATTTCTCACCCAGATTAAAGGGGTTAATTCTGCCATTGCCATCTGTGGGAAATAATATACCAGAGTTACCAGAGCTTTAACTTCTGAGATCCCCAGCGCATCACGTGGAAAGCCAACCTGCAAAGCTGTGAATGTGTGCTGTTATTTACTATTTTTATCTTCTCCATGTTGAATCTGGAGAAGACTTAGGTTCAGTTTGGAGATGATTTTTATTCAGGATTTAATTTTTTGTAGAATAGGGTTGCATTGACAAGCTTAATCAAAACTGACGTACAGCTGGCAGCGCACATAAAACTATAAGCACATATATAAAGATTTGTATATATGTATGTATACATCTAGAGAAGATGTCAGTCCAAAATAATTCATAAGCAAAATACTCCATTAGCCAAGAGAGGGGAGGCTTTGCAAAGAAAGAAAATAATTCATTCTAAGTAGAGCTGGAAATAGGGTTTTGTATTGTGCTTGTGCTGCCTGATTTGGTGGAAAGGGACTATTTGTGAGCTTAAAACTGAATGGATTCTAAGTTCTCTTTGCCCTCTGAATGCTCAGAGGAGTTGATACCTCGAATTTTGGGTAAGGCCCGTCACTAGCTCTGATTGCTGAGCAATATTAGCGCAGGGAGGGAAGAGATAGGCTTTCATTCGATAACAACAAGTGACATTTTTACGCCTGGCTCTGAACATTTCTCTCTACCTACCTAAACTTTGGTAAAATGTTTTTTTTTTTTTCCTAAAATAACTCCCATCGCAGAATCTTTTTAATCTTACTTTTGTCTCATTTTTATTTCTTTCTTTTCCAAAATATGGGGAATTGTTTTTATTTGTGTGTATGCGATTTGAAATATGTCCACTTGAAACTGAAATCAGGATAATAACAAGATATTTTGCTACCCTGGAGATGGCTTTCAGTGTCATGCTGTCCTAGAAGAAGGTAGCTCAGAGAAGGACTGTGCTACAGAAAAAAATACAGAGGGAACCCATGGCCCTTGAGGTAAGAGATACTCAGAGCAAATTTCTTGATTCCAGCAACATAGTCGATCCTATTTGGCATCTCTTTTGCTTTGGTTTTGCTACAGCCTGCTAAAACTCACATTATTCCAGGAAGCCACGTTCTAGAATAAAGCCCCCATCCGTTTTTAAAATTGCCATTTGTAGTTTTCAGCTAGCTGTGTGGTTCCGTACCAGTCCAACGGCTGACTTTCTTTCCAGCAATCAAGGACAACAAAATACATTATTTTTAAATTAAACAAACCCTCTTTTTTTTTTCCATGGGAAATTACTCAGAGTGCAGTAAAATGTGTCACGTTCGTATTTCCAATCTTTCTGAAACAGTTTGGTTCTCTAAGTAAAATTTTTAATGCATAAATTTCATGCAAGATCAAAATTCATTAAAACACATTTTCCCATCTCTGCTCATTTGTTGAAGCCTGAGATATTCTGTTGAACTCTGGTAGAAATGTCGTGTCTATTATTTTTACAGGAATAAAGTTCACAAACATTATATGAATTATTAAATAAATATTGTTATAATTACTATTTTTTTGACTAATGAAAAGTTTTCAAATTAATACCAAATTTCAGCTATGCATCTCAAAGTATATTCGTGATTAATCTAGCCTTGAGCAGTTTTCTGAGATCTCAGGTGCAAATCCTCAATCCTCTTTACTCTACTGAACACCCACTGTTAATTGGTGTGTTAATTTAAGTGTGATTCTCCAGCCCCACTCAAGGTGCTGATATGTGTATCAATGTACAATGCTGACAAATGCGTGTGGATGGATTATTCCCAGTTGCATGTCCAATTTTCTTTTAATGGGTCATTTTCTTCTGAATGGGTAATTCATTCCACCGCTGCTCTACTAAACTAGAGACCTGGCTTAAATCGTCTATCTGCTAGATGGCTGCGAGTGTGATAGAAATTCTGCAAATTGGTGGGAATTAGTTTAGAAACTGAAGAGGAAAAGAAATGGAAAAAAGGAGAGATGGTTCACGTGTCTGAGATAGATAGTGTTTCTGGCTGCATAAGAGCAACTGCAGAGTGAGGCAAAGACAAAGGAGAGTAAACGAAAACATTTTTGAATGCAGAGGACTGTTGAAAAGGCTTGGAGATGTCTTCTCATCTAATATAACATTATCATTGTTCCAGCTTCTACAAGCTTTTAGGTATCCCCATCTCTGAACAGAATTACAAACCTAATTACCAGAAATGATTCCTTAAAGCCTGACAGCGATCCAGCTCACTGCACTAACAGCGATGGAGAAAAACTATTTTAAACTCATGATCCATATGCAGTATGAAGCTTAACAGGATTTGCAGTGAGGCTGTTAAGAGGACTGGAGCTCTGTATTCGAGCCTGTCCGTATGCACAGACAAGTGAAATCTTTTCAAACAAACAGGGTGGAAATTCTTGGCTTCTCCAGGAACCGGCCTTATTTCCAGCGGATCGTGGTTTGGATTCCCAGCCTGCCCTTGGCATTCCAGTTTTCCCCCTGCTTGCCACAGCTAGATTGTGTTTGCTGTTTCTGGACCGAAATGCTGAACAAGATCCTGGTGCCTCAGGTAGGCGATGTTTTACCATGGAGGAAGAAATCCCTGTCTGAAGTCAGGCAATGGAACCTCCTAGTTAACAACTGGCAAACCTACAGGAAAGGAATTGAGCTGCCGTCAGTAGGTAACATATTAATGGCTGGTGTTTAATTTCTTATAGGTAAAACATAAGAATATGGTGGTCCTCACATTAGTGGTCTAACTACAGAAAAGTCTGTGTAGAAAGGTAGCACCGTTTCCTTCCATCTGCCATTAAGGGCCTTGCAGATCTGCCAGAAAAGGGAAAATTAACCTTCTGTGGAAATCCAGCAAAAGGCCTTTTCCCCTTTAAATCATTAAAGGAGAACTTAATGATGCATCAGTCTGCAGAGTGCGTTTCAGCCAGATGCACACAGGCATTTGGATATTTGACTGGAGGCTTTGGAGATGCTGAAGCTCCATGTTTCCTCCTTAGACTTACCAGACTCATTGTAGATAGTAATAACCACCGTTCCCTCTACAGTTTCTGAAGTGGTAAAGATTAGACGCTGTTGTGATCAGTAATAATACCTGTTGCTGAACTTAGCGCCTGTACCCACCACGTGCCCGTTTCTCTGTGCACGACTGGCAAAAATAACAGCATCGAGGAGAGAAAGAAGACTCAGCCCTGTGCAGGGACAGATGAAAGATGACTGAAGTCTGGCTGACAAAAAGCTCAGTGAGGCATAAATGAGTGGGTTATGATTACCCTCAAAATGATAGTGAGCAAAAAAAAGAGAAATCCTGTCTTTTTTAAGAACCTTTTAAATGCAAAGACTCATCTATAGCCAACAGATGCATGGTACAGAATTTTCATTGGCTGGAGACCAAATTAGGGACAATGCTATACATGAAACTTGCTCATTTGACCGATGTTATGCTTCATTTTCATCAGTGCTGTCCATGGAATATTAGATATTCTGGCAGTTATTTAATAAGGCAAATGCACACAAGGAGCCCTTTAAGGTAAAAATGTAAAATAATCTCTATTTTCTCTTCAGGAGGTTTTGGCAAATGGGAAAAGATGGAGAAAAGGGAATAAAAAGTGTATGTGAAACAAAAGTTTTAACAGTCTGTCTAACCAATTGGTATAATTAAGTTTTACTTCAGCCCTCAGGAAACCCCAGGGAAGTTTGTGGCATCCCAGTTCATGTGCATATTAAGTAGGGGATCATGTAACCTTCATGCAATGTTGGAAAGGGCTGGTTTTTAAAGAGTTATAGCACTCATTTTATTGCAGTGTCAGTCTGAGGTAGCTCTGGACTGCAGCAGATTCACCAAAGTTCTCCAAATTAGAAGTGGAGGCAATGGAAATGACGGGAGGAACATGAGCTAAACCAAATGGGCTGAAGCCCTGACCTGACACCCCTCGGAATCAGTTAACAGTGGGACATCACTAAATATCCATGAGGGAGGTGTACGATGTGCTGTGAGAGGGTGAACAATGTTCTCCTATTGTCCCACACAAAGGCAGTTCCCATTCTCCTCCCTTCCGAGTGGTACTAAGTAGTAGAGGATCCTTCAGCACTGTTGGTGAAAAACCTTGAGGTGGTATCAGAAATGACGGAATTTGGCCCCACGTTACCCCCCCGAGCCACTCTTCCCATTTACATCCCTGAAAGGAGGTGGAGGCACAAGGAGGGCACAGGACCTCCAGGAGTTCCTCTGGAGGGTGCTGAGTGGGGTCTGCCACACGCTGTGCTATAAGAATTCAATAGAATAAGGAGTAATTCCTTAAGATTGTCATTAATGGTGTCTCCTAGTGAAAAAGTAGTAACAGGAGTAACCTCTTCAACAGGGGCAACCATGTCCAGTAAGCAGATTGGTTGGCAAACCAGCAACCTTAGTTTCTTCCAAACATACTTATCTGCCCAATATACCCGATTCTGCTCACCCTCAATAGGCTCAACTGCTTAAGTTTCTTACAACATAGGAGCTAGTCTCATATCTTCACCAAGTCCTTCTTTAATACCTAAAACTATCAGTTTACACTGACATTATTTCTTCCATTCAGTACTAGGGTAAATCCTCAGCTGCTGAAATCAGTCCTATTCCACTGCAGTGAAATTGGGTAAAATTTGCATTGGAACTTCGTTCCAAATAAAAAATTGCCTTTTCATTCTAAATGAAAAGGAAAGCATGAGAAGAGACTGTGTACAAACCGATTCATTACCATTTTAGTAGGCTTTCTGAGAAGATCTCAATCATGCTATCTCATTGTGTAGGCAGGGAAATAAAGACCGAGGGGGAAGGAGATTGCAACTCATTTTAACATGTAAACCACTAATGAGTTCCAAAGTTACAAATTCTAACCCTTACCTCTTCTTCCCTTCTTTAGCCCTCAGTCCTAAGCAGTCCCAAATATGATACAGCACTTCAGGAGACAAACATTCCTATGGTATTTCAGGAGTGCTGAGGTGGGAGATATAGATTTACGAAGGCCTTACAGCAGGGATTTTTTTTTAGCCCCCCAAACAATGCTGTTATAGAACATGTCCTCACAAAATATTCAACACTTGCACATTTCCATTTTGGGCTTGCAACCAGGTGTGTCTGAACTCTCTGCAGCAGGGTTTTACCCAGCGTGATTCCTGGAACGTAAATGCAGCTCGTCCCCATGTGTTTTCCCCGGCAGCTTCGGTTCCTGAACAAGCAGTTCTTTCCTCGCACGTAAGTCACCTACATGCTGGAAAAAACCCAGAAGGAACCTGCAAATAGCTGCCTCGCATAATGTCCTCCAACATACACAGGCATCTTCTCTTGGATGTCTCTCTTGGCTCGGCTGTCTCAAAGGCTGGGATTGTGCCCACTGTGGTACGTGGTACCCTGAATTTTTTTGACAAAGCAATGAAGGGGTCAAGGCTGTGGCACCCTCTAAGCTCACTGTTGTGTGTTCTAAATCAACAAATAATAAGTGAGAGCAAACAGGACATTTGCTTCCAAACCCCATACATTAGTGTTCTGGTCCAGAGCAGTAAACGCAGCCCAAGTCCACAATGGTTATTTCTTTAGCTCGGGTGGTAGCAGCACATTCCTCCGGTGCAGAGTGTCCCAGGCTTGATCTCACAGGTGACTTTCTGCTACAACAGCACTTCCACAGCTGCTGACTGAGAGTGGCAAAATCTAGCATTTTATAAATTAGTTCTTCTGTAAAAAAGCTGTTCAAAGCTGCTGCACTAGGGCTCCCATGGAAGGAGTTAGACACCTGCCGCGGATGGCTTTTTTCATATGATCTTGCCTCTGGGAAAGCTTTTGGACTGGATGATTTCTTGGGATCCCTTCAAGCCCTACCTTCTAGGATTCTAAACATCTTTATTTTCATCCTCATCGCATCAAATGTTTGTCCTTATTTCGTTCCCAGGTCATCAGTCTACTTACTTCTTCTTTTAAGACACAGCATGCCTTTCTAATGCAAAGCATTAAAGCCACCCCACTAATCACATAAGGGTTAAAAACATGATTGGTGGGCAAAGACCCCCCCTTTTTTCCTGCAAGGTTGGTTGAAATTGTGAATAGAGACTGACAGCTTGCCTGAGTGTTTGTGGTTCAATTTGAAACCACAAGACCTAGAAGCACATGGTTTAGATTCAGTGTCTTTCTCTAGCTAACACGAACCATTTGTTCCAGCAGCTTGGCTATCTGTTGGAGAATAGTTTTGCACCAGGATCAGCCTTGATTCACCCCAGACGGCCAAATACATTCAAATGGAAACCCAAAGAAAAAAAGGGAAAAATGTCCCAAACAAAGGCTTGCATTTACTTTTTCTTGTTTATTTTTGCAGCTTGTAAAGGAGCTACTAATATCCTGGTGAAAAAAAAAAAAAGGAAAAAAAGAAAAAAAAAACAGAAAATCTGAAATGCCAATCAAAAGCAGCGCCAAATTAGGTAGCATTTACTTCAAAAATACTTTTTTCATCGCCTTTTTTAAGGCAAATTCCTGCAAAATAGTAATGTCAAGAGGGGGCATGGAAAGAAGAGACTTAAATGACTCAAAAATGTATTTAGACCAATCTTTTCAAATTTGGCTGTGTGAAGTGAGGCACGTAATAAGGCTAAAGTTTAGTCATTGAGCTTTCACACGTAAAGCACTTAAATATAAACTTAACACTAGCCATTTACTTTAAGTCCACTGTCCATAGAAAACCATAAGTTTAAGTAAGTGCTTTATTGCTTCTAATGAACTGCAGAAAGGTTAAACATCTCAGTGTCAAGTTGGAGAATTAAAATACACAAGATGGAGCGTCCGAGTCCGGACGTTTTGCCCAGCTACAGGATAGTCTCCGCGTGGTATCCAGAGGTCCCAGCCACCACATTATTTAGAACCACTGAAAAGACTTGCTAAGAGGAGTGGGAATCAACTGGGATTAGTATTTGGAAGATCCAGGTTTCTTGTCTACTCACCGATGATCTGCTCTGTACTTCTCATAGCTTGTCATCGACCACCCCTGGCTGAGATGAGCTGATGCTACTACAGAAAGTGGGTTTTGCCACAACAAGGAATTATATGTGCAAAAACTCTATGCAAAAGAACAGCCCTTTCATCCTGATAGGAAGTAGATTATCCATTTAAGCCACCAACTCTCATACATCAGCACAGAGGAAGACAGAATAAAGACGTACATATTTCAAGTTTGAAATAGGCTTCCAACTACCACCAAGTACTAAAAAGGGAAGGTGAACTAAGATAATATTCATATCCTCGAATTTAAGCTGTCTACAATATGGCTAATTAAGCCCAACTTGCAAACACCTACTTCCGTCTCCAGCACCCCCAGGCAGCTCACTGTTGAGCTGCATTGAGCTTTGGTGGGGTCCGTCCCAGGGCCAGCACCGACTCATGGATGAGAAGGACCGAGCTCCCCTTTCCTGCTCTGATAAAGCAGCTTGTTGATTACACACTCACACACACAATAAAATGAGGCAACATCCCAGCATGCTGGCCCACTGAGAAGTGAAAGAGAGGTAATTCAATGAATTATTGTGGTGAGGCAATAAACCAAGTGTTTAGTTACCCCAAATCACAGGTATTAGGGCTGAAATGAATTCTCCTAAAACAATTTCCCATCATCTAGCCCCTGGGATTATTTGTTTTATCTTTCTCCTTCGCGATATAAAACTGGTTCCAAGATATTACATTACAATACAGGGAACCACCTACTGTACTCAGAGGTGGAGTACCTTGGAAGAAAGAAAGAATACTTCTCTGCTATGTCTCTCTATCTCCTAGTTAGGAATAAGTGACCGTAAAATCTGTGTATGTGTGAAACCACAATATATTCCCCTGTTCTGTCATTAAAAGCCACTCACAACGTAAATGTGAATCAGAGGTGGGAGTGCATTCACCGGCAGGGAGGAGCATGCGATTATATACCATGAGTTTACTTCCAAGAAAAGATTATATTTCTGGGAATTCAAAATAACATATATTTTATTTTAGTATTATGGGAATATTGAAAAGACTTCTAACGTTACTGCTTTTTAAGCTACTATATAATCACAATATAATTTTTATTAACAAAAAGACTTCGTAACTTTAGAGACGTGCAGCAGTCATTACAAAGCTAATGAAGTGAGCGTGAGGCTTTAAGGGCTGAGATACGCTGTAGGTATATCAGGGAAACTGCCTTGGCGAGTTTCAAGCTGAACAGAAATGCAGGTTTAAGGTTCACGGCTGCTCTTTAAGGCGTTTGGCTGGGCAACAGGAGCGTAGAGATGCTGAGCTGCTCACCAGAGATGCGCTCATTGAGCCCCTGCATCCCTACGCCCTCCTGTTCCTTCAGACCTCCTGAAGGTTTTCAGCCCTGAACTTGTGAGATCACATTTGTGAGAGGCTGAAAAGAACAAAGCTTTTCTCCTGAGGTGTGTGTAGTAAAAGCGAGTGTGCAGAATAACCTGCTTGAAATGGCACGATGAGCAGTTGGAAAGAGCAAATGCTCCAAGTACTTGAGTCCTACAAAAGGATGAACACCATTCCTGCATCGGCGTGTGCTCGAATGTGTGTGTGTGTGTGTGTGTGTGTGTGGCACACCATACAAAACAGTGCCAACAACATGGAAAGCCATCTAGGAAGACCCAACCCTGAATTTACGGAAGCGTACATCTGACTCCGAGCAAGGAATTGGACAGTAGCATTTCGAATACCGTCTTGCCTAATTGGCTTTTCTATCTGTTTTTTTTATTAGGGGACTAGTGGGTGCTTGTTCGTCCTCACCATTGTGACTGCTGGTGGCTTTTAGTTTCTTTGGTTACAGCGGGTTTTATTTCATGGATCAATCAGAATCTGCTGAAAAGGGAAAGTGTGTCCCTGACGTGTGCCATGTGCTCGAGCCATAAATAATCCACGGCACAGTCACGTGAAGAAGGAAGGGGCGCCTTGGCACAAGATGGGCTTGTTCAGGAGCCCCGATCTGTCTTGAAAAAAAGCGAAACTCCTCCAGATGTGGAATTACCCTTACGCAGTGTCACATCGGTGAGGCTGGAGTGACAGCCTTGTGCTTCCATAGTTAATTATTTTGCTCTAGATTTACAGTACAAAGAAGGCATCATAACGTACCAAGAGCCTCACAACATGACAGTGGGTTTTTTTAAATATAGGAAGGATAAGAAATGCAACCTGGTTAATTCTTAGAGCGTTCTGTTTCCATTTAGTGTTTTGCTTGCAAACGTGGCTTCACATGTCTGGGATTATCAGGCTCCTTTTGATGAACGATATTATGACAAGTTACTTCTACTGTTTTTTCTATTGGGAGAAATCATGTTTATGGAAACATAGAAGGGAGGAAAAGATAGCTTCAGGTTTAGGTTTTACTTTCCTATAAATAAAGCCTCTGAACTGTGTCTCATTTGGAAATGGAATCATTTTCTGTTAGCAAAAATAAAAAAAAAAACCAGGATGATATTTTACTAAAATAAGGTTAAAACAAAAAATATTAAATTAATAAAATGAAATAATATCACTTTTACCAGCATGGGAAACTTTTACTCTTAAAAAGCTGAAAGACCTCAGTGTTACAGCTCTCAAGAGAGCACAGAAAAGTTTCCCTAATTTTAATGAAAGTGTGACTACCTCCTGTGGATAAGAATAAAGAGCCTGGTCTGCAACTTACAGCTTTTGTTCATACGAATACAATTAGTTCGCTTCTTTGTACGATCAAGTGGTTCCCAACAGAAACAAGCCCAGTAATTATTTACAAACCAGATGATTCGGGTGGTGGCCGTGCGTCTCGTGCATGCGGTGCGGTTATTTACACCACTGCATGTGAATTGCACCCGTGGTTGAGGAGGCGCTGAAATAAAGAGCTGTATAAGCTGGGAGCTGATGGAGTCGTGTGTGGGACTTCCCTGGGAGCGGAGGGGACACAGAGGTCCTGCCGAACCCTGTGCCGTTTCTCCATTGAACCGGGTCAGGTCTCTAAGCAGCTGATGGGTGCAAGGCGCTGGAAAGCAAATAAGAAGCAAACAAAGTATGAACCCAAACCTGTTAATAATTTTTTACCTCAGATGACTGCAGACCTCATTCTTGTTCAGGTTAAGGCTCCTTTTTGCACATAACTGGAGCATTGTGCAGGGGGTTGGACTAGATGGCCTTTAAAGGTCCCTTCCAACCCAAACCTTTCTATGATTCTGTGATTATTCTCGTTATATCCCTGTAGGCATCTGTCTGTTTTTCATGACACACCATTTCCGTTTGTGGCAAGACAGATTTTGGACTCCAACCTGAAATGCGATGGAAGTTTCAGCCCTACCTGATCATCAATGCACTATTTTATTTCAGTACTACCCAACACGACATCTTTGCTTAGAGAGACGGGGATCTCCATGAATTCAAAAGGGGAAATAGTTGCAGTAGCAAAGCCACGAAGAGAGGAGCTGGAGGCTTCAAGGTTGAGCACAGCTCTAAGGTTTTGCGCAAGCTCGAGCGCCGTGGACATCCTCTGCTTTACGGTGGTACACAAAGACGAGGGAGGGTGCGAGGGATGCCACTGACCTCGGCCACCCCAGACACACATTGGAGTCCAGGTTACAGCTGACTGGAATCCTGAGGTTTTACTGGCCGGGAGCCAGTTTGAAACCCACCCGAGCCACCCGAGTATTTTATAACATTGTAAAGACGGTATTGTTTAAAACATTTCAAAAATTCTCCACACAATCTGGCAGCCTTCCAAAACCGTCTTAAATGAGCCAAAACTATCAGCAGCCACCCACCTTCCTGTCCATTATCCTCTGATTAATGACATTCCACCAACAGGGTCCGACATTCAAAATCTCCCTGCTGCAGGACCTCTGCGTAAATATGATCTCTGAGACCTGTAAATTGTCTGTATGGCTTGCAGCTGTGTTTTATAGGGGGGTGTCTCTTTGTCATGTGGTGACCATGCAGGAGGGGGCTCTCAGGGGGTGGAGAGAGACCAGGGCTTCCAGCATCTTGTAAAACCTTAATTAGACATAGCAAAGCAGGAGAAACAAATCAGGCAGGAGGTACCATACTCTGTTTCTGTGATCGGTTTTGTGCTCCTTATCCGGTCACCTTGTGCCTTCTGAGTCAAAACAGCCGTAGTAAGAACAACCATAAGAAATAACTAACAGCCAGCCTCTTCGGTTGGAATTAATTATGGAACAGATTCGTCTCCAATAGGAAAAAGAACATCGATGTTTATTTCCTGTTACAGATGCAACACCTAGATGGTAATTAATTACAGGATCAATGTTATTTAGGTGTCTTAATCAGTGGCCATGCTGCTTCCTTATGCAGTGTGGATGCAGGGTATTTTCCAGGTAGGATGCCCGGAGACAAACTTCGCAGTACCTGAGTCCGCCTGGGAATACAGAGCAGCTCTTCAGCAGCCGGTGTCTCGTGTGCGCCCTGTGCCTGCCACAAACGCCCAGTACAGGAAAAGGGCGATTCACAGAGTACCTGGAGAAGTGAGACATTTTCTTAGACTTATCGGACTTCTGTGAGCGCTTAAAAGATTAGCTGAAATATCTCAGTTTCAATGATGGATATGCCCCAGAAATTATGAGATGATGAATCAGGTATTGGGAATGCAAAAAAAGACAAACAACCTTGCCCTTTTCATTAATGCTCCCTCCAACCTTTAGGTTTATCTGCCGGCAATTTTGATAGTGCCAAAACTAACTAATGTGTAAATCCAACCTTATCAGCCGATAGGAATTCATACGATGCCATTTTGCAGAATAAAGAAGTACTCCTACTAATCAAAATCTTGAATTAGTATTTTTCGTCCATATGACATTTCCTTTTTTTCCTCCTGTAATATTGTATTACCTGGCTGCCTGGAAAGGGGAAATTCAAAGTAAAGCCATGAAGAAAAGACGCATTACTTACTTTGAAGTCAGAAGTTCACACTTCCGAAATGTCTCAGGGTTTCTGCATTGCCCTGGGCATGTGACAGAAGATGAGCAGAACATCTGGTTTGTGATTTCATCAAGAGCTGGGCATTGAAATACCTTTAAAATCTGGATCTGCTGTGCCTCAGCTCGTACACAGAGGATCATTTCTTCATGATCATTTATTTTCCTAAAGCATTAATGTTTTTGCAAAGTAGGCACAAGAGAGGCATGTGGTGGTGTGCTGTACAATCCCTACAGTAGATTTAGGGTTTATGTCCTAGGCATATACGCTCATCTCCATTCGGAATTTGGTGTTACAAGTTTATAGCCATGCCTTTCTGGGTGCGTGCGTACTTGAATCTTTCTTTGTCTGTGTGTCTATATGTACGTATATATTCTCACGTCTATATCAATATATATAAGTACATAAAGGGGCACGTCATATGATTTTTAAGAAAGCTTTATTTCCATGAGAAGCTACAGAGTACGTTTTCACTCAGCAGTGACTCATCTTTCTAGCTCCTTTTTTTTTCTTCTTACTGCCTAATCCAAGAAACTCTGACTAAGTCAGCTCTGCCACGTCCCAAGTGTAGCAGGGATTCCTCACAGTCCTTGATGCAAACAGAACTAGTAATTCTCCTCAGAAATAGCAAGAAATTGCTATTTGCGGGCTCATGCTTTACGCAATGATGACCTTGGCTGAGGCAACCCAAATGGAAAGGGCTGCAGCGCATGAAGTCAATGCCACTGTGGTAAATAAAGGCAGCGCCAGGAAGGCACAATTTCAACATCGCCTGGCAGATGAAGCATAGCTGGGCAGGGGCACTACGCGTATGAGCTATATTTTCTTAACAGCAGTCTGGGAACCTCATGGCACTATGTCATAGCGAGACAGTCCAGTTTTGTATCTCAGCTGGTTGATTTTATTATTTTTTTTTTTTAATATGCAGACCTTTTTAATGTTCTGCACGTCCATTAAGAAGAACTTTAATAAGAACTGATGGGCTACAGAGATAGACTGGAATCAGGATGACAGGTGTTTGTCAGTGGCTCTGGCTAATGTTACTGCAGAGAATTTCAGGTATTGACTGAAAAAAATTTGAAAAAAAAAAAGGAGAGCCTATTTCTGCACTTCAGCTTGGCATTAAGAAACCATTGAGTGAGACAGGTTGTAGACCATGATTTAGACTCACACGTACCATTTTAGATAGTAAGAGTCAAATTAGGTGCATGCCTGCAGCCCAGAAAACCCAATTACATGTGTCAAGGTTTCTATTGGCAATCTTAATCAAAGTAAAACAAAATGTAGCTTGGATTCATGAAAAAAGCTAACTAACCTCGTGGCAGCTTGCTCAGGCTGCTGATTTGCAAGATTGACCTGCCTTTTTTTCCCTGTAAGTCCTTAGATATCATCATGAGTAGCCAGTACCCATCAGGTTGCCTTAGGTGGTCAAAAGAGATTACAAAATCAGGCTTGGAGAATCCCACGACCCAGATCTGCCTTTTTGCTGTGGACGGATGATCCTTTTCCTGAGAGGGGATCCAAACCCTCAGGCAGTTCCTGAGCTCTCGCTGTCTCTTGGCGTAGGGGCACCACTCTCTCACATCCACCACAGCTGCGTTTTAGCACCCATGAAATAGCTGTGACCATTTCTGTGTTGGATGTGCACACGCTTCCGAGGCAGTTACATTTTCATCCCAGACCCCCTCATGAGGTAAGAGTGGATCTCTCAATGAATTTGTCATCGCTTACCTAGCTTCATTCTGGTGTCTGCCAATGGTGTTTTTTCTCTCTGACTTTTTCCATATCTGTTTACTGTGTGGCTTCTTCACTGAACAGGCTGTATACTCATTACCATATGAAACAATGTTTTATTGGAAGAAATATTATCTCAGAAACACACTCTAGGTATATAAGCTCACTGTTTCTCCCTGGGTTCTCAGCTTTCTTTCATCAGGACAGTTTTGTTGAAATGATATTACCTCTCTTGGGCGTACTTCACGGGAGCTTTACGGTGATGATGAATAAAACAACTGTGGCGAGACTGCAATAAATTAATTGCAGCATTTTATACGAGTAGAGAATGGGCAGGAGACCTGAGACTGAAACACAAATGTGACTATGACTGGGGATTCGTGGTTGAAAGACTGGTATGAAGAAGAGAAAAGATGTCATAGCAGGAGTGGAAAGGGGGCTTGGGGGAAAAAACCAAAACCAGCCCAGCACATTGTGGTTAATAATAAGCAATTGGGAGACTCCATTTCCATTCAGCCAAGTACGCGGAAGATCTGAATTTCTAACTTAACAATTGCGTTTTATGTTTTATGAGATGCAGAAGGTTTTTTTATGAATCTGTGTCTCTGCCTTTTATTGGCTGGAAGCTGATTGTCTCACTGTGCTACAGGAGCCCTCCAAAAATCAAAGGCTTCTTGGAGAGCCAAGAGGGAGATGCCAATCTCTCCGGCGTTTGTTTTGTCTCGAGGAGGATCTGAGTTCTAGCACTGCTGCTTCACTGACAAATTTAGCCATTGGGTGTGCTACGGCTCCCATGTTGCTCTGTTAAACACCAGTTTACTCATAGTCTGTGGTGAGAAGGCCGAATTTTGTCCAGTTTAATGAATGTATAACAAATCCCTCAATCAGCGTGGGCAGGGTGGAATCAGAAATGGTCACAAGAATTGTCTCAGCCCACAGAGATGAGAGACAACGTGTTGAAACGCAGGGTCAGATGGGTTGTACAGGGACCTCAAGTCATTCAAGAAAAGCAGCAAAACACAGTACAGAAGCAATCATGAAAACCAAAGGTGAGCATTGCTTACAATATCAACCCAATCCCAATCCGCCAGGTTTACTGGCACAATGAAATGCCCTGTAGAAGGTGCAGCCCCATGTTTTTGTGGTGACGCTTGCTCAGTGTGCCTTTTGTACCCAGCTGTCCCCAGGCCTGCCCTCGTTTCTCGGGGTGTCGGCAGCGATCTGGACTGCCCTCCGCCTCTGCTGTCCCCGAAGGATCGGGAGGGAGTGCTGGGAGGAAACCCACAGCAAAGTATTTGTTTGATAATCCCAGGTTTATTTACAGAGGGAGAGAAGCCAACGAGTCAGACGCCATTGCATTGCCGGAAGGAAAACTGCAGACTTAAAAAGAAACGTTGTCAGTGGATATTTGGGCAAGGGAGCATTTTGCAGTGGGATGTCCCTTGACAAGCCATGACATGAAGTCCTGACTATATTTGGGCTGTGATTGTCTTGCAGTTGCATTGCTGTTCTCTTCCTGTGGTGAGAGAAGGCTTTTTAAAGGTCCCAGTAAGACACTTTACTCTTATGTCCCCCTTTCCTGGGATTTTTTTTTTCTGATTAACATGCCCATCCTTTGCTGCTGCTGTCTCCCAGCTACTTCAGAAGAAGTAAGGAAGCAGCTTCCCCTGTTGACAACAAGGCAGGAAGGACGTAGGGTGGAAGGGGAGGGGAAGGAGTTTTTGGGGGTATCGTGGTGCGTAACAAGACCTGTGAAGGAGTTGTAGTGGTGGGAGAAGGACTGGCCCTTCTGCGCATGGGGCTGGGCTGATGGGGACAGAGAGAGGGGCTTTCAGTAAGGGGTCTATAGGCCTTTCACTGTCCGAAGGGGGCCTACAAGAAAACTGGAGAGGGACTTTTTACAAGGGCATGTAGTGATAGGACAAGGGGTAATGGCTTCAGACTAGAAGAGGGGAGATTTAGATGAGATCTGAGGAAGAAATTCTTGGCTGTGAGGGTGGTGAGCCCCTGGCCCAGGTTGCCCAGAGAAGCTGTGGCTGCCCCATCCCTGGAGGGGTTCAAGGCCAGGTTGGACGGGGCTTGGAGCAACCTGGGCTGGTGGGAGGTGTCCCTGCCCAGGGCAGGGGGTAGAATGGGATGGTCTTTGAGGTCCCTTCCAACCCAAACCATTCTGTGATTCTATGATGACCCTATGATTATGCATCTCCCACGTCACGGCAGTGACAGGGTGAGGTTGCCCTGATGCAGAGATGCCCAGATAAGCAAGTGGCCCTCCGTGGGAGGAATCGAGGCAGCAGAGTTGTGCCCCATGTGCTGAGCCAGCCCCGCGTCACCCCACCGGTGGGTCTCTTTCATGTCCCACGTACAACCAACCTCCAGCTCCATCAGCACCAGCTTCCTGCAGATCTTCAACAAAGATTTCGTAAAGCACCTTGCAAAGCAAGTGGGCACTGCTTGTACCCAGAGGGGTCTGATCCTGCTGCCTGGCTCTGCACAAGGGTTAAGGAGGTGGCAAATAGTCCCTCTCTCTCCTGACGTCTCTCCTCAGCGACAGCGGGGGTGAAGGTAACATGGGTTGTGGTGGCCACTTCTCCCACCCCTGCAGGTGGGACAGGGAACCTGCTGCTGTGCCTGCAGGGCAGACGCTGCGCGCCAGCCTGGCCCCCAAAACTGCTGTCTGCCTTTAGACATTTCGGTAAATTGTTTTATAATTTTTGGGCAATAATGATATTAGTTTTCCAGAGAGATTTCAGAGAGTAACTGGCCTGGTTAATCCTGTGGGGCAAGAACCATGTTACAGCTGTTCCACAGCATAAAATTAATTTATGAATTACTCTTGCTTTGAGATGATTAACAAGATTTCTCTATCTCCTTTCTTCATACTTAAAAAAGCAATTTTTACATTAATTTTTCAGGGGAGAATATGTTCCAAATAGTATCATTTTTAACAGTGACATACTCATCTGATGTATTAACAGATAAAACATTATGAAGACAAATATAATTGCTGATTATTCACTGATTTTCCAATCAAGGGTTAAAGCCAGCATTGCTGTTTTTAAGATGCTGTTGTGCTTGCCTGTTAGTTCACTGTCAGAATCCAGCTTTTTAATGTGAATATAGCTGCTATTTTAGATATTCTAAATTTTGTGTATAAAACCCTGAAATTTTCACAGTTGTCAAGTGAAGCTGTGCAATTTTTCTGCAGGATTTGGTCTGTAGTTGTCAAAAACAGATACTGCTCAGTGTCTGAGTTGAACAGGCCCCACTGCCGGATGGGTAAGAGTTATTGTCCTCAGCTTCCAATGAGAAAAAAAACAACACAAAAACCAAACCAGAAATGTAGGCACTGAGAGGGTAGAAAAAGTCTGAATTTCTTTAACCTTTCCTTTTTGATTTTTAAAGACTTCCTGAACGGACTGGCAAATGCTTTTTCCAGCGTTTCGTCCCAGGACGGGCTGGGGAGCGGGAGGTAGGATTTGGTACAGGGAGTTATGAAGTGTGGGGTGTAGTGACGATAGGCAGGTAACAACTTCTGGTGGTAATACCAGGGCAGGTAATGGAGGCTAAAACCAGAAGAGGCCTTCTCCGTTTAACCGAAGATCAGTAAGAGGGTTTGGTGCCAGCAGACCATCAGGCAGCACCTGATAGATTACCTCTGATTGCTTCACGGGGCTCAGGCGCTGCCTTTTCTCTGAGGTAGCCAAGCGTTAGAAAAGCATTTGGATGTTGGCTCAGAAACAGACGGATGGGGAGATGACAAGGTTTCTGCTGGTGGGGCTGCAAAAGACGTAGGGAAAGTTGTACAGACTCTGGTGGGAGAGGTGAGAGAAACCGGCATCGTGCCCTACTCAGAGCTTTCCAAATCTGAGTTTTAGCTGGGATTTTGATGTAAAGTTTTCCTTTCTTTGGGTCGCATGGCTCATACGCTTTCTGAACGTGTGGTCCTGTGAGTCATGACTTAATGCAGGGCATGAGGTGGTCGGGTCCAGCGGGGTCCCATCCATCCAGACCCTCCTGCTTTCCCGGTCTGCTCAAGAGCCCCTTTCCCCCATAGCGTTTCCCTCTGGAGAATAGAGATATAGAAAACTTGTGTAAAGAAAGCTGATTCCTTCTCTGTTTGAAAAAGACATCATAACTTTCTTTCTCTTTCACAGCGGGAACCCCTTCCTGTAAATACAAGGCAGCCCTGTCGAAACATCGGTAATAAGATTTTAACTATTTTCTTTGGACGTTTCACCCCTCGCCCCCTTCTTTGTGGATAGTGGTTAAAGTGATAATTAGTAAATTCTGGTACTCCTCCAAAAATGCTCCACCACTGAAATTGTACACAGATACACAAGAAATGCATGTACACAGATTGTCAGCACCCCACTCTCTGCCATTGGTAGAAACAAAAAATAATGGTGTAGACCCCCTGCCAGAGACTGTAAACATGCAGTTATAAAATACGTTAAATGGTAATGACCTCACATTTATACAGTGCTTTTCATCCAGGAGAAACCCAACTGCTTTGCAAACTGTGAAGCGCTTCTAAAAGTCACTGCAGGTTGCTAATGGCTCGCCACTTTGGGACAATTTAGGACAGGAAGCGAAAAATACTAAATTCAGGTGGAAATGAAGGAAGATTCAAGGATCCCCCAAAATAGTTAGTTTACAAGAAAGGCAGACTAAAAAAGTGTCGAAGCTGCAGAATGCTCAATAGATTTTTTACCGAATGTGCAGCGGATTATTTATATGACATAGAAACTCCAGAGAAGATCGAAATAACATTGTATGAGCAAAAAGTATATAACAAATAAGGACATCTTTTCCAGCCCAGCGAGTTGGATGTGCTGACTTTAGTATACTGCGTGTCAGTGCAAAGGTTCGTTTAAAGGAGCGTGCAAGAACAGTTGCCATTTGCAATGCTAATTTAGCCATAAATTCTCCAGCACAAGACACAAGTCCAGCCCTGTGCCCTTGGCTCGTGTCAAATGTTCCTGAGGCTCCGAATAACTGAAGTTTTGGTGGGGGTCACAGAAGGGGAAATAAAAGGAACCTTATTTAATTGGCTGAACTAAAACTGACAAAATTTGAACTTCTTGGGAGAAAAAAAGCGTGAGTATTTTTCAGTTTGTGGGAGCTGCAGTTTGGATGAATTAAAGCACAATTTTCTGACGTGGGCCAAGTCACCTTATCTCACAACATTCCTCCCAGTGAGCCCCAGCCTCCCATCTCACTGGAGAGAAATGGGACATCACAGGAGGGGACAAGTGCCCAGGACAGCCATCCACAGACTGAAAATGGGACAGCTGAAATACCCTTCCAAGAAACATTGAGATGATCTTTCTGAATGGGGCTCTTTTAGGCTGTTGATGAAATATTTTACCTTTCAGTAAAGACAAAAATCTATAATGTTTTTCAGGATTTTTTTTTAATAAAATTCTGTTTTTCTCCAGAAAGCAAGGCATTTTAATTGAATATTTTCATTTTCTTAAAATCCCATGTTTCTTTCGAAGCCCAGTCCTAGGCATTTAGTAGGAAGGGAGCCAAGAACTAGTACAGAAGAGGGTGAGCTACGGGATCAATAATTATCTCAGACTTTGCTCTGAATTTTCCTTAAATTAGTTCTACATAATACACTTCAGCGTAGTCTAATGAAGTGTTTATTTACTCATTGACTCTACTTTAAATAACTTTTATGGAACTAGATGGAATTTGATAGTAATTAATTTTTCCTTCTCTTATACTGTTATAAATCTGTAGGAACATCTTGATCTTCTGTGGCACCCCAGAGAACAGATTCTTCATTTCTATTTATCATTAAGATCCATCACTTTATTGGAAAAAAACCCATGTTCCCTCCCTCCTCCTCCTCTTTTTTTTTTTTTTTTTTTTTTTTTTTTTTAGGAAACTTAGACACATAAAAGCAAAACAGAGAAGCAAAGCAAAGCACACTCAGCATTAATTTGGCAACAGGGAAACTTACTAAAAGAGATTTTATTGTTTAAAACGGAGACTGAATTTTTCCTTCTATAAAAAAACAAACCTCTCTGACATTTGTTGGAAATATTGCTAGCAAATGGATCATGTATTCCATTGCGCAGGAGATGCAATTAGATTTCTGCAGGTTTGTAAAACAAACTATGGTCTAGGAGTGCTGTCATGGAACCAGCGCTCTGATTTCCAGTTGGATAACTGAGCTTTTAATTAGGGCTCCAGTGGTGCAATTGCTTTGCAATTTCTAAAGCTGCCTGAGGGATTTGAATGTCAAATTCTGATTAAAATTATTGTGAACTGAGCACGTTTAAGAGGTTTTGAAACTTTTGGCCTATATATTCCCTTTGTATAAAAAGGGAGGCTTTGCTTAGTGGAGAAAAACTTTAATCTGCTGGAGGTACAAAAAATTACTGAACAAGATCCTCTGCTACTGTAAGTCAGTATATTTTACCTAATTTCGGTGGAACCAAGATTATTTTTAGCCATAAAGTGTAAAAGCCACTGTCGTCTTTCTTCCTGGCAAAGGAAGAGCCCTGTGGAGGCCACATAATCCACACCTCCATACCGAGGGGTTCTTCGCCTTCCCTCTGAAGCATCTGGCAGAGCAATATCGTACTGGATGTGTTGGAGGGGTTTTCGCCATCATCTAGTGATCTTCACCATGATCTTCAGCAGAATCTGATAGCAGATTATGTGTTTCTGCTAACTATGGAGAGTTCTCTGTCTGTATGGCATTTCCAGAATCTCACAGGGAGTGAGATAAATGATTCAATAGTCAATTTACATTTCAAACTGAAAAGTCATTGCAATTTTTCTTAGAGTTTGGAAATCATCACTATGGACTGTTTAAACCATTGCGCGCTCCCCCTGCCCCCTGCTCCAAATGGCTTTGTTCGAAGTTGCTCAGAATCGATCCTTCCTTTTGCAGTTTTGATTTCAGGTTACAAAAGAACCCCCAAAGCCAAACGAAGGGTCTGTAGCAGCTGATTGCGGCATCCAAGTCACAGTCCCACACTCATTTCAAACAAGTTTTCACTGTCCTTCACCTCTTCCCCAAGTCCCTGCTTGCTTTATTCTGTTGCAGACTCTGAAATTCCTTTGGGTTTTTAATTTCCCCAGGGGTCTTCAATAAGGAGGGGACCCTCGCGATGAAGCTGGTACATGTACGTGCCGTTGACACCCTGTTCTCTAATATCGCCAGCACTTTCAACAAGCAGCACGAGAATCACTCTGCCATGACGAAGGCTGCCCAGAAGCTGAGAGAGGTCTCTGGCTGCGGTCCCGCTGCCAGCCTTACAGCCTGCATGGAGACTGTGCAGCAGGAGCATGGTAAGCAGGCAAAAGCTAAGAGCCAACTGAAGCCAGCATTGAAATAATCAGGCCCACGTGAATTAACAGCATTCTCAGAGGTGCTGCCGTGTCCCAGTACCTGTGTCTGGAGCCTGCTCAGAGCCCCCATCATTATTGCTACTTCCCATGCTGCATGACACAGTATAGAGAGATTTCAGGTTTCATGGAGATTCTGGCCATTTTTATAGCTTGTTTCTACTTTATGGTACAATATAACTTTTCCGATAGGGCTGACTGATCTTGAAGACGTATTGTGAGATTTGGCTTTTCTAGTGGTACTTCACGTGGCCTAAATCCAGCCCTGCCCACTGACATCCACCGCTGTGATACCGCAAGACCAGCCTCGAAACTTGGGGGGGACCTGATCGGGAGAACAATGAGGTGTCTAGTGGAAGATTAGGATAGATTTGCAATGTGCTTTTCAGAAAAGACCCACCCAATACCCTATGCTTTTCACTAAATGAACAAACAGAAAAGATAGTTCAAATCTAGCCAGGTGGAAAGACTATTGATTTCACCGGAGGGAAGGCAGAGCAGCTGCATCAGGGATGATTTTGGCCCCCTGTGCTTAAGGAAGTCCTTAAGGAAGTTATATATGAGTCTGTTGGGTTGCTACTGGCAAACGCCTCTATTATATAGCACGCACACGCAGAGCAGCGACAGTGATAAGGAAACTGGAAACAAGCTTATTTTATGGATGCTTTTCAGAGTCAGTCACTGGAGAGCTATTGCATCATGTGTTTAGTTTTGCAGAAACAAAAGTGTTTCGACATCCCTTTGTTGGACGCCAACGAGATGCAAGTCACAAGGTAGATGATGTTTTGTCTTTTCAGGTGCCTACAAGGTGCAGGTGCGCATGGAGGGCTATAGCTTTTCGCTCATTGTAAAGGAGAATAAAGTGCCTGACAAACTGAAGCAGGTCCAGCAGCAGGTGGGGGAGCTGAGTCGTTCCACAAAGCACGTCCTTGCTAGAAAAAACCAGACTCCAGGAAATGATCTGCTTGATGCTTCAGAGCCAGACTCAGCTGGAAGAGAGGATCAAAACCGCAAACCCGCTGTATCTGGACCAGGTACAGCTAGAAGGTAACCTGAGAGAGAACATCCAAAAAATCAGCCTGGCCAAGGAGCTCTCGGAGCAGTATGATGAAGCTGCCAGGAGCATGTTGAGGGAAATGGCCCAGCTAGCTGGCTTGATGTCGGAAGCAACTCCTGAAATAGGGACTAAATAGATGCTTATAACCTGCCCACACATAACAGAGGAACAGCTGAAAGGACACCTGGGTGGTGTAGTGACTTGGTGGTGTTGGTAAACAGCACTCTGCAAATAGCTTATGGGTTGCTCTGAGTTTCAGATCTGTTTTATTAAATTATGGGCAGAAAGATGCATCTGGAAAAAGCTTTGATTTTCACCTGAGCCATTAACACAGGTGGACAGAAAATGACTTTTTCTATGTAGTGCATTAAGTAATTCTTTCTACAGTACCGTAGGGAAAAACATGGAGTACTGACCAAAATAAAGGCAATTTGCACTGGAATTTGGCAACATTTCCATCACTACTTGGTAGGTGTTGTGGCTGTGGTGGACGGGTGTTTAGGATGATCCATGATGAATGGTCGTGGAAACCATGGGGTCAAATCCTCCACCCCTGAGCAGATGTCCGTGGTACCTGGTCTCCTCTGTGTTGGTGTGTCTGTGTCCTGCGGGCAGGATGAGACATCTGGGCTAGGACTGATAGCCAGCTTCTAAAGGAAATTAAACTGTTTCCCAAACCTGACACAGGATAAATCAAGTGTTTAGACTGAAGGCCAGAAACTTTCCCCAAAGCTTTAGAAATGCATTCCTTGCTGTTTAATATAGCAACAGATAATCATTGGACATATGGGTTATAGCACATTGACATCCTTCCCCTGCCGGGAAGCTCCTGAAGCCTGTGCTTGCTGCAGAGTTGCAGTGGGGTGACCTGGTAGCGTTGGCATCCTGAGTGCAGAAGGGTAAAGCAAAGGGCAGCAGGAGCTATTAGACACTAAGAGCCATTATGGGGTCTTAAGGGGGCTAAGCTGGAAGGGTTCTGTGCTTTGGGGCAAAGGCACTGACACAGGAGCAGCAGTTGGAGGAGATCATAGAATGGTTTAGGTTGTAAGGGACCTTAAAGATAGAATCATAGAAGCATAGAATGGTTAGAGTTGGAAGGGACTTTAAAGCCCACCCAGTGCCACCCCCTGCCCTGGGCAGGGACACCTCCCACCAGCCCAGGTGGCTCCAAGCCCCGTCCAACCTGGCCTTGAACCCCTCCAGGGATGGGGCAGCCACAGCTTCTCTGGGCAACCTGGGCCAGGGGCTCACCAGCCTCACAGCAAAGAATTTCTTCCCCAGATCTCATCTCAATCTCCCCTCTTCCAGTTTAAAACTGTCCTCCCTCATCCTGTGGCTCCCCTCCCTGACCCAGAGTCCCTCCCCAGCTTTCCTGGAGCCCCTTTAGGGACTGGAAGGGGCTGGAAGGTCTCCCCGGAGCCTTCTCTTCTCCAGGCTGAGCCCCCCCAGCTCTCTCAGTCTGTCCTCACAGCAGAGGGGCTCCAGCCCTCCCAGCATCTCCGGGGCCTCCTCTGGCCCCGCTCCAACAGCTCCGTGTCCTTCTGCTGTTGGTGCCCCAGCGCTGGAGGCAGCACTGCAGGGGGGGTCTCACAGAGCGGAGCAGAGGGGCAGAATCCCCCCCTCGTCCTGCTGCCCGTGCTGCTGGGGATGCAGCCCAGGATGCGGGGGGCTTTCTGGGCCCTGGACTAGGATTTCAGGGAAGAACGAAAGAAATCGGGTAACATGCCTGTTAGCTTTACACCCAGTGCCGTCAGCCTCCCACTGCTGACAGCCTATATGAATGGCAGAAACCTTTTTTTCAGACACCCTGCAAGACCTGGGAGGATCGCTGTGAACTAAGGACACGTCTGGTAAGCCGTGTGCTGAGACAAAGCCTTTGGAGACCAGCTCTGGATGCCCAGCATGAAAGCCGGGTTCGGAGCGGGGACTGTGGGAATGGGGAGGGTCGGCTGTTTTTGCAGTGCTGGACCTGGTTGGCAGTCAGAAAGCTTATTGACTCCATTGCATTTTTTAAGGATGAGGGAAAGAATAGAAACCACGAGTGAAATCCTACCCAGCACCACAAATAACTGCAAAGGGAGCTCAGCCTCTGGGTTTTTAGGCTGTCTCTACTCTGCCCACTATTAGTGTTTTAAGTCCTTTTTCTGTTTGCCTCAGCTTATCCCCAAAATACGTCAGAAATTCCCAGGAGACTTTTCTGCCCTTAAATGGCCTTGTGCTTCCTTCAGGCCCCCGTCTGCTCAGGCCCCCACAGGGCCCGTGGGCAGCGTGTTTCTTTGCTCTCTGTCAGACTCTCCCTCTAGCTACCCATTAGCCTCTGTCTTGCCAGAAATACAAACTATTCGACACTTCCTTTAGGAGCTTCAGTTTGCCCATTTGCGAGGCACACGCTTTGCATGAAGTTATCAGCTCAACAAAGAAATTTGTAACTTCCTTCATATTTTTCTAATCTAAATGAAAGCAAGTGCCTCTGTATTCACATCAGGTAGAGCATTTGGTCTCCCCTTCACTGCCGAACCCGAGGGTTTCTCTCCAGACATATATTTCTTTCTGTTCATTTTGTTTATTAAGGAATTTGGAGAAAAGGTTCATTGTTCCGGATATTCCCTGTCACTCACCCAATAACATCTTGAAAACTACAGCAATGCTTCCAACAGCTCCTTGGTCAATCGTTTCTCAAACACATTGACAATTTTAGCTGCCAGGGGCTTCAGAAGTTCTCTCTACCTCCAACTTTTTAGAGCATCAACTTTTCTAAAGCCTATTATCTCTGCATTTTTGGTGGAAGAAACAACCCCGATCCCTTATCACAAGAAACGCTGGGTTCTCTGTCTTCTGCATGAGACAGTTGTGATCACTGTATGGTCCTTACCAGGACTGGGACCCAGGCTCCTGGAACACGGGTGAGTGGACGACCACGTGAAGGGTAAAGTTTCCTACATTCATTGTTTCTGATAATAGTGAAAAATATATAACGCCACGTCGTCATGAATCCTGGCAACACTGACATTATTTCCTACACATCTGAGGAGGTAACTGTGCTACAGCGACAGTTCAGCTTTCCTGGAGTTCGCAGTGCATTCAATGGAACATATGTGATCTATATTAGCCTTATACGTCCGGGAAATCTCGTATAGACTTGGGTTGCTATTGTTACACTCAGACACGCCGCAAACCTCATAATGTCTGTGGTTGATCCAGTCCAGTGCACTCAGACGTGGAGGTTTCCAAGTAGCCCCTAGCCATTTTGGAATGTACAGCATTCCTCTGCGGGCATTTCCCAGGAGAGAGAGCTCGCTCACCTGAGGAGCCCGTGACCCTGGAACATCTCAGGCCCTCAGCTACCCTGAAACCCAGCTGCGATCAGGTGGAGCTACTCTAGTTATTGGAAATATTAAAACGTTTTGTGACTAGAAGGGTTAAAAAAATTAATTGTTTCATTTATCAAAAAACAAATGTTTAAGTTTCGTGCTTGCAGACAAGTTCAGGACTGAGACAAATTTTGCATCCCTAAAGTCACTGGGAAGTAGAGCTGGCTGCAGGTTTGGGAGTTTCTCATCTGGGCATCTCCACTGAAAGCACATGAGTGTGGTTGCCTTTGCACAGAAGCATTCCTTAATCAGGGTAAAGGCTGCAGATATCTGACCCATGGTAGAATTGGACTCTGCTCTTCCTTAAGGTCCATGAAGTGCAGTAGCAAGAAGATTGATTTGGCATCTAAATACTAGCCTGGAGTTTGGAAACTGGGGTTCATTTCTCTGTTTTATTTTCTGCATTCTGTGCAATACAGATAGTCCTTCTCCCAGATTCCCCATCAGTAAAATGCAAGTGTTTCATGGGAGTCTTGTGAAGAGAAATAGGCTAAAAACTCAAGAGGTCCTCAGGTAGTACTGTAACGTAGGAATGGGTGTCCTGTGAACCTCAGGTGGCCAGACAGAAAGAGCTCTTGCAAGGACAGGGCCTCAGGAAGCTCCTTCAGGTCAAATAAACACTCCAAAGCCCGTTGCTTGGACACCCTATTGAAAACCTGCAAAACAAGGGTGGAAACCTCGTGAGCTACTCACTGTGTCTGCTCAGGTTAGAAATCGGAAATTCTGTTTCACAGTGTTACGGCTCTTCTCCTCATGACCATGACTCAGGAGTGCAGAGTTTGCAGCAGAAAAAAAATAATAAAATAGAGAAAGTGAAGCTGGGCAACCCTACCAAGGGCAGGTTTTTAGTTTTGAGAAGGTATTCAGAGGTAGACTTTGGCATAAATCTTGGAGACTGAGGCATGACACAAAACTTCCCTGCTGAAAACCTACACTGTTTTTTTCCTTATCACATTTGCCTTTTATTTTTTAAGCCCTGTAGGATCATGTTGCTGACCTGTGTCTGGAGCAGAAGGTGGGACCTCCATTGCTGCTTAGTCTTTCTAGGAAAAAGGACACTGTATGAAAACATTTGGATCCTTAATTTGCCTCATTAGAGAAGCTGGCCATCTGGACCTCTCTCATTCTAATTAGTCATCAATAGGCCGGTGATTTAGTCATAAAAAAAAAAAAAAAAGCCACCTCCACTCTCTTAGCCATGCCTTTGCACACAGTTATTACCCACAAAGCTGTCTCCTTTGCTCTCAGAGCGGAGCGGGTGGATGTGTTCTCACTCAGCAGCCATCCACCCTGGTGTTTGCGGGCCAACAGCTTGTTTCTTGGCAGGGCCACTTGAGCAAAGCCCGTAAGCTGCGGCAGTCTGGAAAGGATGGAGCTAAATATGGCAAAGAACCTGGGAGCGTGTGATTACCCCACCCTTCACTTGTAAGTCAGGCTGGTATCCATGCTTCCAAATCTCATTACTGTGCAGAAAACATTGGATAACACACAAAGAAGGGTTCCAAGCCATTGCTGAAGCGTCTTTAAAATTTTGGGGCTCTTAACTGGTACCCCCTTGTTTTCAAGCAGTTTCCCTTTCGTCACTATTACTTGCTCCTCAGGCAAGGACAGGTCAGGAGAAGCGGAGGTAGATGGACTGAGTGACTCCTGCTGCTTCATTTAGGATTTCCAGATTCACATGTTCCGTATCCAGCTTTTGAGTCACCCAGTTTGTATCCAGGTAGAATCATCAGGACACTTTTCTGAGATGGAGCCTCCCCTATTTCCCCATCCCGAAACAGGGCAAGCCAAAACAATTACGGAAACCACAAAAACGTGGCTTAACAAGGATAAACAAGAGAGACTTAAGCACAACATGGTTTGCAGTAGTGGATGGGCAGGACTGGAGAAAAATTGCAAAAATCGGTTCATTCAGCACTGATGATGCATCAGTGGATAAATCAGTTGTGGGTGTTCTTAAAAGCTGAGGAACTCCTAAGGTCATCTTCCCCAGGCGATCACATCATTCCCAAACCTATTGCAGCTTCTGTGCCTCGCTCAGAAAAATCTCACCTTCCTTCTCCCATCTCAAATGAAGTTCCTCGTTCCTGTTCTTGGTTGGCCTGTATTCTGAAAATCAGGTATTTAGGGAATGCATCTGAAAGTATTGATGTAATATATGCACAGCCCCCCAGTAAGTAGGTGAAGAGAAATGTATTGGCTGGTTAACGGGAGAACTAAATGTCATTGTTTTGTACAACTCGTCATGGGACTCGATGAGCCCAAACTGCAATGGCCCCGTTGGGTCCGGAAGAGTCCTCTAACATTAGTGACAGCCAGATCCAAACCTGTAGTTTGGTTACATGGAAAGCTGGAGGAAGGCTGTTGAATCAAGAGAGAAAGCTGCCTTAACACCCCATATATTTTACAGTTAATCTTGTATCCGTGTTGAGGAAGAATACCCCTCAAAACTAGTTTTTAGTCGGCCAACAAAGGCCCTGGGTTGCTAGACACCTTATTAATAATAGTCTTCTGCAAGAGGGGGATGCAGTTCTTATAAAGATTTATTAATAGTCATTATTATTTTCACAGAAGCTTTAATGTGCAGTAAAAGACCTATAAAGACAAGCAACCAAAGGAACTCATCGATTTCACGCCGATCTGCACTAAAAAAATACCAGTCCTTCCCCCCCCAAATAATAACAATAAAACAAAGAGCTTTCAGGAGCAGCAACAGCAGAAGGCTAATGTAAAGTGATATATTTGAGACCCAGGAGTATGGTGTAACTTACTCTTGCCTCTGCGGCCTGTTTATTGTGTTTGTCTGGTTGTCCTGGGAACCAGCTCACGCCGTTTCACTTATTTTATAATGTTCCTGTAAATGTTAGGTAGGGCCGGGATTTATTATACACTGTCAACACCTAAAATGGAACGCGCCGCTTAGTGTCGTTTATTTGGCAAGATGCCTTTCCATGCTCCCTTAAAAAAAAAAAAAAAAAAAAAAAAAAAAAAAAAGAGAGAGAAAAG
>VYZM01014167.1:497818-521695 GCA_013398915.1 Dromas ardeola
AAAAAAAAAAGGCCTTTCTTATGCAGATAATATGTGTGAGTGTGCGCGCGTGTGTGTGGTTGTGCATCTCTCTCCAAATAAATCACCCCCGCGTGCTTTCCAGCACCCTTTGTGCGGGGAGGGCTGGTGCTGGGTGGTATAAACGCTGCTGAAGGAAGGTCTGAGCAGCCGGTGACTGGCTGTTGGGTGGGATCCGTGACTCAGTATTTGTGTGAGGTGAACGTTTAGGGGACGGGGGGGGAGGCATGTTTACCGGGAGTGTTTATTATCCCTAAAGAAGCAGCGTGATCCTGTTGCTTCTGTCCCCGAAGACCTCTGTTAATTTGGAGCGATGAATCATCAGAATTATTAGGGCTGGAGCGAGCTGCTTTCCTTTCCTCTCCTCTCCTCCACCAGTCCCTCGGCATGACGGAGCAGATTCGATTGCAGACTAGTGGGTGTGAAGCTTATTTTTTAATTCGCCTTTTTTTTCTTCCTTGGGTGGTACCTCTTAGACTAACACGGTGTTTAACCAAGAAGACTATTAACCTTTTAAGCGCTCAGGAACAAATTGGCATCCCAGCCCCTTGAGACGTGTGTTTCTAACTTTCCCCATCCTTTCCTTGCTCCTGCTCGGAACTGCAGCCTTGTCTCTCCAGGGGGTGGGGGGTCTCTCCTTTCTGCGGAACAGGCATCTCCTGGAGCGCAGAGAGGGGCTCCCGCCTCCTCTCCGCTCCCCCTTTGCAGTGCCAGGTCTCCACCAGCTCTTCTTACCCTTGTCCCCACACGAGAGGGATTTATGCAGTGACTGCAAATCCCTTTTCTCACCAAAAAAAATGCTCACTGTGGACATTTGTACTCAGCTCTTGCTCCTGATGTGATTTGCCTCCACTCTTACCAAGGGGATTTGGATTCAGCAGTGAGTGGGGACTGCTCCAGCTAAAAATACAGGCTGGGTGAAGAGATGAGCTGGATCAATCCACGGGTAAAATCCAAGAAAGTGGCTTTGTTCCTCCTCACGCTTGGGGCTGGTTCTGCCTCCCGCTGACCAGAAATGCTCCCTCCTTGGCATGAAGCCTTTCGCCACTGAGCAGCTCTAAGCCCAAGGAAAGCAGCCAGCACCCAAAGCATTAAACACGTTGGGATTAGGCAGTGCCCTGAGACTGAAGGTACAGAGATGGAGAATCTCCAAAAGGTTTAGGAATGCGAATGGAAAAAGGCAGAGCCCGGGGCAGAATGGCTCGTGACAGCAGATGGTGTTCAGGGAAAAAAGTCAGATGAGGAAAGTTGGACTTGACGGTGCGTGGCTGCATAGCATGAATTTTTCTTTCAGTTGGAATGAGTTAAGGATGGAGAATTTGCTTAGGAAATACTAAAGGTTAGGATTCCTGTTTCCTGTGTGATGCTGAGCAATTTAAATCTTAATTCCCCACTTCATCTGACTGTGAGGCAAAACTGGAGTGTGGCATAATAAACTCGTATTTGCAATGTGACCTCAGATCCTTGACTAAAGCCTTCTAACAGTAGACTCTTTAGCGTGGTTTTACATGAGTTTTGTGAAGGTACACTTTATTGTTTTGTCGCAGGCAAGAAGATGGGTAGATAATGGATTTTTCTCTCTTCTTGTTTTTCTTTCTGATGGGTACTTTGCAAGAAAGCGTACATTGTGCACAAGAGGTCTGGTTTTTCCTGAGACTTCTGTGCATGCAAAGCAGCTCTTGGAATAAGTAGCAGCAAAAGCCCCTCCCGAGGCATTTACCTGAACCACATTCCATATAAATACACACACGCACATACCCTCACCTATCTCAGTTTTAGGAAATACTTCCAAATGCAGTAAGTGTGCTTTTCAACTTTTTTAAAAGAAAAATGCCACTGTTAAAGAAAAAATTGAAATGACAAAATACCTTTTTTATGAGCCCAAAATGGAATGTATATGACAGTGACAAGAGTAACTTAGTGAAATCGCAGCTGCTGCTTTTAATTGCCTCCTAATTTGCTCTCGGGTACTGGTAATTGGAACAATTTGCCTACAGAAACCTGTGAGGTCTCAGACGCTAATTGATTTTGTCTTGCTTAATCAACCCCGCAAAAAACAGAGCCTATTTCACGGACTGTTTTTGAGCTTAGCACTGTTATTGGGTGATACACGGTGCAGAAAACGTACCCACCTGCCCGCACAAATCATACAGCGACCAAACTCGCATCACGGCGCTGCGGCAGTTCCTCGCAACGAAAGCTGAAGCCCCTCTGTTGGGTGTTACGGTCCTGAAAAAGACCTCCAATGAGACAGCCCAGCATTGCTATACGTATCAAACATAAAAAGGTGACACTCGAAGTTTTTTTCAACTCAACCAGTCTTAAAAAATGTGTTGTTTGCGAGCATTTTTCTTCCTTGTGCTTGGAGGCCAGCTAAAATTTAATGGAAAAATAAGCCATGCCTCGCATGCGTAGCGAAAGAGAATAAATCATAAAATGGGCTATTTAATTTTCTTTTGAAAAACAATTCAGGTTCTCAATGTTATGATTTAAGGAGGACCTGTTATTCTCTTTCAGGATAATTTATTTTATTATTATTAACTTGTACAGAAAAATAGTGGAAGAGACATCTCACCAAATGCTGGTGTACCTTGTAAGAAGGTCACTATTTGGGAACAGAAACCATCTTCAGTGCCTGATATCACGTTACAAACCCCTTCAATGTTATTTCTGAGCCATGTGAGGGTAGGTGAAGCTCAGAGGCCAGTTTTGCTACCTGATTAAACCTTCATTTTGCCGCTTCCCTCAGGTAAACCAGCAGTACCTTCTGGCTCAGCAGCACACGAGCATTTCCTCCACCACGTCCCTCACGTTTTCCCAGGCTTCGCTCCGGGACTAGTGTTGCAGCTTCTAGACCGTTTTCCCTTCCTCCCCTCTCTGCCACCCCAGATACAGGCTGGCAGAGTTGAGCCCTGCGTTGGCTTTGCCTCGTCTTCCCGCTCCAGCACCCGGCAGCAATGGGAGGCGCAAGGAAAGACCGGGAATGTTGGTGAGGACCAGCAGGAGAGGGGGAGCATCAGTACTGACAGCAGCGCTGGTTTCTATTCACTCTGATCCCCACCAAACCTGGACCTTTAAAGTTGCTGCAGTCCAAGCACCACTTCAGAAAAGACGATTCGATGTTGGAAAATCCCCCATTGTCTGTATTTTTTTAAAGTCTACCCTATTTAAGAAATTCTTTATTGTTTCATTTAAATCAATTATAAGTATTCCTATACACTAAGCAGCATTTTTAAGGTGTTTTTCCTGACAAGAGCAGCTAGGTAAGCAGTGTATCCATAAGCGCTTTTCATAGGTCTTTCCCAAGTGATGCCTTTGCGGGACTTCAGGCCGACGAGCAGAATCACCCCCTTGAAGAGAGCAGATGCACGTTTGCTGCACCAAGACCAAGCGCCAGCACCGCTCCGTCCCTCACGGCTGTAAATTTCCATTTGCCACTGCCCACATTTTTTAAAAGGAAGTAGATTGTAAGTCTGTAAAGATTTATAGTTCCATTCTAAAATATCTATCATTTTAAACGCTGCACTGCTGCTGACATCCACTGAACTGCCATAGATAGACTGGTAAAGTACTTAAAAAAAAAAAAAAGACATTACAATATATCCAGATATGTTTCAAGAACTTTTGTCGGGCATGGACTAACTTGGAGACATATTTCATAAAAACTGCTATTTACATTTCAGCTATACACTTTCGCTCTTTATGTCCTTTTCCATTGCTCCGCATTGCCAAGGCTTTTGCATAAATAGACATTTTCCCCGCCGGCCCCCCCCGGCCCGCGGAGCCCGCGGGGCTGCCCCTGACATCACCGCTTGTCCTCAGGAACACCACCGCCACCCCTCACAGGATTTGACCTCAGGTGCTGGGTTTTTTTGGTATAACCATTATTGAAAACACAGCGATCGAGATTTACTGGCTGGTAAGAGTTTATAATGATCCGAGATTAAGGGTGGGACTCTCAAAACAGTGTAAGCCTTGAGCGCAGGCGAATTTGTACTCCATTACCCAGCAGCTTTTCAAAGCTCCACCCTAAATCTGTATGAAATTATTCTAGCGGCAAGGAAAGTATATTTACCTAATGTCAAATATTAAACATTACTGCCCATTAAAATATAGGGCTTCATTATATTTGGCCTGGTGCAGATGTGCAGGAGAGAAGGTGTAATTATCTTTCCCTAAGCTATGTACCTAGGCAGAGGAGTTGTCACTAATTTTTGGTGTCTGCCTGTGGGTAACGAGCGTCTACTTTTTGCAGCCCATAGGGAAGCAAGTTACATCTTCAGGCCATAATTGCTTCTGAGAACCGGGTCCTTCATAATGCAAGGAAGCCAAATTGCCCATGCAANAGGAAACAAAAAACCCCAAAAAAAAAAAAAAAAAAAAAAAAAAAAAGATGCATCCAAAAGCTTGTGGGCACTTTGGAAAGTAGAGGCCAAAATAACTCACTCGCTGTCACGCAGCAAACTGCCATCAGCCTCGGGCCGGGAACACAGAACTCTTTATTCCCGGCCCCTTGCGCCTGCTGCACCAGCATCCCTGGCTCGGAGAAGCCGGCGGCTGCCTGCGAGGGTGCACCGCTCGCTTCTGTCCCGTTTCGTGGACCACGCAGTCAGAAGCAGCATCCCTGAGAGAGGAGCAGCTCTCGGAAATCCCTGCAGCGCCCAGGTGACAGGGAAAAACAAACCCTCCCGGTATTTGCTCTGGAGGGCTGTGCATGGCCAGCGTGTGGGAACCTGGCATCACTCCATTTGCTGGGGACACGAGAGGGCTAGGTGACAAATCTGGCCTCTGGACGGCAAGTGAGCCACCTCAGCTCTGGATTTCGCTGACAGAGCGAGTCTTGTGAAAGCAAAGGAGAGAAAAAACCTGCCAAGCCCAGCTCCGGCCCCGCAGCTCGCAGGGTCAGGGCGCTTTGTGCGCAGGGAGTCCCCGTGCAGCGAGACATGAAAACCCCACGCTGTCACTGCGGCTTGTTGAGCTTGCTCGGTGACACAGAAATGCTTTTTTTCATAAACTCGCTGAAAAGCTGAAGCGAGTTTAGCTGAAACTGCAAATTACTTTTGTAACAACGAGGGATGTTCTTGTATTTCTCGGCTTAGGTTTTCCTCCCATCTCTTTCCTCCCGACTCCGCTCTGCTTCCGTTGAGAGGCTTTTTCCTAACAAAGGCTACCTTAGAGAGGGCGACAGGGGTTCCCTAGATGTCTGAAACGTCCAAGCTCTCAATCATGCTGCCCAGGAGTCCGCAAAATAGCAGAAACTCAATCCCTTTGGGGGTAAAACATGAGCTGAGGCTCCCAAAGTAAGGGCTACAGAAGGACAAGCTTGCTACACTGTTGGATGAAAGCACTAATAAAGCAAAAGTATTGGAGAGATGCGAGTTGTGAAAACATTGGTTCCACCCTTTCCATCTCAATCTTCTGCTCTTTTCTTGTTAGAGTAATTTAAAGTCCATGTGGTTGTATGACTGTGCTCTTAAAAAAAAGTGAGGAATGACAGTGTTTGAAGAAGCTGCCGGCTCTTTCGCCCACATGCAACTGTTGGAAGCAAGGAAAGATTAGCGTAAAGCAGAAAGGCAGTGGTCTGTACGAAGTGCAGAGGATTACCGGGCCTTTACCTTGCAAAGCCTCATAAAACCTCCCCTGCCCGTAAATACTCTTTCCAGTGCATTGTAGAGAGGAATGCCGTACTCCTGCTCAACGAGACAAAACCTCCAGTCAAGTTAGCAGACCAACAATGAAGCCAATTGCGTTTGCCTGAATAAGGACAATTAACATCGAAGTAAGGCATTTGCTGAAAGAAGAAATTATAGGACATAGTGGTACAGAAATAAGGACCCTATTTAAGATTAATGGCCTATAAGTTTTGCGTTCCTTAGTGAATAACCCCAGTTCATTGCCAAGAAGTGCCCTAGTCATCACCAGGGCAGTATTTTACATTGAATATTCTCAGGAAGCGCTAAAGCAACGCCTGTATCATGCCACTACGAGCACCAATTGAGCACGAGGTCTTTATCCTAAAGATGAGGAGCACCTTTAGGAGAACGGGAGTCCTGCTCGGGACTCTGTTTTGCTTTTGTTTTCCCAGCAGACTGCAGTGCTCTGGGTCGGGCAGCAGAAGTGTGGAGCTGACACACAGCTCCTTGTTCCTGACACACGGGAAAAAGAAACCCCGAGTAATCATCAGATAGAGAAGATACAGTAATCTTTTCCAAAGCAGAAATAGGCATTCAGCACTGAATGAAGGCATGACCCATTCTGCTCGCTCTTTTGGAAATGGACCCTTAAAATAAAGTGAATGCATCCCCTCTTATTGTTAGGGGCTCCCAGCAGATGGGTTGTAATAATATATAAAATTGAGGTTTTACCCCACAAGTACAATTTTTTGTCTCCCTTACTACTTTCCCAGCTTGTTGGCGATACTGTTTAAAATTGCTTCGGAGATATTTCTGCTGTTTCGTTGGATTAAGTTAAGAAATGTTCTTCAGAGGAGCAGAGCAGAATTCGGGGAGTTTCTAACCATGGCAGGTCCTTAAAGCCTCACTGCCTACATCCCACTTGCAGGCACCGAGACTGGGCTGGGTGAAAACCTGTCTGGCTTAAGGCTTTTGAGGTCGGTTGGGGTTTTTTTAGGGGTGTCTGTCATAATGGCAGAATATGCTAAAATTTTCCAAAAGAATATAATCAGGGGAAAGTATTGGCCATCCCACTTAACCCAAGACCTATATGGTTTGGTTTCAAAGCTGTCCAAGTATCCCAAAGCCATCTTCAGTAAGGAAATCGCTTGAGTTGGTATGAAAAGAAGGAGTCTTTTTGGTGATGGCTATTTTAATATAGTGATAGCCGCCCAGGCACTATAACATTTTTTCCAGGAAAACTGCAAAGGTTGTAATTGTATTGTCTTTATAGACTTGAAAATGGTTTAAGGTCTGGCCTTCCCTGGCCATATATGATAGCAGGAAAAGAGAATGACTTTTTAGTATGTAATTACTTTGGACAGAATTAGTAGAAAATATATAGGTGAAAACCCAATTAAAGGCATCGGTTCTGAATCCCTGAGCCTTTCGAGGTTTAAAATGAGATTAATAACAGTGCTTTAATGACTGTTTCTCTCTTTAATGAATATTCTCCTCACTCCTTTTTTTTTTTCTTTTTAAGGGAGAGGGGGGAAGGGGGAGGCTGATGGGGGGACTGAGTATTACAGAAAAAGAGTGGCAATTAGATGATAACAGTCAGCAGCATGGACGGCGTCTCGTTACTGCTTATTTGGGAGGTGCCAAAGCTACATGGGACATCGTCATTATTATGGCTTAAAGTTGGCTAAGGTCACCCCGGTTCATCTGTTTTATACATTGGTAGCCTTCTACTTATTACTTGCCAAACAAACCTTTTTATTTTTGCACACGTTTATGTTGATTTTGTGGTTTCTGAAATTGGATTCTGTCTCCTACGGGCCTGAGTTTCCACGGCAACTATGGACCTTATCTGCTGCTGCTGTTTGGCAGACAGACAACAAGGCCTTTCAGTTTACTTCTCCGATTTTTTTTTAATATTATTTTCTTTAAAAACCTTTTTCTTCATCATGTTCTTTTTTTTTCCTCTTCCCTTTTTATTATTTTTACTTTTCCCAACCCCTGTCATTTAAAAATCACATAATTAATTGAGCACATCCTGTGCCACACGGGGCTGCCACGACTTTGAAGTCCCAATAGATCATTTTATAGAGCCATGGGTACCATTTTTTCCAGCGCAGCACCAGGCGCCAGTGCGAGGGCTTGTGGAATTTAGCATATCCTACTCCAGGTATGATAAAGAAACCTTGGCACCTTCTGTTTGTTTTTACTAATTTCCTTTCCAAACTGCCTTTTCAATATAGAGGAAAGACCTCAGGACTTAAAGTTTGTTATTTTCTCTCCAAAGTTAGTCCCTGTTCCCCCTGCCTCCCTCCCTCCCCTTCCTTTAAACCAGACTGAACTGCTTCTTCGCTTGGTGGTAAGTTTTCTTTTTTTCTTGTCTTTTCTTCAGGAAAGTGTGGTCTGATTTAGCATCATGTAGCTTGGAGCTGTTACTGATCCTACAGCAGCAGCGAAACTAGCTGAGGGAAAAAGACCCTGACAGGCTCTATTAACCCTTAAAAACAATAAATGATCTCATCACCTTCTCAAATACAGAAGAAGAAATAATAATACAATAATTTACTTCAGTGAAGGAACAAGTCTTTTGGGGGTTGATGCTGAAATCTATCCCCAAAGACGCTGTTGCTGGCATTAATGAAGAAGGGCTGCTTTTCTACTAAGCTGAAAATAAACTGCAATGTCTCTCAGCATTAAAAAAGGAGAGCGTGCACACACAGAGACAGAGCTGGACATATATACACACAGAGGTATATGTGTGACAAACAGAGAGAAGACGACAGAAGATGAGTGAAAACATGCTAAATCGGTGAAAAACAGTTGAGCCTTCTAACACAAGGAAGCTTTGCAGTGGCAACACTATGCGTCCTGCATTTGAAACAAAGGGCTGTAAAATTTCCTAAAAACTCTTTAAAACAGAGTCAGGAACTTCTGGAGATGGGTTTAAAACTGTTAGTTTTCACGTATTTTTGCTACATTTTGAAAAGACAAACTTGATCACTTGGTGTGGTTTTGTAGCAAGGGGCAAATTCAGGATTAATCCCTGCAGAATTACTACTTTCTCTCTAGAAAGATGAGTATTCTGTCTCACAGAGAATAATAGAAAATGAGATCTTTTCTAGACATTTCTAGCCAACTTCTGACATCTGATGAGAAATCACATTTCTGCCTGTGAAGTCCCTAAGATGATTTTAAAATCCTGTAGAACATAAAATATTCTCCATGAAATTTTGAACAGTTTTAAAATGATTTCTGGGCATATTTATGTTTCATTTTTATAGAGCCACATTTGTTTCATGGCTACTCGGGGTCTTATTCAAAATCCCGTGTTATAAATGAAAAGATTTCTATTCAGTCCGATGGGCTGTGGATTAAACAGTTAAGAAACTTTCCATGAGACTGAAATTCGGAAACAATTCATTATGAAGTCCCAGAGGTTCATTTTAAAAGCCTATATAGCAGATATTGTTCTCTCTTAAAGTCTGTGGGAGAAACCCCAGTATATTCAGTTGTCTTGTGCCTGCAGATTCCTACACGTCTATACATTTTGATCTAGACAACCGGGCAGGCAAAAGCTAATTACTGTCTCTGCCTATATTCAAACGCTTTTCAAAATTACGTCCATAAGAAAATGGCCTAACTGAGCAGGACTGTAATTAATAGTTGCTATCTCCAGCCTTTCGTAGTCCTCTTCAGAACAATTGTTATTTACAGTGGGTATTTTATAATGCCATTAAAATATTCTTGTAAATTACTGTGTCATACTGAGTATTTTAGAAGTATGTTTGCTGTTACTTATGCCATTTTTCTGTCTTTCTCCCTCTTTTCTGCCTTTTGTTTGCTCTGCCCTTCTGGAAAACTCACACATTCACTATAAACGAAGAACGTCGTGAGCTTTATAATCCCCAAATCTAAATGCTATCTCACTTTGTATAGACATACAATTATTGCCCTAATTCTCTGCACCGTTGCTATTTTTCTAATTGCTAAAATCTTTGTGTGTGATTCATGGTTCCAGGAGTAGAAACTTTACTGATTAAACAGATCTGTGCTACTGAGATGCCACCATCTCTGGGACAGAGGCGGCGGACAAATAATGTGCATTGTGCTGCTCAGGAGCCAGGTTCAGCAAATGTACGAGGGATGCAGGTGAACCAAAATAACTCCTTTTAAACTGTTTTCTGTGTGTGTGTGTGTGCACAAGCCACAGGTGCTAGAGCAGAACAAACTACAAGTCAGAGCAGAGCAAACCGAGGTTCGGTGTTAGAGGTTTCCTCCAAAGAAGCCACACAAAGCGTTGTGTGAAGTTGGCACTGAAGTGTATGATTTTGGGACACATTTTGAAGGAAGACTAGGGTTTTACCCCAGAATGTGGCCAGCATTTCCACCTCCCTTCAGCTAACAGGTGATATACAGAATCTGGGTTCCTGACCCGTCCAAGAAATTGTTACATTTCACTCGGTATTATACGTGTAAAAAGCTTTGGAAATCTTTCCTTTAGGACTAAAGGTACCATTCCATTAGGAAACAATAACATCATCATTACTGAGTTATCCCAATGCTGTTCCTGTACACAAGGCTGTGTAAGAAGAATTAGGATTTTTATGTACATTAATTCAAGCAGGCAAAAGAGTTATCAGTTACTTGAGCTGTGGAAGCAAGAGGTTTTCTGGTTAGCTGGCTGACCCAAAGAACACATTGAGCAAAATGTTTGCCTCCGGTTAACTTTAAAAAGACAACAATAATTCCACTTTCATTTTGAAAATGCTTTTTAATATTTTTTTTCCCTCCAGTTGAATATAGGACTCTCTGGAAACAAAAAATCATGAATACTGAAGCATTTCTGTGTCAAAAGCATTGCAGTGACCCACGTTGGTAGTCGTGATATTTTCCTCATTTGTGTTGGTTAGAAGTACAGAGGGAATGCAAGATTTATAAAAGAGCTCGTGTCGGCTGAAAACTACAATAGTTGGCACAATAGTTGGCAAATAAAGCATGCAAGAAATTTCACTGTTTCCTTCCTTGTGAACAAAGCTCTGCAGGGTCAATCCGAAACTTCTGGGGCTCTGTAGTTTTGGCACTGATTTAACGGTGACACAGCTCCAAGAACTGGCACTGAAGGAAGAATATTGAAGGAAGGTTTAGACTTGGAGAGCACCTATATTCAATGTATACATTTATAGACACTAGACTGATTGGTCAGTCAGTTATTCTCTGGAATTTTGCGGACTCCAGGCAAGTCAGCTTGAGATATATGAACCTATCAATTTCAGTAATAAAACTCCATAAATCTGTCCTAGATTTGGACTCCTAGCAAAACCTGAAAGTTGGCGAATTTCAGATCATTTGGGGTGACATTGCAAGCAATTACCCACCAGCTACCTACCATGGTCTTAACAAGACAGAATGTGAAAATTAAATCTATAAATCCTTGCGTAAGTAGTGAGCTAGTGAAAATAGCCATTGGGTTTTTATGATAATTTCTTTAACTATAGAATTTGTACAGTCCAAATCTTCACATTTTTTTTCATGCAAGACGCAAAGCAGACAATGAAGTTGCAGAAAGTGTACGAGACTGGTTTTGTTTAACTTTGGTCTTCTCAATTTACTCTTACTGCCACTGCCCTCTGGGTATTTTTATGGAAGTAAAAGAAAATGTTCCTTTTATGTATTAGAGCTATGCATATGGGTGACTCATTTGGCAATATTAATAAGAAGTAGATTCAGTTTTATTTTGAAATCTCCTCCAAAATTCTTTAAGCGAAAGAGAAAAATAGTCAAATTGCAGAATGAGGCTGTTTAGTACATCGGGAGGGTTTTACCTTTCATACGGCGTTTCTAATTTTGCAGAATAACAAGGTTAAAAAGAAAAAAAAGAAAATACACGGTATGAGTTGCAAGCAGAGCTTGTCCAGGGGAGAGCAAGGCTGGAGATATCCTTGTTACAGAGATGTAGGTGCAGTTCATACTTGGAAGGACTATGGACTCTTCAGTCTGAGGCACATTTTGTTTCAGGGTGATAATATCATATCGTGCTCCAAGGCGTGACTCTTCCTCTTGAGCTGCCTGGCTCCTTTCTCCATTGACTGTAGGTGGATCCTGCAGCTATAGGGGAGTTACCTAACTTTGGCGGGGAAAAAATGGAGTCAGAAGCAGCCCATCTCTCATGTGTTCCTTTCTTTCATGTAATAACGCCATTCTAAAAATTAATGGGGGAGAGGGAGGAAAGACACCAATAGTATTCACAAATGTGGGCCAAATACAATGAATAGTTTCTAGCAAAAAAACCACTCCAAATTCTACCAGCTTGGCCCTCCGCTCTTTCACTTCATCCGCTCAATTAAAAAATTCATCATTTCACCAGGCCTAGCAGGTAATTTTAACAGGCAAGTGAAAATAAATGACACTACCCTGATGAAAGCTATATGCAAGATAACCCTTAAGCAAACTATGCCTTGGTCTGAATTCCAGCACATTCTGTGAATGGTGTCTCTTAGGTTAGAGTTATGTTACACCTTCCGCTAACATTGCTTCTCTGCAGCAACACACCATCTCATTTTAGCATTTTTCAAGGCTGGAAGCATCCATCCTTAATTTTCCTCATTGTCTGTGGCTGCGTAAAACAGCAATACGAGTAATTGTTGCTATTTGTTAGCTCTTGCCTCAAACCAGTCTATGTATATATTCAGAAATAAGTCCCTAATAATTAAATTCTTCAGGTTTTGATCTTGCTCACAGGAGCAGAGCAATTTTCGTTCCCTTATGGATTAGATTATCCCAAAAGGTTACGATTCAAGCCTTCCCTTTTTCTCTGATATGATTCTTCCAGACCTTGGGACTGATAGGGCCCTGCACAGCACCAGGTCTATGTTTTCTCTGTAAATACAGCCTACAAAATTTCAACAAGTCAGCCCTTGTGTGCCACACCGAGAGATTGATGACAAACCACATTATTTTTCCCCTCCATATAACTACCCACAATTACAATGGTACTCTCTCAAAACACTGGTTTGTTTTTGTCCAAGGAGGAAGGAGCGCGAGCTCGGTCTGCTATCTCGGTGTAGAGCTGGCGGCCACACTGAGCAGCATTATTTGTGGAAAATGCCCTTTTCTTCACTCATTTTTCCTATCCATTATAAAATATTGGAACTGATTCTGCCACATGTGCTTATGCAAAGCCAGTAACTCATCAGCAAAGGTTCTCTCAATACCGAGCTAAAGAAAGGAGGGGATCATGACTTTGCAAGTCTTTCACTTCTCTGACCTGCTCCCGTGATGGTGGGGTCTCACCTAAACCAAGGCACTGGTTAAATTAGGATTATTAGTGTTTCCTGGACATTAGGTTTGTAGCGTGGTGTTGTTTTTTAACCAGATCTCTCTTTTCCGTTTCTCTCGTGTTTGAAGACAACTGACCCGGCATGATGATGCAATTCTGATTGCTTGTAGAACGTTACTAACACACAAAACCGCAAAGCTGTAAAATGGCAGGACCAGACAATTTGGAAAAAATACATTCAAAAGTAAATCTAAGGCTCTTTTTCCTGAAAGACAGACATTTGCCTGGAGAAGTGAGGCTATACTGTATATAGTTATCCTGTCATCCCTTCTGAACCTAATATCCAATTCCCTTATTTTCGTACTGACAATCTTCCCGCATTGAAGTTGCATCTCTTTAGACATAATAAGACGGTAGCACTGGGAAAACACTGATTGTTGGGTGCTCTGATGATATTTCCAGGCATACTGCCGTCTTCCAGATAACTGAATTCCCAGACTCAATTGCAAACTTCTGAGCAAAGGCAGCACCTGAAAAGCGAGTTGTCTTGCTTTCAAGTGAAAAATGCTTAGAGCATCAAACATATGTCAAAATCACTAATTTGTCATGAAGCAGCTACAGGCTTATATCATCAATCATCTTGACACACTGTACTTGAAATGGTGCTGAAAAGATACAAGTCATTTACTCAAAAATGTTTTCTTTATCTGTGTGCACCCTTAAAAACTTCCATAGGAGCACTGAAATCCGTGTGCTCCCTATTCATTGTTTACAAGACGTGTTTAACTTTTGTAGTTTGTATATGAAACGAGAATGACTGAGTCTTTCTTCTTTCAGTGGCACTTTTATTCAAAACGCGGTTGTGCAGCATGTTTCTGAGTGATAAAGAACCTACTTGTGTTAACTTTACCCCTTTAAACTTTAAATATTTTCTGCTAATTCCAGTCTTTTGTTGGTTTCTTTATTTATTTATTTTAGACGTCTAGCTAAATTGTGGCATTCCAAGAGGCACAGACCGTTCAGAGTACTGAGGATAAGAAATTAAGGACTGAATTCTTCAACTATGACACATATATTACCAATATTTAGTCATCTCTGGAAAAAATGGAGATTCCAATGAGGCAAATATAATCAATCCAATTTTTAGGGACCACAAATACAATTTCTACAGTTTCTTGTCCCTGTAGAAAATCTTTATGTGCATTAACCTCATAGGCACCCTGTACCCCAAAGTTTCTCAATAACTTCTGTGAAACTATTTTGGCTTCTAAAGCTTATTTAGCTCTAGCAAAGATGCGTAAGTTCCTAAAAGAACAGTCTAAAATTCCTCTGAAATTGTAAACTGTCTCTACATTGGTAGTTTGAAGCTAAATAGTTCTGAAATCTTAATCCTTCCTTGAAAGTTCAAGCCCTAGATAAGAAAAATCTGGAATATGAGATAACGTCTTGAGATTTCAGTCACAGAGAAACCAGAAGTAAAATACAGACTTCCAAATTCTGTGTGATGTTCTTGACTCTCAAAGCAAATTGGAGAGTAAGACCTTATCACTGAAATGCTAATACTCTTTCCCAAATTTAAGAAAATTTTAGCTCTAGAGGAATACTAAAAATCCAACATTTGGTTCTAGAAGCACAATAAATGTCATCAGCAACTCAACTTCCATGCAAATTAATTTTTGCACAGTTTCTCGTTTTGCACAGTTTCTTGCGCAGGGGAGCGGGAAGCATTTTAAAGAAGTTTTGGCAGTGAAGCAGGATAAAGACTATTGGGCCGATGCCTCAAGTAGCTCCAAAAATCCCACCAGTTTTCCATGCAATTTCTGACACCTCTGTGGAAAGTCTGCACAGCTTAATCCTGGGAGCTACAGCCCTGCTCTTGAGCGGGGTTGGAAATTACGTTAGAATGAAGTTAACAGAAGCGGAAACCCTCTGTAGTGAACTCAGGAATCCTTTTGCGCTTGTTGCAAATGTGTATACGCGTAATTTGATATTTTTGTTGTTTGTTTGTTTCAACAACTACTCAGTTCAGAATGTCCTGATCAATAAGGCCACCTGTAGGCAGCTTGGGAGCCTTTTGCAAAGGTGGCAGGTTTCAAGCTGTGGCCTTGCAGGAGTGCTGAGTTGGGATAGTGAGGTGAAAATGAGAGGAAGAGCCTGCATTGTATTTCTTTTCCTTAAAAAAGAAAAAAAAAAGAAAAAAAAAAGAAAAGGCAGAAAGAGAGCAATAAAGCAAAAGGCATTTCCTAAAGGTAGCCATTAAATCATTCAACACGCTGCTCCCTTGAGAGCAGAGAGGTTCCTCTTTCCTTTCCAGAATGGGTTTTTACTAACCATTTCTCATCTAATGCTCAGTGTCTTCACCTGGCTCTCTCCGGGCATTCACCCAGACTTCATCCAGCAGGACAGCACCACAGCTCTTTCTAAGATGGGCTTTGGCCCATATATCACTTTCAAAAAATTTCTCAATGGGTCCCCAATGATGTCGACCGAGGGCTCTGTTTTGCTCGTGATAATGTGCTAATGCTCCGAGACCTGGCATAAATCTTCTCCACGCATCATCATTTGTCAAAGTCACAACACGGGGCTGGAAACTAAAAAAAAAAAGCCCCAACAAAAAAAATGTAGGAAGAGATAGAAAGCATGGCTTTCTTTTTTTCTTCCCTCCCATGTGACATTTCCCTCCTCCTCTTCCCCTTCTCCTTTTTCTCTTAATCTCTAAAACATCTGATTGTACAGAAATGGTAAATAAAGGTTTTCGTTTCTCCCTCCTCTGTATGCTTGTGTGTGTGCATGCATGCATGTGCTTGCTGCACATTTTTATAAATGGAAATTCAGAATTCATTCAGGGAGCCTTTGCCACCTTCGGTTAGGAAAATGCTTTGGGAGAGTTGGTCAGCTGGCACTCCTTCCCAGTTAAGTCGTTATTTGGGCTGATAAAATTAGATGGAAAAACATGATCATATCAAAAGGGCCTAACGGCCGTTGTGATTTGGTTTTAGTCATCTCTGAAGGAACAATCCCACAGACCACATCAAAATGTTCTCTAGAGCTTGTTTAAAGTGAAAAGAAAAGAAGGAGTGAGAGACAAAATCAAACTTGTTTCAACATTTTATTTCTTCTCTCTTTTCCTTTTCTGCTAAGTTCCAATTTCTTTTTTTTTCAACATTTTTTGCCCACCATCTCCTTGTCCCACTGTCATCCCATTCAGCTCCTGATAAAATGGTTCTATTTAAAACACCTCATGAAAATAAATTGACTCGGACATTTAGCTGATGTTTGTGCTCCGACATGCCAAGACAGACAAAATGCATGTTGCTAATACCGCTGTTAATGCCTGCTCAGCGGAGTCCTTGAGGCCCAGAGAGTGAGTTGTGATGGCATTTGAGACCTTTTCCCTCCCTTGTGTTTTCACGTCATTAGTTAAAAAACCATAATACATAATACATAATACATAATACATAAACCATAATACAATTGGTCTACCATTGGTAGACAAGAAAGAAAATAAGGTGGTTTCTCCAGCAGCATTTGACATTAATTGAATCTACCGGGAAGACCCATATCTCTGGACCCGACATTTTATTCATTATCAACACAGCCAGGTCTGAGCTAGAAACAGCTGATGAAAGGAGGTATAAACTGAAGGGAAAACATCTATAAATTGATGAAGTGAAACCGACGGAGTGTCACCAGAGATGCTCAGTGTCCTGCTGCGATTTTTCATTCAGTTGTTATCAAATACATTGACAGAAAATGACAAGCCAGGCTTTCGAGCCCTTCCAACGATTCTCAGCGATGCATTCACTGTGCAGCACGCCCTGGCATGAGCGATGCCGCTGAAGTCAATGGAGGCAGCAATGCAAAGGTGAGATTAGTCCCACAGTCCCTGAGACAGACTTTGTGCAGTTTCAGGTGGCAGAATCCAGCCTGCAATGCCTTGCAGAATAAGGCAGAATATACCAGATAATTTTATTTAAACCAGTAATGGGTAGGCTTTGCAGTATCTGTTAGCCACTACTGGATTCCCCAAACCAGCGAGAGAGCCTGGAAACTCTGACAGGGGTAGAGTTAGCAGCCGTTAAACCTCTCATTTGCTGCATTCTGTCATTTGATATATAGGTCTTTTGCCATTTAATATTGTACTAAATGCTGATTGGTCTCTCTGCGTTGAAGTGGCACCGTTCCTGCTTCCATCTCTCTAACAGGCACCGAAGCTTTATCATCGGTGTACGCTTACAGACTGTATCTTAAATCACGGCATGAAATCGAGCCCGTTGCCGCGCTTGCTGTCTGTGCGTGAGCCACATCAGCGCTGGCAGCGCTCCCCAGCCCTGGCACCCTTCCCCAGCAGCCTCAAGTCCAATTCGACTTCACCTCAGGTAACTCTTCAAAAGAAAACTTTAATAATCATAATGTGATGGGCGACATGTCAAGAAAAAGAAAATAACAGCCTTAAATCCGGTATTAACCTGCAATGGAAAACAAGCCATGGGGTTATTTCCATGAGAAATCCTGGAAGGCATACAATGGGTGGAAGGGAAGGGATGGGGGGAGACGGGATGTGAAAGGGAAGGGGTCCTTGGCCAAGGTCTGCTCCTAACTGAATGCTCATGGACTGGGTTTTGGGTTTCATACCTCTGCTGGCAATTTGCTACACTTGGTATCAGGAAGATTAGAAGGGAAATGTTTATGGGGGTCTTCCTCTGAAGAGGAGAAGGAGCTACACGATGCTGTAATAACTTTCTTGGTTTTCTTTCTATTTAGTTTTTAGTACAGCTTTCCCTTGTCACTGGGCCTGATCCTGCCATGCTTTTGGAGTTTTTCACACCCCATTAACCCCCAGGAGTTGTTTTTGGGACCTGTGGAACAAGATGAAGCTCAGATCCAGCATCACTGTTTGGGTACCGCTGCTCTCCTTGCAAAGAGGATCCACAGAGAGAAGGAAAACCAAACAAGATGCAAACACAGAGGGGAAGAGGGGGATTGCTGCGACACCCCATCCTTCTCCTGCATGGGATCTCCACCAGCTCCGTAGCACTACGAGTGCTGGGATGGGGGAAGCGGCTGGGCTGATGTCTCATCCACCCACCTCCATCCTCGCGCAGACAGCAGCATCCCTCAGGAGCCACTCCACTGTAAGGGATGGGATTTATCCCATGGAACACCAGTGGAAGCTGGACTGGAGTTAGTCCTCATCTGATGACTATTTAACTAGCTCCTTGCTCGGTATGTTTTCTATAAACACAGATTAAAAGAAAAAAAAAGATAATGGAATTACTTTGAGGAAACTGTATCTTTGGAGGCCAAAGGAAACTTCATATAATGACTCTTCTTTCTATGAGAAGAGAATAATGTCTTCAAACCAATTATATCAAGGCGTATAATTACACACTTACACAGCACATTAAACACATTTTTTAGCACAAATGAGACTGAATGTCAATTACAGTTTCCAAAACCACATTTATTTAAAAAAAATTTCCTGTTCATATATTTAACTTTTCAAGCAAATTTTATTAATACGTATAACTATTATTGTTTAATGCACAAACGATTTGGGATAGAGGTTTTGATGTAGTGCAAACCCAGCAGTTTCAAAAGCTCTGAAGAATGCCGAAGTCCAGGGAGAACTGCAGTAAATTAACATATCTGTGCAAAGAAAAATCTGTAGTTTCAAAGTTTGTTATCAAAATAGATGCTGACTAATGGCTTGTTTAGCCAAGAACAATATGATTTCTTCTTACTGGGGTTCCTTATTTCACTGGCTATATTTGGCCTCCCTGTGTCATTTCCCCCACATAGAGGTGACAATACAATATTTGATATAGCAATGACTTTAGTGTCGAGAAGTTGAAAGCCCAGATAAATTGTGCAAAGGTACTGAGCAAGACTTTCACACTGGAGCTGAAAGGGAAGAATGGCTTCTCTTTGTTTGGTTTAGACACCAAAATACTGCAAACTGAAACTCTGTGTTAAAAATGTCATGATTATTAAAAATAATTAAGCCAATTATAGAAAAGCCACCAAAATACTGCATTTTTAAATATGGATACATACTCCTGAATGGAGTAAATCTTTTCTCAGACAATGTTTACTGTTTACTGGTGGTTTCTGATGTTTAAAGTCAGCCTTGCAGCGCATATATTTTTCATTATAGCATTCGATCCAGCATGTAAGCATACATTTTATCATAGCTCTGTAACTATTGACTCCAACAGATTATTTGCTTGAAGTTAAGCATGAGCTCAACTACTCAGCTGCATTTGCGCTTACATGGACATTCCCACCAGTATAATATTCCGAATCCCTCCTGTGATTACAGTATTCCCCATAATGGGAACCCCAATATTACTAAGGACTTTGGCAACCTTGGCCAATGTCAACAGAATGGGAGGTGCTATTTCATTAATTTCCCCTGACTAGGGACAAAAATAACTTCATATATTTCTTGGTTTTGTGTTTCAACCTCCAGGAGAACAATTTTCTTAAAAAGTAAAGAAATTGGTTACATTATACTCCAGTTGGTTACATTAGACTGTAATTTCACAAGGCATCAGTGATTCCAGAGACTGATTTTTGACAAGAAAAAAAATGACCACACATTTGCTAGCATCAATAGTCACCTTTCCTCATGCATAAAGCATATGAACACATTTTTGGCTGTCAGTATTTGAACAACAGAAAATGGGAAGGAAGAAGCATAGACATGTTTTAACTTTCTGACAAACGGTTTTGATGAACGGGGATCCCCGTGCTGGCTAAAGAGTGAGGACAGAAAAATGGGTCCCCATGGTGCAGGGCAAGATCTCCTCTAATAACAGAATGAGTGAGCAAATCAGGGGAACCACAACTTTCCTACTGTGTGAGAGACCACAAATAATGGAAGACAAACAGATACGAGAAGGAGCAATTCATTTTCCATGCCCGTTAAGTTTTCCAGGTAGAACTGGGTGTCAATGTATTTATGATTTCGTCTCTCATATCTCTTCAGGTCTTCCTTAGAGCAGACTGAAGCTGGATTTGGGGTTTCGGTCCATTTTGTAGTGTACTTAGCTTGTGTTTGATGAGGGGCTAAAATGAACTCTTGTAAATCATTCGTCAGCCATGTAAAGCAGTTATAAATTTGTATCAACCCAAACGGTTAAAATCTCAGTCTAATAAAGGCCATGTGCACGACTCCTGAAACTATTGCAGCAAATGGCTTTCAATTTTTTCACATTTTATTGTTCTGATTTTTTTTTTATACTGTACTATCAGTAATAACACGACACAATCACATATTTGAAACTGGTATTAATAATTTTGCAGCCACTAAACACCTGAAACCCCTCTTCTCCTCTCTTTATTGGCGCCCTTGATTTTTATGAGTGTATTGCTTAAAATAAGGGAGTGCAGGGAGTTGCCATGTTGTGAGAGACCAGGTGCCCATCTGTTTCAAAATAGTTCTTATAGCTGTAGTTAAGCTTTGGATGCTTTAGAATCATATGGTGTTGAATATAAGCAAATCCATCATTCAGCGTGACAACATATGAGCAACTGCGCTGACAGAGCGCTAACACGGCCCTCCTGGGCAATCCACACAAGCCCTGTGCCCCCTCGTCTGCAGCATTGGAGGTTCCTCCTCCACCATCCAGCCCAAAGAGGATGCCCAAGGGAATGTAAAAGCCTCCATAACACCTGGGGCTTTTTATAGGTATGCCCGATTTTGGTCCCTGACCTCCACTTTGCTGTGACGGCAAAGCAGTTTGACACAAAAGGTGACCTGAGTATTGGCTCTATAAAGGATCCAGGAGAACACCAGAGTGAGGGGGGAAATGAATTAATTAGCTTTTCCTAAGGATCCTCTGACAGGGTTGATCATTGTATGGGTTCACCTTTTTCCTCTGCACTGTCTCCCTGCGAGATCTCTCTGCAGGACAGAGCGGAGGGCGGTATCAGGATCTGTTATAGCTCATATGTATGGACAGAGAGGAATTGCTGAGTGACTTTATTGTCCTGAAGGATGTGGCCCATGCCTGTCCCTGTCCCTTGTGGGTCAAAGCTCACCAAAACCCTTTGCTGAATGTGGACTCCCAGCCCTAAAGTGCAAAAGCAATGCAGATTTAGAGTGTAGCGTGGGTTCAGGTCTGCATTTGAAAGACAGTGTAGACAATGCCCTATGTGCCTTTTCTATGGTGCGTGTGTATACACATATATATATTTATGTATTAAAAAGGAAGCCTGTGGCAGAGGGAAGAATTAAAACCAGGTCTCTCAAATCCCAAGTTAACCTTAACCACTGGATTATTTTTTCTCTCGTGTGTGAATACTGCCTGTGTATACTGTATACAAATATGAAAGAGATTTACTGGAGAAATAACTTTAGGTACAATAATATATGTGTGCATGTGTGTACATATATATAAATATATATATTCTCAATATCAGCCTGAGAAGGCATTGCCTCATAAAAAGTCTCTGAACAGTCAGTAAATTCTGGGCCAGATTTCAACTCATGTTCCTGAGATAAGGACCAGAGGGAGGAGGAAGAAAAAGACAGCAGCAATCCTTTTATCCTTCTGGCCACATATGGTAGGTCTATTTCTTTCAGCAGATGTGAATAAAAATAGATATATTTACAATTGCAGTTGGATACAGAATTGAGCATAAGTGAACACAGAGCAGTCGTTTTCATCGATGCTAATACCATAATAGTCTGGATTATGCAGTGCGCTGTTGCTATAATAACATTCGTTTGCTGTCAGCGCTCCTGTGTAAAAACAAATTAGCTGGATGATTAATGAATATCAAAACCAACATGTGGATTCTCCTCTGTGATGCTTCAGCCCAGTGTGAAATCTGCTGCCGCGAGAGCTGTCTCTGCTGTTTGCATTGCAGAGTGTCTCCTCTGCAGATGTGGGTATCACGGAGAAAGGTGGTTTCCAACCATAGTAGCTTTTCAGGATTTTTTTTTTTTCTTTTTTTAATAAACAATACATCAGAGAAAACACCAGGACTCCAGAAATAGGTGTTGAGGTGAGAAATGTCTCCTTTAAATTTAGTCTGACCTCTACCAGTTCAGCATCCTTAAGGACATCCTTGCGGAGAGGAGCCCTACTGCAGGCCCTCCAACAAGCCTTCAGAGAAGCACTGGCATTCGGAGAGATGACGATAAGTCCTGAGGATCACCTTGGTACTTTGGAGCATGTCGTAACTCTTTATGTTCTGGATGGACTTTTGGGTGGATAATTTGAGTTCACTGCAAATGAAACTATTTGAAGTGTGTGGACAGCACCAAAGGCACAATGACACGTAACCTTGTGTTGACCTCATCTGCCACTTCCCCAGGGAAGAACCAGGACCATGCAATGTTAGTAGCCTCGCTGGCAAAACCTGTTCTGATAGAGACACAACACCATGGCGATAAAGCTACATTTATTCTGATCCTAGAGCTGGCGCAGACACCATCAGACATTGCAATTCTTATAGAACCTCATTAATCAACACTTCCACGGTAAAGAAGGGGAAAACATGGTACACTGCCATTCTGGTGCTATTTCCAGTGATTTAGAGCGTACAGAATGACTTAATAAAGTAAAAGATTACAATCAGTAAGTGAACTTATGGATGCATGCAGTGGTTGAAGAGATTAATTCCAAGTTATTCCTAATGCATAATACAATTTCATGTTAAATCCTTAGAATTACAACTTGCAAAATAACCTGCTGTGGAATACACTAGATATAAGCAGGGAGAGAATTTGGGTTCTTCTAAGAGTCTCGGCTTGACAGTTATGTTCTCTTTCATGTATATGTATTTATACAACTCTCAACCCCCTGTTCTCTGTTTCATGACATCTCTACTGCAATTAATTAACGCACAGACCCTTCAGTTCAAGCTGTTGACTTAAGTGCTCTGCGGTACGATGAGATGCCGAAGCCTTGTGCTGTACAAATGAGCCTTGGCCTCCTTTGTCTTGGTGACAGTAGTTCTGGAGCTCAAAGGGTGACAGAGATATTTATGCTGCGACTCAGCTGTGACATCTGGGAAATACACACATGCACAGACCGATGTGTATTTTCCTTGTTAATGAAATACTCCAAAAAAGCCCACAGCCAAGGAGCGGTCACAGAAGGCAGGCGTCCGCTCCTCTCCGCTCTGACAATCCCCTTCTCCCCACCTCGATTGTATTTTCTTTTTCAAACTTCTACCTTTTTTACTACTTCCTAGATCACATACCTGAACGGAATCAGAGCGAAATCTGACCACGGAGAACTGGCATCTGTCATCAAAATATACCTCCAGAGATTGTCTGTTTGTTTTTCTTGCTGTACATATGTGGGCTGCAGCATTGTGGGTATTTTAAAGCTTTTTTCACTCTGCAATACCCACCTATCTCTTTCGGGGGTGTTTTAGATGATACTGCATAGGACCTCCATGGCAAAGCACGTTCCTTACTAAGGGACATCAGGCAGAGGCCCTTCAGGTTTTTTAGCATTTATGGGGTTAATTGTGTTTTTTATATTATATATACACACACATGCGCGTCAAGTAGTTATATAATATAAAAAGGCTCTTTTCTCATATCCCCACAGCGTGCAATAGGACTCCACATATAGCACACCAAAAAAATAAAAAAATAAAAAGAGTCCAGACACTGCCAAAATCTACATTTTCATTTGGCAAACTAGTTAAATCTATTCATAATCTGGTGCCTGAATCAAGTTTCAGACCAGACTAGACTGCCTTGGCTCCTGGTTTTTGTTGCTCGACCTGTCTCTGACTGAATTTAGCTATGATGTTACATCTTTAGCTGTAGAAAATTTCTAATAATGGTAGCCTGTTTTATTTTGCCACTGGAGGGTACAAGTTCCAGCATTTCCGTACTGAAGTCCAATTGGAGCCAGTTTCGGACTTTTTTTTGGACAGAAACCTTCCTTGTTGCTTTTCACTGTTTTCTTTTGCCTTTTTTTT
>VYZM01014167.1:523771-543245 GCA_013398915.1 Dromas ardeola
CAGGCAGATCTCCATGGCCCAACACTGGACTTATTATTTTCTTTTCTCTTTAGCTAGTCGAAACACAGTAGGTAATAAATTAAAACCACTATTATCTTAGAGAAGGGATTCCTCCGAAGTTTCCACTCTGGGGGGGGACGATAGTAAAAGCAAAACGTTTCCTGACTCATCCCTTCTGACCCTTCAGTCTTTGTCTCCTCGACTCGCCTCAGACTTCCCCAGAAAGAGATGCCACCGAACAAGGGAACCCATTGCAGAGCGTTGGTCCTTGGACGCCAGCGCACCACCAGGCTCCGAGAGCTCTGCAATGCGCAAGCTTTTGCAGCGCAGCCTTTGCACAGCAGTCAGTGGGAGCTGAGACCCGCATGGGTTAATACGGATGAATCCAGCTCTATGGAAACTTTCTCAGATACTACAGAGGTTATTCTTTGAAAATGTAAATTTTATTTAATTATGTGAAACCATTCTCAAAAGACTAATTCTGCTATGCAGTATTGCTGAGAAGGGTATATTAAATGATCTGCTCTTTTAGATTCCATAAACTTAGAGTAATTTCATAGTGTCCTAATATCTGTATAGCCTTACTGGCAGGTAATTGAATGTGTCTTCTAATCAGAGCATTTAAACAGTACCATGTGGTAAGCAATATAACGTTAGAACAGAAAGCTCAGACAGGGAATATTCACAAAATTAACATTACACATACTATTGATATATAAAAGCTGGGAATGGGGATTCTAAAAGTGTGAGGTATTAACACACAGGCTCCTTTAACCCAGTCTGATTCTCTAGTGCTATGACTACACAAAGGAGTATATAAATCCTTTATAGCTTTCTGCTTCAGGGACCTATTATCAAATTTAATGTGGTATTTCTACGTGTGAATTAGCCACTAGCCTCCACTAGGTTCATTGATATCAACATGATTGAAATTTAGGGTTCAGTCCTGCATGGTTCCTGCAGTCACATTAGAGTATCATTTACTCTCTCTTCCCATTCCTGTTCTTCCTTTTGTGGTAGTCCTCTGAGAGAACCATCGCTCTAGCGATGACCATCATTGTATTTTAAGGAAATTACAGAAATTACAGAGGATTTATCTGCTGCTACTTGGTGAATTTGCTTCTAAGGCTGCATTCGGGAAAACCAGGCTGACAGTGATGCTCTGAGCCTGCACTTCTAAAGGGCAGTTGGAAGGGATTTGCAAGAACTAAAACTACCACTGGTACGAGGTACTAAACTCAATGAATTTTTGAATTTTTTTTTAAAGTATTTAGAAAAAAGGATGTGAATAGTGTGTGCTTTCACACACACAGTGTTCTGTTATTCCCTGCACAGCCCAGTAATTTGCTTTAAAGAGCGAGTTAACAAGAAGGAAACTGCGTTGTATAAGTCCCCAATACATGATGTGCTCATCAACCTTCTGATTTTTCATCCGTAATGGGATATTTCCATATCAGTATTTTTGTGAGGTAAGTATATTCGTATATTTGATGTGTCTTGCCTGTGGTAGTTATTTCTGTATCTCCCCTTGCCACTATACTGCCTGTTCAAAGTTGTGGGAGAGTTTAACAGACTGAAGGCTAATTTGCACATGCAGCATAATATCCATGTGACACACGGCAGAAATGTGCAACGGAAACAAATGGATATTGCACCTTTAATAGGTACTCCATCACCATGAAACTATCACAATAAATGACAGATTATCTTAAAATGCAAACCATTCAATTTTTTTTTTTAATTTGAAAAAAAAAAAAGCAGATTGTCAGCCACTGCCCGTGCTCAAACATTGTTCCAGAATCTCTTTATTTTGATGTTCAGAATCCTCATTTCAATTCCCAGCCAAAATACATTTACTGTCAATTTAGACCCAGTAGTTCTTGTTCTAAAATCATCCTTCAGTTCCAATCGCTTGCCTCCCGCTCTGCAATTTAGTCCTGAAGTCTTTCCAGCAAACAGTCATAATTAAGGAGTGTTTGAATTGTGCTTGCAGGCTCTAAAAGGCAGAGGTGACAGTTTGTTCCTGTAGCCTATAGTAAAAGAAGCATAGGTTTAGTATGGCCAAGATTTTACCTCCGGGGACCACTCAGCGGGTGATGCTCTGCCACCGTCCGCCCTGCCTGGGGATCTCATGGAGCAGTGCCAAAAAGCCACATTTGTTCCATCTCAGCAGCCACTGGGGGGGGGAGGTGGCAGTGGGTTCAAACCACAGCACAGGTCTGTCTGGAGAACCAGGCTTTCTTGCCATTTCTGTGCTGAACTTGTCCAAAGAGTGCTTTCTGACTGAGGTAGTTAAATAATTGATATTTGCTTTCTGGGGGGAGAGTTTGCTTTCTTTCGTCCCTGCTTTGGAGTTCTTTAAGATAAGACCAAATATTGACAAAGCTGGGGCTGAGATTAAAGTACATATAAAAAACATTAGTGTTGCTTAGGGAAAAAAACCAACCAACCTTGCCATAAACTCTCTCTTAGGGTAAATAAATGGCAGTGTGCTTACTGAAAAAATCCTGCTGATTAGAAAATGGATGCCATTAAAGGGGAGCAATGAGTTTCCGCCTAACTACAATACAGTCTAAAATTTTTTATCCTAATTTCCTTGATTCCAGACACATACAGGCAGAGAGAGATAAACCCACAGATATTTCACCAGTCGGGCATTGTCATGATTTTCTCAGAGAATAAGGAAAAAAGTAATGTTCTCCCTGCCATGAGTTATTGGCCAGAATTCAGCTATCTTGATCTCTTGTTACTGGTCAAGGTGTATGTTTGAAACACCGCAGAGTAACTTGCCTTTGAGCTTCGTTACCTGGGTAGGGAGGAGGAGGCAACGCTGGGTTTGTCTCCCGGGGCATCGCGCAGGCGGTTGCTTTTGTCATTTCACTTTGGTATTGTCAAAAGTCAACACTGAGCAACGCAAGATGGACCAACCAACGCTCAGGGGAGGTTAACTCCTATGCCTAGCTCAAGCTGTATTCACTGGAGATGGGTCACAACTTATGTTAGCAAAAGACATGGCTCTATGAATATGACCATTTGGTGTGAATAGCAGAGCCAGAAACGACTGCCATATTCTGCTGGGCTCAGAGGCCACACATGCTCATCTCTACATGGGGAAAGCTTTTAAAACCCTGCAGCCTTATTACACAGTGCTGGACATATCCTTTAGATATTGAACGATTTGGAAATACACACCACTATCACTTTTATCAAATATTAAGTTTAAGAAAACACGGGTAAGGTTAATACCTGTATTAATCCCTGGTGCCTACACACTATTGTTGCTGGAAGCATTTATTAATGTTCTTACAAATTTGTCTCTTTTATCCCATTCCAAGTTACTTTTCTGTAGCTTGTGCACAGTATGCGGGTATCAATAGTTTCTAATATAAACAGCTTGCTGACTGGCTGTGTTTTTCCTGCCTTTAAGACAGCAGTTGTTTCCCCTCACCTAGGGGAGCAATCCCAGGAGCTTGAAATCCTTGGAAATTGCAGGCCCATTTCCAAACACATCCTTTTTTGTTGCTGACAGTTTTAGTCGGCTACAGACTTGCAGAAGCAATTACTGAAAAATCAATGCAGCTGCGTAACAAACCTCTCCCAATATTGTATCGAAACAATATTTTTCAGTGATTTAAACTGTTATTCAGGCCCAAAATAAAAAACCCTTCTCATTCCCACATATTCTGTCTGAGTGCAGTGCAGCGCAATATGGGTTGTGATGTTCCTTGCCAGCACCAGCCAGTGTTTACATCTTTGTCTGGCACCACATGAAACCAAGTTTGCTTATAAACAGCCTGATATGATCAGTGAACTTATGAATGATGGATCGTGGACCATTTTTATCCTTCCAAGAGGACCTGTGAATGACCTAGGAAGGCTCCTTCTGAGATTTTTGTTGCTAGTTATTTGCTTTCCTTGGACTGCATACTCGTGGTAGAAGTGATGCTGGATGTCTTTCCTATGTTGATGATGCAGGCTTATTTCTTAAGTAAACTAAATGTAATTTATACCTATTGCCTTGCCATCTCGCTGTCCTGTCATCAAAAAGACAGCTCTGTTGGCTTATGTTGAAACCGACTGTGTGGAAATCAACATTAGTTTATCATCATGATTAAGTATAAATTCACCACAAAGAAAATCAACTACAGAATTTCACTTTATTTCCACCAGTATGAAACTACCTGAATACCTTGTAGAAGATTTAGTAGAATGCCCAGACAGTTTGTAATACACATATAAATTTAATACTTTGATTTAATTGTGTCTATTTTTGTTTGCTGCTGTGGGATTCATGCTAACTTATCTGCTTAAAGTCTTCAGGAGAACACCACCTTCATCAGGGCTGATAAATGTGCTGGAAAATGTAGATCCAGATGAGGATTTGGCTTTAGAAAAGATTTTTTTTTTCCCCCAAGTGAAACGATGGACTTTTATTGCTAGATATGGAACAAAGTTGTTATAAATGAAAAAAATAAGTAAATAAATAAAATAAAAGAAGACGTGCAAAGCACACAAGCGAACTCTACTTTCCATTTTCTAGAAATAAATCCAGATTTATTTAATTCAAATATATCCATCAAATATTTACATTTTTAATCAGAGATAGGAGTCCTATCCAGCTGGAATCAAAGGAGAGGGACTGTTCTACCAAATGATAAATTATCCCATCCCAAGATAAGGCACATGAGTGGAATCACCATCTGAAGATACCCAGATTTCCCCATTTACTGGACAGAAAGCCTAGATGCTCTAAAATTAAGTCAGATGTATCTGAATATCTACCAAGACCTCTATCAAGGCAACATTGCTGATGAAAATTTCATAGAAATATTTATACCTGTTTTACATTAAAAAGGAGTGTCAACACCACGCTTACATTGTATTGATCTCAGGCATCATATTTTTTGGTGATCACCTCCAGGGAAGATAAATATTCCCCTCTCCTCTTCAACACATGATTTGGCTCTGTGTTTTCTGCTATTTTGTTCCCTCCAAAGCACTGGAGACAAGAGATTCAGCAGCAATTGTATGAGATGTGAACTTGTATGAGGTTCATTAGCACTTCTGGACCTTGCTAACATCATCTCAGTGAATCATTATTTATTATTATACATAATGCAGTGTTTGCTTGTTGGCATAGAGATTATCCATGAAAAAACTCCAGCTTGTTCTTCCACCCACACGCCAAGCAGAAAAGCATATAATGCAACTGTTGGAAGAGACAGATTGATGACACATTACTCTTGTCTTGATGTACTTGGAATCCAAAAAAAGAAAAAGCTCCCAACAGGCAAGAGCAATAAACTAAAATCAGGAAGGGAAAAGAACAAAGGCAACGAGTGACAAGATCGTGCTCTTGTACATGCCAGCTACACGCATAACCGATTGCTCTGGACAGTGTAGGAAAAAAACATGGTTCACTGAAAATAGAATGAATAAATTTGCAAGCTTACCTTCAAGACAGTTGTCGTAGTCAGGAGAATCACACCTGCCTATCCCAGCAGTGAATCTCTCCTGAAAATTTGGGGTAATTGGTCAAAATAAAACTTCAGGTTTTTTTCTGGGGTCTTTCACGGGTCTATTCAGAGGGTTCCAATTCCCCTGGAAAATTTCAGACAGAACATGGGAATGGTTTTATGTTTTGTCCATATGACAAGTTTTTTTCCACTGTTTATTTTTTTTGAGAACAAACCTGCACGTTGGAACAAGGAGGACTTGTCAACCATGACATTAAAAAATAAGATGGGTCCAACCAAAACCACAGATCCTGAACATCCCCGAAGTTGATCTGAATCTTGTGGCTCAGATCATATCTACTTGAAAAGTTTCTTTAAAAATCCAATACTGAGTCTGCCAGATATCTGGCGAAGTCTTAAACCATCAGTAGCTCAATTTCCTTGTACATCACCACAGCTAAGAAGCAAACAGGGACACGGGAGGAATTTGCCAGAAGTCCATTTACCAAGGAAACCTCTCAGATGATATTAGATGAAAACACAGTTTTTAAATGCAAACTCTCAGTCCTTGCTTACATTAGTTCCAGCTCAATTTTAAATGAGTAAGGTAGACTAGCATGAGCAATGCAGAAGCATTCCTGGTCTTTTTTGTTCCCACCCTCCATGATATGCAGATTAAGCCAAATTAGAGAGCAATGTTTGCTGGCAAACCTTTAGAAAATGTTGGAACCAAAGGATATTCTAATTTCCAAATCCCAAGGCAACAAACATCATAAAGTTGCTTACACTGGACCACAAGTGAAAGGGAATTATTTTTATTTATTTAATCTACTTAATAAGTGAAAGAAAGGGAGAGAAAAATCCCAACAAAACCCTCTTTCTGCACTTTCGATTAGGCAGCGTTCATCCATCCATCAAGAGCTCATGATATTCTTGTTTAGAGAGTCTGGAGAATGATACTAGCAGTGAAAATTAAAAGTTTCTGTTTATCCACTATTTAGGTATCATGAGGGCAGTTTCAGCACATGGCTTTCCTGGCCAGGAACACAGCGGTGACACAAAGAAGCCAGTCTCTGTAGAATAAGATAAAAACCCCTGGATTTTACAGCTTAAATGCTGGGCCTCTTCCACAGGCACCTAGGGTACACGTGGAGACTGGGAAGAGAGCATCAGCTGAAGGAACGTCAGCCTTGCACACAGAGTCAGGAACATAAATTTGAAAATCTGATTTTGCTGTTGTTGGCAGGTGCCAACAATTCTGACCCAGCAGCAAGGTTTCACAGTGCCTTGATTAGCATTGGCCATCACGCAGAGGATACGCCGGCAAACATGAACAAGGAGCTGATCAACAGCGGCCAGTGGGAGAAACATCAGCATCGTCTCCAAGATGGGAACACAGAAGTTAAACTGTGATTCCACATAATACAGAAAGAGAGAGAAACTTTATTCGTTATATTAAGTAGACACTTGGAGTCTGCTCGCTATCTCAGCTCACACTCTGTTCTTCAAAGCAGGAGGCACCAGCTTGCACGGGATGAGAATACTTGCAAGGTGAGCATCCATCCTGATGGATGCTCATCCCAACTGAGCCAAGAAGACCAGCTCCAACTCCAGCAAAGCTCCCGCAATCCCATCCCCAATCCTGCACAGGGCAGATAAAACAAAATTATATGCTACCTAAAGTTTTTGCCTGTAAGTAGACTAACAGCCATAGAAAACGTGGCAATGCTTCTTTTGGGAAGGAAATACCAGGAAAACAGCTGAGAGACATAATGATGAAACTAAAAAGACAAAGAGAGGAAAGGAAGAGTGGCAGAAGGGTAAAAAACCAAATAAAGCTCTCTGAACTTCATTTCAGTTTCCAGAAGTCCTCCTTTGAGTCTGAATCAAATCTTATGCCCAGATTTGAGTTAGTTATGATTCAGTGAAACTTTTTTGTTGATCCCCAGTTCAGAGCTTTTCTGCTATCATGTTTTAAGTGTAAGGATATTTTGTATTCCCTCTTGAACTGCAAACAAGAAATAGATAGGGAAAAATAAAACTAAAATCAGCCTTAAACCCTAATTTTATGAACCAACTAGGCAGTTTTGACTTTAGGATAAAACATGAAAAATTATGATAAAATTATAGGTATCAAGTTGTAGAAACATCATACTTCCTTACTGCAGGTCCATACATCTGGAGGGTCCATACATCATATGAGGGTCAAATCACAGGTGATTTTTAAAATGCCTTATTTTGGGGCATTTTGGGCAACTCTCTGGGGTTTCTAAAGACAGAAGAGCAACACTGCTTGAGGGTTTTTTTAAAACACCAGCCACTTTGGGCATTTCTACTGATTGTCTGTCTTTCAACTTCATATAGGACAGCAAGCAGTTACTTGGGTTTTTAAATAGGTGTTTTAAAAGTTGTGGTATGTGGTTGTTTCTGGACTGGATGTTTCCTTGGATCTTAGTGGACTAGCTAGGGATTACGTGACCGATTCAGACTGCAGGGGATTACAAACTTGCTGACTCAGCTGATGCCCTCCAATCCAATGACTTTAGATTCCTAAAAACCAGAGGATACTTTTAATTTTTTAAACATATAAAATGTAAGGTACGCGTTCCCCTTCCCAAAATGTTCTTCAGGACAATGTAAATGCATGCAAATTAATCATAATAATCCATATCCACATCCATTTGGACAAGGTAGTAGAATATATACGCCCACATAGTATTTTAGTTGAAAACAATCCCATAGAATGGGAAGCAAAAAGGAAGGTGGGCGACTTGGTTGGACTTTTAAATACTTTTTAATATTAAGTGAATTTAGCTGAGCACACATTTTGAAGGGCTGTTCTGAGGCTGATGCTAATGGCTTTGCCAAACCCCCAAAATAACTTACAAACGTAATGGTCTGAGGGATGGTTGAGCAGCATTTGCTGAATGCTAAATTCAGTTCATTGGAAAGAGGTATTTTGGCCTTATGAAAACAACCCATTTAATATGGACACATGAGCAGAATAGAATAGAGTAAGAAACTTGAAGATTATTTCAACAGCAGCTGGGCTGGTATTTATGGAAACACAGTGATGTGTACAAAACAATAAGGACATTCTTGTGGCTGCGATGCCTTCATTTTTTGTTGTTCATACTTGTTCTGGGTAAAAAGAGGTAGGAATAACAGAGGCTTTTTTTTAGGAACAGATATATTTTAGAAATAGTGGGGTTTTGCTTCCAACCATAGGTGAAGCTGGCTGAAGAAGGAGGAGTTCCTGAGAGGTGCCAATTTGACGTATGGGCCGTGTTTTCCACCTTGTCTTATGAGTTAAAAGAAAAAAAAAAAAAAGAAAAGAAAAAATGATTGTACCTGCTCTCCTTCTCTCAAAGTATTTGGGTAACTGCTTGTTTTAGTCTTTCACCTTAAACATGCTACGTAACTGTGTAAAGATACCTGCAAGTCTTCTGATTCAGCAGGAAGCAGGGTTATTTCATATGGGAGTGCAGCACATTAATCTAGAAGTATATGGCAACATATACTCATACAAATCATATAGTCAGGCTCGACATGGAGAGACTACAGAGCACGGCTACCCTTTGCAGGCTTGTCTTGACTCTCATGATCAAAGCTCCAATCAATCACCTAAGCCCAGGCAGCCGCCCAAGCTGGGAGACGCCGCGCTAGACCCAGAGTGGCCTAATGGAGTCATGTCTTTAAACCAGCAAGAACCTGGCAAATGAACAAACAAAACGTGATTGTATCTTACACGGAGCCGAGGGGAGCCTCTGCCCGCTGAACGGAGGTGAGGTTAGATGGAGTGCGAGGTCATTGCTAGGTTTTCTTTGAGGACCAGAAAGTCTAGGTGACTCAACCCACCAGCGACGGCATTTGTTTTTTTTCTGAAAAAAAAAGCACGGTGTTGCTCTGGTGGAGATTATCAGGACTCCTGTGAGTACCCGCAGGAGAGGAAACGGAAACTGGGAATGGAAATTCCTATTGGGAATTCAGACTTAGGTGATAACACCTAGACAGCATCTGTTTCCAAAGGAAGACTTCAGCTGTGCTGAACCAAAGCTTTGTTCCTCCTGCTAAAAAGCTGTGGGACAAGAGGGTTTCCACGTTAGCTGTCTCTGTGTTTGGAAGCCAAACTGGATTGGCGACTTCTCCACACCTTCTGCTGATGTCTGAATAACATTGTGCATATTTGTAAATTTTTAGAGAGATTACTCACAATAAAAATAAACTACTGGTTTGTGTAACAACTCTAAGAAGACCGCATGAGGAAACCAAAGCAAATAAATAAGGCTGCTTCTTTTAAGTCTTGACAATTATTGCTCACATTTGAAAGCAGAAAAATGGGCAAAGTCTTAAGTGAATGTGGGTTTCCATCTTCCTCTTTCAGTGAACAGTGCACCTAGCGTGAGCTCCAGAGAGACCATACCACAAAGAGTTTACTAACAAAACTCAAACACACCAACTGCCTGCACTTTACAGGTGGATGGCTGAGGCAGAGACAGATTTAGGGTGGATTTGTTTTCCTTCACTTTGGCCATCTAAAAATTAGGCATCTAGTCCAAACGAGTTACCTAAACTCTCTGTAATTAATGGAGGAGACAGACATATCCAGAAAACAATTCAGCCCACTCATCTTGGACAGTTGTCTAACAGAGGGATGATTCATCCTCCTGTTGATTATCAAGGGAGTCTACATAACTTGGATGACTACGGTTAGGTTAGACAAATCCCATCTCACCATTTGCCCACTGTTGTGTAACATCCCGCAGTGCAGGTAGGAAGCCGTCCCAGACTGACTACCTTTCGGCGCTGTGGTCTTCCTTTTGCAAGAGTTTGATCCAGGCCCCACTCAGATGCAAAGAAGTCCCCTTTTGAACGCAGTCCCAGTTTGGCAGTGCCCACGCTCTTTGCCCTGGGGCAATCGATGCTTGAACTGAGCTCAGGAAATATGCAAAGTCTGAGAACAATTCACATGGGCTTTTATTTTCTTAGAAAGATGTCAACACATCAGTTTAAAGTACCACAAAAAAGATGCCACTTGGGAAGAAGAATTTGCCAGGCGTAGCTGTGAAACGCAATAAGAAAAATCACCTAACGTGAGGGTCTATAGAAATTAATAATTAATCCCTTAATATCCGGCAGCTGCACATACAGATCTCTGGTGCCTGCCAAGGAGTGGCATAATCCGGGCAGATTTGTCCCGCTATTAAAGCACAAGGGTGGGGCGCTGTCCTTATCACTGTCTGAAGTTACTGAACAAATTTAATTGGTATTATTCATGGTGGTATAGCTGTTTGTAACGTGACAATGGCAGATACGTTGTGCTAGGCATTTCCTGGGGGAAAGGAGCACCCAAGGTTTCTGCTTCACGAACGAAGGCAGACATTGAGAGACAAAACCCTCCATCATTCAGTCTGTTACGCAAATAGGCAATCAGACCTTCTCTCCTTGCTTCTTTGCCAAGCTACATGTTCACGGAGCTTACCACGAGGGCTGCAGCGCTGAGCGCTTTCAGCAGACAGCAGGAACTACAGAATTGCTGCCGTGCTCCAGGAACCCCAGCAACGACTGGTACCAGCAGAGCTGCAGACACCTTACAGCAGCCAGAGATGGGAGAACGCAACACTGAGAGAGATTTCTTTCGAGATTTGGTGAGTCTGAGTTTGGACTGAGTCCTGAAGAACAAGAGCATATAGCTAAATTAGCCTGGAACATTTCCAAGTGTGGCACTGCGTGTTCTGGACCATCAGTGACTTAAGGAAGCCCTCACCTCTCTGGACAGATGCTCTGAAAAGGCCACCTCACATCACTCCAACGTTAGGAAACGCACACCGAGATAGCTTTCAGTTTCTGCCACCCACACCCCTGCACTGATACCGTGATAATTCACAGCTATTCCTGTGGAACACATCCAACAGCACAAAAAAACACCCACACTAAAACAAACAAAAACAGCTAAACCACAGCGAGCTTTAAGGGAGGAATGGATTAGAGCAACGCATGACTCTATTTTCCCCAACACTTCTCCCACTCACAGATACTGAATGAGATCCCAGTCTCTTATTTAACTCTGCTTACTGTCAAGACTTCGGAAAAAGGGCTACTGCAGCTTACATTTTGCAGACTTCATTGCCATGCCAGCTCACACCTTCTAAATCCCAACTCTATTTACATGAGGGTGGGGCATGTAAATCCATGGAGGAATTATTCTAACAAAGCAACCTACTGCCACCATTTGATCAGAACAAGCTTTGCAGGACAAAGTACTGAGCTTACTTGCAAGGGCCATTTGTCTTAATCGGAGAAGTGGAAAATATTTAATTGTATGCAAGCCTGCAGCACGCTGCGAAGAAAGAAGCATTATGCTACTGGTTAAATGCACCGTGAATGTAAATTTGGACCCGTGTCCATCCTGGGGGCTCAAGGAAGGAATAAGCAAATATGGCCAGACTGTAAACGCAGTCCCTAAAACAGCCCATGTAGATGACACTTAACATGCACACGCCGACCAGCCGTCTCCATTACTTTAATGAGCTTTTTTTTTCTATTCCGATGATTGCCAACAATTATGCACAAGGATGAACACAGCACAAATTGCTACAAGAAAAATTGCAAACAGAACACCACAGAGGCTGTACCACAAGGTGGAAAGCAGCAGCAGGAGTGGGCAACTGATGGTTTCTTGTATCTTTTTAGTGGTTTTGATGCTCATCCAATGAGCAAGCCATGGAAATACCATGATCTCAGGAAATAAAAGAGTGCAACGGAGCAAGAGGAGCTCATTGCATTTCCCGTAACACATGCCTAGAGGTAGGCGCAATGTGTGTACGTACCGGGGAGTTTGAAAAAGCCCTTTTGGTACTTAGAGCCTGTATGAAGTAGTACAAGAGTGCCGAGAGTGTGACGCTGGGGGAGCTTTGTCACTGAATTCCAATCAGATTGGCACACAGTGAGCACACCATCCCTACCTTTTCAGATACGGCAGTGCTATGGGTCAAAGACAGCAAACTTCAGCAGGCTTAGGAGCCACCTAAGGTCCCGGCCAAGCATTGGGGTATGGTGCCAAGGAGTCATGTTTGTGCTGACAGATCTGATGGGGCTTTGCCTTCCCCCCAGACACACTCAGATCAACGCTGCCCACCTGGGATCCAGCTCTCCTGGAAGAAGATAGTGTGTGCCACGTCCATTTGCTGAGCCACCACTCAACTGCTGGTGTCCTCAGGTACCAGTTGTGCCCTCTTTAGCCATGCTTTGGACAGTTTCGCATATCAGCATGGGCATGGGCAGCAAGAGGAGTATTGGTGATCAGCTCACTACAGTCCGGCAGCTGCCTCTACGCTGGCTTTGCAGGAGCTACCTCTGCTCTGAAGTACATTTCTGTTTCTATAGCTCTCCGCGTGGTTTTGAATCTTAGACAGCCCTGGTAAGACGATGATCTAAACTGACCTAAATTCCAGGTCAAGCAAAATTTAGGTTAATTTCACTGATGTCATTTTTAAATTTTAATTGGCATAAACCCTCTGGGGCAGGGACTTTTTCCAGGGAGTGCGTGTACAAGCTAAATCCACTGATGGAGTCTCACGCAGTCTCTGAAACCCCCGATTTCCAGAATTTTTTTGTATTTACCCTTTACACATTCGTATCAGGGTGTTTTCTTCCTACCACCTCAGGAAAAAAAGAGGCACACACATCCTCAAAAGAGGGGACGAAGGGAGTGATGCTAACAGAGTCCTGCCAGAAGCAGCCATTTCTGCAGATTGAAAGATCAGGAAAACATAAATGCAAACAGAGAGCCCATTAAACACTGGTGGAAAAATGGAAGCCCTGGAAAGTCTCCAATATAACTAAAAAGCAGTCCAGGACTGGAGTGATTCTGTGTTTGTTTTCTGTCCATTTTTCATGGTTTGCTCATTGTCACTTCAAACTCTCCCAATATCATTAATACAGCTGACCAATGTTATTCCTAAGAAAAATATTTTCATTAAAAAAAAAAAAAAAGACATTTTCCTGAAAATAACTTTTCTGAAAGTGATGATATATTGTTGAAATACTCTTTTTTAGATAAACAATTGACTTTTTTTAAGCAATGTTTGTTGAAAATTTTACTGGAAATATTACCAAATCTTTGTCAATCAATCACATATATAGCATTTTACTTTACAAAATATGTTGGAAAGTAGCATGAAATAGGGCCATCTGTAACAGGATGAAATGCAAGCAATGTTGTGTGTGGGAGTACAATAGTTCATGTTTTAAAGTTTTGAGTGGTTCTAACAATCATCCCAAAAATTCACGCTATTTACAGTATTGAGACTCAAGTACGTGCTGACGAGGAAGGGAAAGCTGCTCCGCAAAGCTTTATTTTGAATGTGCATCTTTGAACTCTTGTTCTGCCATCCTTGCTGCCCTCCTTCTTGGAGACGTTGGGTGGAGGGGCTCTTCTTTCCCATCCCACCAACATAATGAATTGCATCGTTTTTCCTCACTTTCCCATTTCCTACACAGATTGGTATTGAATATACAAAAATTTCTCTGTTTTCATCCTTTTTCTATCATGCTATTCTCTTATGGATGCTCAACTCCACCTATGGACTAATTAAATTCATAAAATTACCTTCAAATTAATCTCACGGTACGGTTAAGAAGATAACATGAGACAGACTGACACTGAGACACATGGGGATGGATAGACTGGGAAGAGCTCAGTGCTTCCAGGATCCCAGAAACCTGGTCAAAGTGATGGGGAACAAACTGGTGTCCCCCAGGGCAGTGCTGGGGGGTGGCTCTCCAGTTGGGCCACCACCACGCTGGGGCCAGAAGCACCTCGCCCATGGGCAGAGGGAGGTGGGACTACCCCAGGTAATGCAGGGATTAGGTGTGGCGAAGGAAAAAAAAATTAAAAAAATTAGGAGTAGCCAGAAAATGACATACAGGGGATGAATTGTGACTAGTTTAGGGGGAAAGGAGGTTCCTCAGCTACGTATTAAAGAAATATCTTAATCACAGTAATAGCTTAATTTTGTGTGTAATTACAACTCTGCTCTTCCCTCACTCCCCCACCCTGTCAGTGGTTAATTTTGCACACACTGCGTACACATTAAATATTACCTTGCCATGTACATGGGGTACTTATTGACACAGATGCAGCGCACTTTAAACCAGGAGGGGAGGGGGAAGGGAATGGGGAAGCACTGGAGCCAGGACACAGGGCCCAGCCCCACTGCAATGGTAATTTGTGGTTTTTCCTCCAACGTTTAGTAGCCACAAAGAAGTCTTAGAAATTTCTGGTCAGAACCAGGACTCCCCTGTTCCTCTGCAGACGAAACACTGAGCCCTTACACTCCAACCCAATAAATATTTCATCTGGTTTGGAGGCAGAAGGGGTGGAGTCCAGCAGAAATTGTGTTTCACAAATGCAAACGACAGCTCAGACCCTCGAAAAGCCAAATCCTACCTTGTCTCCTACCTCTGCATGTATGTGCAGCAGCACACGGGCACCTGTGCATGCACGGGCATGCAGGGCGCTGGGATGGGGAAGCCCAGGTGATGTTGGGGCTGGTGGGCACTCACCACACCTGAGCATCTCCACGGACCGCCCCCCAGAAAACTACCATAAACTGGAGAATCCATACTAGTAACTGAACGGTAAAAACATTACACCCAGAGAGGAAACCCAGAATCAAAGCAAGTCTGCAAAGATTCCAAATACATTAAGAGACAGAAACGCACGTTTAAAACACTCAGCCTTCACTCTGCTCTCCAGAGGTGCTGATCAATAACCAGTGTTATGATGCCAGTCTAGAGGACAGATTCGTGAAAAGGTATTTATTTCACCTTCTCCTGTTTTTAAGTGTTAGTTTGGTCAGATTTTGGTGCCAAGTTGGGACATTACCCTTGAGTTTGATCATCCCTCCTTGCCTTCCTGAAGGCACTTGCTCTGATTCAGGCAGACATTGTGATCAATGCCTCCTTGACGAGGGAGAAGTAGGACAAACTTCTGAAGCATCTGTACACCGTTTGGTACTGCCTGCCTTTGGATAGTCCTTGGGATGCAAAGCGCAGCACCAGTATTCAATCCAGTGGGAGACAATTTAATTTAAACATTAAAATAAATTAAATTAAAGGGTCGGAATAGAAGTTAGCAAATAAGGAGCAAAATTACTATCTAAAAGGATTATACCAGCATTCTTGACAGAAAGGAGGGTCAACAAAATATATTGCAAAGAAGGATTTCAAACCGCTGGGTAAATGTTGTGCATGAGCACAGGAAGGATTTCTTCAATAAAGTCAATAGGTGACAAACCAGTCTCATGCGTACGTCATCAGGCACATTTATGTCCTGAAGAATATCTTATCTTCCATCAGGTGTTAAAATCTTACATCCCTATATACATTTCTGTGTGTTCAGCTGTAGGTGTGTGACTCTCCTCGTGTTCCCTCACAGGTCTGATACCTCCTTTGACTGAGGCGCTGCCACTTACCCCAGTGTGGAACGTTGCTAAATTTTCAAGAGGCAAATGGCTCTCTAGGAAGTTTTAGCTGCTAATAGTAAAACCTTGAAAGACTCATTTAAAAAAAAATAGCACAGCAGCCAACATCATAAAGACTCATCTTATGAACTGCTGCATCTCTCCAAAGAAGATAAAATATAAAAGGCGTGATGCCCTCCAGTGTGACAATGAGGAAGAGAAACCTACGCCTGTACTCTCAGAAATAGGAGAATAATTTCCTTTTATATATTAACACAGCAACTTTCAAAAATTCACACTGGTCTAGCACCAAAGTGAATCATCTATCCAACCATTCTGGACAAATAAGCTGTGATAAAGAAAAGGTTTGAAATCAATACACGGACTTAAATAAAAAACTCCATGAATTGTTGAACTGGAAGAGAGAAGACAATCCAGATCTGCATTTCCAAAGTAAGCTGAAGAGAGATGGACATGGGAATTTGCAGGAGGATTGTTTTCCCATAGCCCATAACCACTAGAAGGAATAAATCAGGGGCAGATATTATTTAGGGCAGGACTGTAATCTAATGCTAAGTGCTTTTAATGCTGAAGGAAAACGCCCACATCGCTCTCCTGTCGCTGCCCTCTGAAGGATTTATTTTCGGTTTTTAATAGCTGTTACTGAGAGGAAGATTTAATTCCTGCCCCAGCTCATCCCAGCCCTCTACAACTGATAAAATTCAGGGTATGCTGAAAGTCTGGAGTATATAGGAGGCAGTCCCATAATTCTGGAGAAATCTGGCCACATTGCTGACCATGATCCCGTCCCAGCCTGATGCAGCAATGCCACTCTCTGTACCTCCATAAACTGCTTCCAAGCAACAGGCAAATCACGAAAAAATATGAAATCAAAGACAAATATGCAAGAACAGAACACAACGCCAGCTGCAATCAGAGGAATCTCTCAGCAAATTACATAGCTGTTAGGCCCTGAAGATTTAAAGTTTTATCTTTTATTTAAACTCCAACTGCCCCCTTGTATCACTTAGGGACTAAAAGCCGTGGGTTACTGTATTGTCCCGGTTTGCCCCATTATTTCTCCGGGCTGTCAGTCTCCTCCTGAAATGCTGAGACTCGGGTAAGTTAACTGTCCTGACTGGGTTTCAGAGCAGATGAACAGTGTCAGGATCAGGTCATACAGCAGCTACGTGACTAAAATATTCATATTAACATCAACAACCACCACCAGTGGCACAGATGCTCAAGTCAGCACGCGAGAGCAGGAATAGCTGATCTCCTCCTGCAAGTGCAGCAACGTCAGCCCCAGGAGAGCTGGGCAAAGGGGCTGAGCATCATTTTATTGGCGCATTTCTCCGGACCAGAAGGTCAGCGGTTTGGGAACCGATCAACCCTTTGTTTATTTTCAGACTGAACCGATTAGTGTAAAACAGCAAACAGTCTTTCGGTAACCTGCTAGCAAAACTTGTCTGGGTGTTAGCTTGAATTTTGTGAGCCATGTTGGGGATTTTCTGGGCCAAGCCATTAAGTTCAGATTTCACTTCATTATGACTAGCCTGATTAAAAGAAAAGCCAATACATTTTCTAAATGGACTTGTGGGAATTTCTCTTCTTTAGTTCGCCTTTGGGTGAACACGCTTCTGGTAAATACCTATGTATGTTTTTTTACACCCAGAACAAAGAAGGAGAAGTCCTTTAAGCGGCATTTAGGACTGGGATTTGTTATTTGTGTAGAAAATGGCCTCACATCAGTCAAAGAAGTTGGTATAAAAATCTAAAATGACCATTTACTTTTGGTGCGATCAATAACGTAAAGACGGATTTAAAAAAGTTTGCTTTGATCAGGTGTTGATACCATTTCCAATTTGGTAATTTATGGATTATTATTAACAGGAATGAAATGTATTAGATTTCTACAAACAAAAAGTGCAAGTGATTATAAAAAGACCACCTAGTTTCATTATCTGAACTTACAAAAAAGTACAAACAATAAGAAGGAAAGGGTTCTGAAACCTGAATAAAACTCAATGGTTCAGTTCAATGATTTTTAACCGCCTTTGAAAAATCTTCAGATTGACAAGGTGACAAGAAAAAACAAATCTTTCCCATATTCCCTCAGTTTAAGTAAGTGAAGATATATCTAATGATGCAGGGAAAGTAATTATTATATTTTAAATACCTGATTTTAATACTCACGGTGTCTCTCAAGTTAAATGAAAAGTAAGGCTGCAATTGGAAATAGACATTATTTCGTAAATTTATGAAAAGCTGCAAATATCATACTGTTTAAAATGATAATAAATCAGCCTAGAACCTGAAGCATATTTATTATGCTTGGAATTAGCAATAATAAAACCAAAGCTTCTGCAATATTCACGGTGGAATTTAATGGAAATAAAATGAACCTCCACAGTTTGATTTTGCGCTTAATGCATTGTCATATTTTTGGACCCAAGGCGCTTCTAAAATTACACGACTTGAAAAGTTGTAATGAGTGCCTTCAAGTGTAAATTGCCATTTTTTTAATCTGGGTTTGACGCGAGGCCGGTGGTCTCCCCTCGCTCCTGCGCCGTGGCAGAGGGAGAGGCGCCGGCTCCGGGCAGGGCCGTGGCTGCCCTGGCACGGGCCCCGGGGCGAGCGGTGGCCAGCGTGCCCTGACGGAGAGGTCACTCCCATGCCTCCCCGGCTCTGCAGTTTTCAAAGCCAGAGTGGTTTCAGGAACAGGATCTGTGAATAACTCTCACATGAAATGAAGCTGTATGTAGGTTCCAAAAATAAAACAGTATTTCCATATGCTGATTTTTTGCTAAGTTTATCAACCTCTCTCTTTTTTTTTTTTTCCTTTCTAACCTATATATTTTGCAACTTTTTTTTTAAAAAAAAAAGAACTTTTTTCCTTAGTCCTTTTACCTCCAGAAACCCAACAGTCTGGTTCTGCAAACCTTCTCACATATTCACTTCCCATTAAAAATAAAAACTAAAAAAAAAAAGAAGAAAAGATTTAAACATAACTCCATGAGGGAGTCTCTCACTGGGATAGCCTCCAACAGGGCTATCACTACCACCTCCAAGACAAAGGAGAAAGAAAAAAGTATTTCTGAGGAAACTCACATCCAATTCCTTTGAAGTAGTATTAGCTAAGAAAAAATTGGACATTTTTTAAATGTACATTTTAACGTTTCCAGTCGGCTGTAGCAATCTCCATTACGCCATAAACAGATGATTCTGACATCATCTGAGAATGAAAATGCCTTAACAGGAGCAACTCTGGAGAAAGAAACATCCTGTTTTTTCAAGTATCTCAAAGAGTCTAAACATATGTGGTTAGCGGAACATAAACAAATAAATAAAATGAAAACAAATACAAATATTTCCTATATGAATACTTTCTACACTAAAGGGAGCAGGATTTTAGAAAACATTCTGTAAACAGGAACTTGCAGAAACATACCCAAAACCCAAGTGGGTTTTCTTTCTTCTCCACTACATGCTTGGTGAAATGATGAGATAGAAATGCATGTAATAACTTCCATGCACATTAACTCCTCCCCC
>VYZM01014167.1:543257-587092 GCA_013398915.1 Dromas ardeola
TCACCCCCCCCCCCCCCCAATTTATATTGCAACTGAGAGTTGTTTTCTGCCCCCTAACACACAACATCCTCACCTTGGCTTAGAAAAGACTCGCTGGGGTTCACATTCAAACCAGGCTGCACAAGGCTTCATGTGAATTTTGTCTAACTTACGGTGGAAAACATGCACACAAAATATGGTTTTGATGAAACTAAGCCACTTCAGCTCAAGGTTTGCATTAAGGTTTTCATTAGTTTGAACCTGAAATGCGAAGTTGAACGCTGGCTTACAGCCTCATGTGAGTATGAATAATACAGACCTCATTCATGGACCTCCGAGTGCCACATTTCATTTAGCTTCACTCTCCCACACTTTCATGTGGCTTTAATTGTAACTTATTAAACTTATCAAGACATGATCCTTAATCAAGAAAATTTTCTTTCTTTTCTTTTCCCCCCTGTAACACACAACATTAGTTGCTTTCATATTAGTTATTACCAGTAAAGGTAAAATAAAAAGAGCTTTTGGAAAACAGGGAACAACCTATTGATCTCCGGCATTAAGCTGCTATCAGGCTGCCAGTTAAACTACACAGTAACTCACGATAGGGATGAAACGCTGAAATACAGTGCTTGCTTCTCCTGGGATATAAAGCAAGAGGAATGAAAGGAAAAACAAACAGTCTGGGCTGAGGGGGATGTTGGCAGCGGCGGCAGAGCTGAACACGATGAACCAGCCGTCTCAGCCCATGAACCCGCTCGTTCCTCTGGGAGCCTGGTCAACCCCTTCTCCAAGACTTAGTTTCATGCACGTTGTTTCCCAGACTAATTAAACAGAACATGCACTCATTTTCCTCCTTTGCCCATTGCTATTAACCTGGTTCAATGCAAAACGTGCACATCTTCAGTGTTTCTAGGTCTATCTGCAGCTGATCTGCTTTGACGTTGCTCCACTGCCCTCTTCAGATCTCCACCAGGTTAACCTAGCGCAGGATCTGGCCTTCGTTTCGAGGAAGCCTTATACAACAGATAGATTAAAATGACTACAAATATCACACAGAAAGTGACAGACGCATCTAATAATTAAAAACACTGAGCTTTTTGAGTAATTCCTGCCTGCAGTTAGGCTAATATATGAGTTCGCAATTTTGCTCTCAAATCTCAGGTACAAACTTTACCCATTTGTTGAACATTTACCAAATGAAAAAAATGTGATAGTAGAGGCAGCAATGGGATGTCTGTGCTGCCAGCTCTATTGACTTCATTCCAAGTTTAATGACATTTTGTAGGTGGGTCTCAACTTTCCATTAAAAGGAAAAGCAATTTTTCAGTCTGTAGAGAGAAGCAAGGCATGAAAACACAGTCTTTAAAAAAATGCGAGAGTTTCACAATTTTGAACATGATTCTCAAATTTCAGCTGACTTGTGAAGCCAACGCCATCCTTGGAGGGAGCCTGCTCCGATTCTTGTTCCTTGCTGAATTAGGAAGGCACTTTCCACGAACAGGCATGGGAACCCTCCAAATCCAACATCCACCTCATGTATTCTACATGTTTTAAAGCAATTATGTAAAATAAAAAACCCAAACCACTCATAGTGGCAATTAGCCTCCCAATGACAAACTGCACTACAGGCACGCAGAGCTCACAGATTACCTCTGCTCTAGCTGAGAAGGGGACGTTCAAAAAAGAGCTAACTGGGCGGAAATAATAAACATTTGGCTCCTCACTTCATTTTCATTCCGTCTTCTGTTTCACGGATGAGTGGTTTCCACGGGTCTGGGAGAGGAGACACCTCCCATGCTGGCAGAGTCACTGAGCCTCTGCCAACCCCATAACCACCCAAATCACCTTGAAGAAGGTAACCATTGCAAACCGCCCTCTCTGGTCCCTGCAAAAGGTTCAACCACCCTGTTTTTGCTCCCATTTAGAAGAAAAATCTTCTGGTGGTTCAGGATGGTGGTGGGATCATTACTGGATATTATGGCCACAGGCCAGTCAAACGCTGCTTACTTCTGCCTTCCTATGAACCAAGAGGGCTGGCATCCCCTTGTCGAAAGCTTCCCAAATGACTGTCTTCAACATCTGTACAGGTCTGGCTTGCTGAATGCTCCCTTGGGCAGGGGTGATTTATGGTTACCTACCATCCCAGCACACTCTCCGTGCCGTTCCCCATGGCCCGTGGGTGCTGATGCCCCCCGACCCACCCGATGGCAGCACCTGGGTGGGGTGGGAATGCTTCTTTCCAAACAGTTCCTCCTCACAGATATGCTCTGCGCGTATGTGTCTGGCGAGGAGCTTGGCCATTTATTTTTCCTCTCAGTAGGCATCCTTGGAGCTGTGGGTGGCCGCTCTGTTTAAAATAAAGAAGCCAGGAGGAAGCTTTGTTCTTTGCAGACTGAAAACCAGAGCATCTGTCCTGTACTACGCAGGATAAGAAAGTAGCAGAGCTTAGTCTGCTAGACAGCTCCACACCATAATTTCATAATTTTTTTTTTTTTTTTTGCTTGGTTTGAAGGAAACAGGAGCACAGGGCAAAAAGGAGACAACCACCTTGTAGAAGGACAGAATCATTGCTCCATTTGAATAAAATTCTGTGATTTCTGGGTAGTCAACATAAAGGGACTCTTGTTTCTACAGATGATCATGAGTTCAAAACATCTGATACCAGCTTACAGCTACTGAATGGTCTTGAGACATGTTTTATGGTATTAAGGTTCCCAGAGTTATCAGCCCAGTTAGGTTGGAGAGACGTATCTGCAGGACCATATAAGGCAGAATATCCTTCATCCTTTAGTCACTTTATATTAAAGGAGACTTCTTTAGAGCTTTGCTCACAGTTTGCCTCCACTTTTACCTATGTGAAACACGAAATGATCCCTTTAATCATGGCTTCTAGCCTCATGAAAAAGACATGCAAAAGCAGCAGAGCTAGAACAGGATTTTTTTATTTTCAATTCAGGGCCTCCTAACATATTGCAAAACCACCTTGGCAAACTTGAAGACACCAAATTCTCTGAAAAATTACTCTAAGCAGCCCAGCCCAGTCCATTAGTTGTGGGCGTACATACAAGGACATTACAACACAAAACATGAAGGACTAAGTCACCTCATCGATCCTCCCAGCACAGGACAGGTTGGTTTTCTGCCTTCCCTTTCACCATTCTATACCTTTTAATCTCATAATAAATATTCCCCTTCTGCAATGGAAATTTGTCCACTGCAGGGACATTTATGACTTGTCATCGGATGCTGGACCAACGTAAACACATCATGAGCAATCTCAACCTTTTCACTCACAATTGTTTCTGACATAAAGAATGACTCCTGGATGTTTCTGGTCCTGCGTGCCACATCCTGACAACATAAGAAACAGGCTGCAGTGCCACTAGTCCTTGATTTACATCGTGTTCGTTATATCACTGCTTAACTCAGCTCTGTGCATCCAGGGTAAACCCCATTTTTCTGTCTGAAACTTGGCTAAGGAATGGTAGGAGATGCTTCATTATTGCATGTCTTTAAGTGGAAGAAGAGCCTATTTTTAAACTGGTATTTTGCAGGTCATTAATCCACAACCTGGATGTGAGCCTTTAGCCGTTGACCTCCCCAGTGACCAAGTTATTTACTGCATATGAGAAACAGCTATTTTTCATAGTTGTTTTCAAAAGACATTGCACATTTTAGAGACGTTATGAAGCATTGTAGCAGCCTTCATGATACCCAGTGGCTTGTATCCTTAATCCACCCCGAAAGATATACAGGGCACTTTAACAGTGACTCATGCCCGTGTAATAGAACGATCGTGTAATGTCCTTAACATGTGATGCATATTATTCTTATTATTTCTTGGATACTTCAGTCTAATAACGCCGCACGGTATTAATATTGAGCAATTATCCAGGAGTATTTGAGCTGTGTAACACCCACAGAAAATCTGTGAGAGTCTTATTGATACGGTTCCCATGTCAAGTCCATGTCCATGATTAGCACTAACAACGGGGCAGAACTAAGCTTTTAGGGCCGACTTGAAAATTAGATACAAGAGAAGGTATTTATTGCACATGCAATTACATCCCGCAACAAATGAAGGTGGTTTCATTAAATCACGTTTTAAAAGTGACTTTCTGGCAGTACTGGTAACTGATATGAACGGATAAAAGAGGGTGAATGCTGATCTGTACGGACATCAGAATTTCCGTGTAGGGTCAGAGCAGTGATCCCACCAGCCCAGTACCTGGGCCCTCAGAGCAGGCATTTCACAGGGAGGAGGGAAACTGGAGGCAGGCAGATAAGGAATAACCAGTCCAAGATTAAATTGCCAGGGAAAGGAACCAGGAGGAAATTTATGCACGCAAGCGTTAGCCCCAGGCTCCCCAAGATCAATTCTCCCTCACTTTTCACATGTCTTCAGTTATGCCGCCTACATCTCCATGTCTGTAGGTATTACATAGACCCAGGACAGCTTTACTAGTGTTGTAATAAACCACCATACTACACAAGTGACACTTCACCGCCTGTCTCGAGACACAGGGAATTAAAGAGGACATGACGATGAACAGAAGGTCCCCCAAAATGATACTCTCCGCCTAAGTTTCCATGGCTTAATCAGTGTTTTGGTTTAACAGGGAAGAACTCCATGGTGGCGTGTTGTTTTAGTGGTTGGAGTATGACATAAAGTAAACCCCATAAGTTCAAAGTGTCTCGCTGTTTACGGGAATCCCACCACCCGAGAACTGGCAGGAGCATCCTGGATTACTCATTGCATTAACTCTTTGGATAAACATTTTCCTGTTGAGTGTAAGGTCGAGCTGCCCATTCCCTGACAAAAACCCATGTTCAAAAATAAACACAACGTATGTCTGAATTATGGGCTTATTTAAAAAAAGGAAAAAAAAAAGATAGATATATTTACACGAGGGCAGCTCATCATGACATGTTCGTTTTCCAAACTAGCAAGTTCTCCTCCTGTGAAGGGATCTGGGAGGAATAATTACTATGGAACAGAGATCTAAATATTAATGAGTGACAGCCCTTCAAGGAGCAAGAGCAGCGTTCAGCCCTGCCAGCTACGCGAGATGCGAGTTTGGGGATGGCTTTGTAACTCTTGCTCCGCAGTGAGCTTGGACGGCAGCGGAGCTGGCAGACACGCCGGGTTTGCTGCTGCAGCGCCGCTTCTGAGAGCTGGGCTGGGAAAGCCATCCAACGCTCTAATGACTGAAACACCCACGTCTCCCACATATACCATAATAAATTACTGCCATCAATTGAATTTCCATGATGTCAAAAAAGTGTGAAGGAAAATAGACTGCAGCTAAATGGAGGAAGGGAGCATGGAGTAAAAACACAGGGAAGCATGGCTGGTTTCTGGGGTTTTTTTGCTTTTAGAAGGAGGCGGCACATTTAAAAGTAAGAATTGAAAAAGAAACCCAACTCACAATGACGACTGCTCAGAGATTCTACTTAAGAGCAGCCCTGCAAGCCCACCAGATTTTATAACATAATTGTATGCAGCTAGAACTGCAGGTTAAAGCAAGATAAGGATGCATTGATGGTAAATAATATTCAGGGAAAAAGAAATTTATATTTCGAGTCCGGAGATACCTATATCCTACAAACTGCATTTAAAGGCAACTCATCAATAATAATTTCTATAGAAAATTAGAAGTCTGAAAGATCAGAGAATTATGCTTGCAATGCAGCACACACCTAAATTGTTTCATAACTGTACGTTTTTTTTTACAGTTAAGCAGCAATCTGACATCATTCCCATTTTCCCTATTTGACTTTCCCCACCAGTTTTCTAACTTTTTTTTTTTAAACCGCAAAAGAGATGAACTTTAGCAAAGCTCAGAGCCTATACACTGCTGTTTAGCATTAGTGAAGCGATAATGCTTATAATCCAGTGTTGCAGGTATCAGAGTCAAAAGAAAAGAATAACGGGATGTTATTCACTGGGAAAAAAACCCACCAAACTCAACTGATTCTGTGTTCTGAGAATATAAACAAGCCATCACCTCTGAAAGGGGAGGGCTTCCCAAATAATCTAATCCTGGGAACCTTCTGGGTCCTGCTAATCCCAGATTAAGTTGTCCGTTCACTACAAAGAAACGGAAAGATAAGACCCCAAGAAGCCATACATCCCAGACGGGCCAGCTCTAAGCCCTAAGCACCAGGATTGGTACCGAATACCATTTCCTTAGAGTAAAATGTGACAAATTTGTTATGCACTTCATTTTAAATACAGAGGGTTAGAATCCTTTGGGACTAAGAGGGCTAGTCTTACTTTTATGCAATATAATTTCATTTCTGCAGTATGCAGAACTATTTCACGCAAATAATAATTTCATTTCTGAACCTCTTGCCTGCAGTACGAGCTGGGGATGACAAACAAGGGGGAAGGTTGGCCTTGTGGTCGGACCCAGCAGACGATGGCTGCAGACAGACATTCTCTTCCAGATGCCCATGTGCCAGGGGAACAGATTATTTCCCCCAGCTGCTTCCTCCTTCCCCTGCCAACGGTTACCATTTTCTGTCACAAAAGCTGCTCGTATAAACACACCCTTCTTTCGCTGATGTCTTCAGGGGCGTTTTTGCTGGAAGAGGCTGGGGAATGCTCACCCAGCAGTTGTGCTGGGGACGATGAGGGCCAGCCTGGAGGCAGTGCCCAGGAGCATCTTCATCAGCGCACTTGTGCCTGGAAGAGGTCAGTCCCCAGCTGAAGAGGACTCTCCTTTTCATGGCTCACTTTCCACATCTGCAAGAAACGAACCCAGCAACGTGCATCCCTCTCCATACTCCTGCGTGGCTTATACGAACTGCCTCAACTCCAGCAGACAGCCAAGAGTTTCTAAAGCAGTAACTAATTTGTGGTGCCAGACCCAAGATACCCGAAAGGCAACTGATACTTAAGGGGTGGATATTCTTAAAAAATCTGGCAGTAGCATCATTAAACCTCTTGGCTCTAGCAACATGCCGAAAATTATTAGCATCTCAAATGCCGGTCACACCATCTTCTTCTGGGCATAACAGAATTAAAATAAAAGAGAAACTCAAATACAACTGGAAAAAATAGTCTACCTTACTGTTGCAGCTAATAAGTATTATGTCTACCCTTCAGCTAGAAACAAGATGACAGATAGGCCAGCAAGGCCAACTAAGATTTTTTTTGTATTGATTTAAAGCAGAGAAGCCGCATTTGGTAGTTTATCAATTCCAGTGGAAACCAAGGATCATGGAACTAAAAGATATTAATCACTGTGGATTAGAGAACCCAAGGCTTCTATTAATTTCCCTGTCCAGTTTCATTATCTTCTCAGATTTTCCTGTCATTTCTTTAAGACTTTCCTTGTAAATTTTGCATTTAAAGCTGTAAGAAGACCATTAGAAGATGGCAGGAGTCCTGTACTTTTCTCGTAATGAATTCTCAAGTTACACCGGGTTTTCCTATGCCAAACAAACTGAAGCCACACACAATTATACTTCAGCTGCACTGAACAGACATTCTTCAGTAGGATCTTCTATTTTTAATTCAGCTACTGCAATAAAACAGCTAAGGATTCTGGGCTTTACAGGCCTTGTTATTTTGTGTAAAAATAAAACATTAGGAACAACTGCAGTGTAAACACATGCATGGTACATTATTCATGCAAATAATAATTTTGGTTTTGTTCTAATTGGGAATATAAGAGTTAGGGCACTCTGGAAGCGCTTGCTCTCCACCGATCCAGCCTGTGCAGCTTTTGCTCGTGTTGCTCACACCACAGCTTCCCCCGAGGAAGCCCCCTTCACTTGGGGTTCTTAAATGCATCGTAAGCAAAAGTGGTAGAGTTTCACACAAGGAGAAGACTGACTTTTTATTTCCCTCTCATGCAGAATAAAAAAATAGTTTGTCAGCTTAAGAAATCTAATCTGGGAAGCTGAATTTCTTCCCTGCTATTTGCAGGGCAAACGGGGGCAGTTATTCCCCCTGCCCAGGCAGCTGCCGCTCCAGCAAAAACTAGGAGCTGTAGTGGCTGATGGGGCTGAAGCAGAAGTTACCATCCATTAACCCCATCCAAAGATGACTTTGATGAATTAGAAGAATTAGTTTTTAATGAGAATTGCACTTAAACTTTTCTTACAGGGCCCCCATAGTCATACAAGCACGAGATGAGCTACATCTTTTAGTCTCAGCACACGTCCTGAGCAGTCTCACGGCAGATGCTCTAGCAAACATCAAACCTTAACCATCCACCTACCTACCAGTGCAGGGGTAGGACTATTCAGCCCCAGGTGGAGAGAAAAATCTTCCATTACCCCACCAAGCCCCCTAAACAGACCATTTGTTCCAGTTAAAACCCCTGGGATTTTATATCATAACAATATGAAGTTTTCCCTCCCACCCGCCCCCTTATTTTTTGAGTCAACCCAGGTCATATTTTCAAGCTTCTTTCTACAACCATCAGAACTAAAACTGAGCTTCCCATCTCAATAAACACTTGAATATAGTCCATTGATGTCAAGAGCTGGGCCTCGGGCTGGCCAGCAGCATTCCCCTGGGTCTAAAGGTTTTAACTCACACTGACTTCAACTCCATACCATTCACTTTAACGCAAATACTGGTTTCACAAAGTTGCACGTACTGTTTGGGCAGCCCTCTAAATTGAGAGAAGGTTCCCTAAAAAATAGGGATTATTGTTAGTGATGTTATTACATTTAAACTTTCATACCATTCCATTTGCAGGTTGTACTGAGTAAGGCAAAAATCAACACGTTTTGGTTTTGTTTTTTTGTTATTTTTACTGTAGTTTCGCAATTCAGTAGCTTGTAATAAATAGCGGCTTGAGGGAACCTCTGTTTGCAGGACAGAGTTCCTTATTCATCAGTCAGGCAATAGACAACTTTTTACCTTTGTTTTATTCTCCTATAGCCAGAGCAGGATCCACTAATGATGTTAAGACTGGTGACAAGACATTTTTCTTGAGAAGTGAAGAGTCTCTAACTTATGTATGAGGGAGGAAGAGGAGAGGAAAGTAGGAGATGAGGAAGCATTTCTTTGATTTTATGTGAGAAGTTTGCACTTTTCAGCAAGAAGCTACTTACTACCTACTGCACCGCAGTATGCCAAAATTATTCAGGAAAAGCTTATCTTTGGATTCCCTAAGTCCTATTTTAAAATTTTTAAACACATCCATGCTGTCATTCGTTTCATTCAGTGCTGAATAACCTCTCCATTTACATACCTTTTCCCCCCCATCCACAAAGTGAGCATATAATATATTACAGGTTGATTTCCTTTGATATACCCACCACTTACCCAGCTCTCTTTGTAAACCCTTTTACCCTGCTCCCAAGCCATCTATTAAACAGCTCCCAGGCAGACCACGGAGCTGGGCAGCAGGATATCTTTGCAATAAGTCTTAAATTGAAAGCTCTGCTGTGTCTCCCCACTGTGAAGGCCTGCTGAGATAGGCTTCTTTTAATATTGCCTTAATAGGCTCTTCAAACTCAGTTAATTAAGTTCAGTGTATCTAGACAGATTTTCACTGCCTGCAGAGACCATGTGTCTTGGCAAATGGGAGCCTATTCCTGCAACAGTTATTGTCAATAGAGGTTTAGGGAAAGCGATTATAGCACTCGTGAGAAAATGTAATCACCTTCTATGATTTTGCTGGCTCTGCACCTTTCTGATGACGATTGTGTACAGCCTGATCCGAGCAGGAGCCCAACCCGGAGACACGGCCGATGACCCTGCTGGGGCTGGAAAAATGCATCTTCAGAGGCTTGGACCTGGGAAATGCTGCCTATGCTCCTCACATACCCTTAAAGACATGAGCTGCTGGGGCTGTTAATCACTCAATTAGGCCCTAATTATCAACACCCGCTGCATCAAAAGGCTTCCCATGGCCAGGGAAAGGTTGCAGCCATTCACTTTGACAGGTGATGCCTTCCCCATGCACAATACCCACAAAGGGCTTGGTGGAGCCGCTGGTCTGGGGGTTCCCGGGGGGCTCCCGGAGGATCAAAGCCAGGGAAGCAGCTGATCGCAGACTGGCTGCACCACGCTTCCTCTGTCCCAGCAAGATGTAGCACGGTTTTATCGATTATTCACCCAGCACCAGGGCTGAAATGAAAGTCCTGGCCTCGGGGAATAGGGCAGGAGGGATGCAGACTCTGCTTCTGCCACTGAGGCGGCAAAGGCAGGCTGAGACTTTAGTGAGCTCGGTCAAAAACCCCAGATGTAAAAGCAGCCGGCAGAATTCACAGCCTCCAAAGTGACCTCTGCAGGTCAGATTCCTCTCTAATTATAATAATGTCTCTAATATTGAAAACTGGCATTGAGGCGAGACTTTTCCAGCAGCTTGGGTTGTACTGAATAAAACCCTATTACGAGGAAGAAGACTGCTGAAGGCTGCTGTATCTCTCCTAGCATAGGCATGTATGCAGAGTAGTACAAACAAAGACAAAAGAAAATTCTGTGCCGGAATTCCCTACTTTGAACACGATACAAATAGAAATACCATCCCTTCAAACACTGCAAGTTAACACTGAGAGTTGGGAATGCACACTTTTTCTTTCCTTCAGATGTAAATACGCAGAAAAATACCTGCTCCTTCCTTAGTGTTAAATTAATTTTTTTGCACATATTTTGTAATTTTTTTCTCCATCCTTGAAGTTCTTCAGTGTAAAGATCACATTTACTAGCTCCTACATTTCCTGCCAGGGCTAAAAGATCTTATTATCCATTGCTTTGCATTAAATATAGTTTAATAACACTCAGTCTGTAATGATGGTTCCATTTTTAATCCATTTCTGATATTTAGCATATGCAGCTTAAATTGAATGAATTATTTAATGAAAGTTGTGCTTTCGTAGAGTAATGAAGCTCTTGGAGGGAAGCATCAATGCACCACAAGAATAAATGGTAATCAGGCTGGAGCAAGAATGTTCCAACATTTACAAGGGCGTAAATAGGCAGTGGAAAACTGAGTCCAATAATCTGGCATTATAGGATGCTACAATAATACAATAATTCTCTCAGCCTTTCCAGTCCCAGTCTCATTTCCTGGGTTTTAACATTACTTCGGGTTATATAGGCATGCAGTGAGTCAGCCTGTATCAATTTTCTTAATCCTCACAAAATGTTGATAATTTGTTCAGCTGTTCTTTTTTAACAGAGTGACAGAACAAATGCGTAAGTAGATTTTTAGGTTAGTTTTTTTTCCTAACAGTTTCAAATTGGCATCCAGTTGAAAGCTTGTGACGACGGATTTTAACTCCAGTACCCACAGTAAAGGCATTTGATGGCATACTTTTTATCCTCAATAACACGATAAAGGTTGAGACGGAGAAAAAAGCATACTCTAGTCACCTTAGAATTCCCTGAATTTGAATTCCTAAACTCCTGCCTGGCCTCAGTCCTCCATCTGTGGAACAGGAATTAGTCAGCACGGACTCGTATGTGCTGTTTCACACTTCTGACACTCGCTTCCAAGGAGGTGGAACGTTGCAGATTAGAGGCATAACAGACTCCGGCATTCCGAGGGCGGTGTTCAGGAATCCCCACTTCAACCAACGCTATTAAAAATACAGAGGAATAAAAATCCTCAATGGTTTTGAAGGAACAATCCAGAGAGAGAAGAAATGCACTCTCCAGCTCTAGATCCTCAGCTTCTGTACATTTTTTCATGGCACAATCTTGCTGTCATATGCTAGCCCAAGCTATCGCATGCAACCCCTTTTATCCTTTTAGGATTTCTTGCCTAGGTCTGCAAACAAACATTTTGTAAAAGTGACAGGTTACTTAAAAGAGTACATAAGAGGTACTCTATATATTTATAAGTCACATTTATAACCTTAATATAGAATAGATTCCTACAGAGAAACTCCTAAACTGGAAACCCTGAATTATTCTTGCAAAGCCTGAGAAAAGCGCCAGCATATCTTACAGATGCGTCATCCATTCTTTCACCACCTAGGATTAACTCTAATCGAAAGTGACGTTCAAGACAATCCTCGTAGCCAGTTATTTGTTTTCTTAATGTAGGCCAGAAGATTTTACCTGCTGATTCCTTATTGCAATTTTGCAAAATATTACAAAAGAGTACCTTATGTTCTTCCAAGAGTCCTAGCATTATGTGTTTATGTGAGAGAGTACTGAGTGGAGAGGTATCGGAGGAGGTTTAACATGGTCACTTTTTCCTCTAAAGATGTATGTTAGAAATTTTTGGAGCATGAGTAAAATAAATTTACAAAGGTGGCAAAACTGTTTCAAAGGGGAAAAAGATGCAGTCGAAACTGCTGGGTGTCATTCAGATCTAATCAAACCTCAACTTTTGTCATCTGTGCATGTGGGTGACAGTACTTCTAACAGCTGTGCTCACCCTCAGTGCTCTTAACAGCCTCACCTCTACTCCCCTAACTTTAAGAAATAACCTCCCCACAGTTCAAGAAATAAAAAACCCTCCACATGCATCTATCTGGTGAAGTACAGAGGATGTCTCTTAAAAAAATGTATTTTGATTTACATCACTTCAGCAACTTTTGTAGTCTCAGACTAAAAGAACTGATATCCAGTCGTGAATTCAGGGAATTTGATTTTGGGAAGACCTCTCGCAAACAAAAAGTACAACTTTCACCATGACATTCTTGAAATCCGGGGCTCCTATATGTGGAGCACAGAAATCCTGGCAACTTCAGGGAAGCTAAGATATCTTCCTTAATGACCATAATTTCACATGCAATCTTGGCAATTGTGTGCAGGTGGCCAGCTACATTTTTGTAGATACTGCACAAATCTACCAGACTGCAATCATAGTGCTAGTTGCCTTGAGGTGTAAAATCAAAACCCGACACTATTTGGTTGTCCAAACTCCTACATATTTAATGGAGTCCCCTACACATTCAATTTAACTCTTCTCTAGGTAAATGCCGAAGAAAGCACTTGGATATCAATAGGATCATCCCATTGTTAATGAAAACAAATATTTGACCTAGAATGAGGATGGGTTTTGATCTACGCAAAAAGCTGCTTTCAAACAAAAGTATTTTATCAAATTCAGAGAACAGCCACGGCAAATTTCAGGATGCAAAGAACAGGCTTGAAATTAAGGATATTGATCATATTACTACACTGGTGTCTTACTGTCCTTAAGGCATGTCTTACCATTGGAATGAAATTTTTTGGAGAACAAGGACTGTTGTGTTTTCTTCATTTTTACAGTATAAAGAAGAACCAGGTTTTTGTTCGTCATATGGATTGTAGTTGTTTTTGGAATAAAATAAATTGCAGCAGGACAGTATGTGAAAGCAAATTTAATTCCACCACCCAAGTGATGGAACCTTTGCTTCGCATTCGTCCAAAAAATCTGGAGTGCTCATGTCCCTCAACGCTCTGTGCTGAACAGTGGCTTTCCTTGGAGTGAGCAGGGTCGGCTTCCCAGCACTGCACCGTGGTTGTCATTCACCACGTAGAGTTTGCAGTGGAGTTTTTGAATGTATTCTAAAGACTAAGGCACCATACCGCTCCATCCTAGTTAACACTGCTCCAAAGATGCAATATGCTTCTGTAGACATACGTACTACCTAATGAACCAAAAGCACAAGATGTGACAGAGGAGGATGCGTGGGGTAACCAGTGGGCCAGGAAGTACATGGGAGCAAGAGAAGGCTCTCCTACAGATGGGACTTAAGGGCTGAGGAACAGCTTGTGACACAGATATAGCAAAGGCGACTTGGATTCAACCCCAAACCCTTGACTCACAGACTAAGCAAGGGAAAAAGTAGTATGTGATTAGAGAATGACTAACTCTGGTCTCCGCTGGGCTCTGTGGCTTGGACACTTTGCTAAAGATTTTGTTGTAAGCTGACATTTTTCGCTCTGATTAATCCTTTCCAGTCCCTGGTCTCAGCTGACTCGGCTGAGCCCATTGGAAGCCATTGTTCGGCTCTCTGAACTTTATCTCTTTTCAGTGCTTAAATAGAAGACCCCTTCTCCCCCCACCTCATCCTTCTTGCTAAAAGCCTGTTTGTAAGAGCCATAATGAAACTCCAGGTGGCCTGGTGATTTCGAAGTAATCCCCTCAGGGATTTGAAGCACTTGGTTATGCCTCGTGCATTGTAACAACCCATGGATGTGATTTTCCTCTCTTTCTTTCCGCTGTGCTGCGTGATTTAATAAGTGCAGGGCATTAGACGCTAAAGGAGTACTAAAAAATAAAATAATCAAAACAATCCCTTGAAACACAACAAACTCTGCAGTGTGTGCATATGGACAGTATACCCAGTGGTTACCCACTGAACATTATATTATCTCCCGCGCCAGCCTCCACTGAAGAGAACAGCAGATAGCTCTAGAGCAAAGTCCTAACACTAGCTGCAATACCCAGGCACTCTGTCAGGGGCTACATCTGGTCCCAATTGTTTTTTCCCTCTGTCATGTACTGAAACATCGCCCTGGCCGCACTGCCAAGCCCGAGTACCTTCGAGCTTGGGAGACAGCGAGAGTCAGGTCTGAAACATTTCACCCGGGCCCCCTCTCTAAAGAAAACAGCAGAAGAGGAACAGAGTGAAATGAGTTTTCAAGGCTGAAAAAAAAAGAAAAGGGGTTTCACTATATTTGATGAGTTTCCAGAGGTCTGTTTGCCACATGTGTAAAAGGCCAAGTCGAGCCCAATAGACGGGAAAAGCTTGGAAAGGCAACTGCAGGATTATGGGGCTTGTGATGCCACCAGGCTGCCACTGCTACCTGGACGCTTCCAGTAACTCATTTCCTAACCTGTGCTCTGGCAGCAGAACCTCAGCAGCTCTCGAGTAAAGGCGAGAAAGGTGATGGAGCCTTTTCCTAAAGACTCCCGAGATCAGTCATTACTGCGGCTGAGAGCTTACCCCACTTTATTAAGTTATTTTCGGTATTTCCATGGATTAGTGAGAATTGTTAATATCATTAACAGAACAAAAACATGAGAACTAAAAACAGGGCGCAGCTAAAGGGGGGTTTAACTATTAACTCTTAATTAGCGAAATAGGACCTACATTGCCCTACACCCTGCAATTCGCCGTCATGAGCTGTCTCCCCTTAAACATCTGGTGCCGGTCACTGTCAGGCCTGGGCTACCAGTCTGGAGGGATTACACATCTAATTCATTACAGTCATCCTCATCTTCCTCGCGGTGCATTCCTGGGGTGCAGAGCATTGTGCTCGATTGGTTCCACCAGAAAGGAATTTTCATGGGAGAGCCAGAATGAATAAATTACCAGCAAATTGCTATTGGCAGGACGAGATTGGGAGCAAGAAGGAGAGAAGGACCTGGAAAAAGGGAAGGAAAGAGAGAAAGGAAGAAAGCATCTTCGGTGCGCATGGAATTGCTTGCCTAATTTTTGTTTGAGACGCCCAATCTGAGGCAGCAGCTGCTCCGATGATGTATTACAAACGACTTATTGCTGTAATGCATCATGAAGCTCCATTGCCCTGATGACATGTTACCGTAATACATCATCAGAGCATAGCCCAGCAGGAACAGGAGTCCTGGAAACCAAACAGCTCCATAAATTTCAGTACAGTCCCCCCAAAAATTGTTGTGAATTTCTATTCTGCTCTATTTTAAGATTTAAGCTTTGAAAAGTGTGGGCCAGAGCAGGCATTCATTAAACAGTCTCCGATAGTTTCATATGTCCCCTAAATCATTAAAGGTTTTAATATAAGAGATTAACTATTGCTATTGTTGCTCAGCAAGAACAGATTATCTTTAAATACGTTTTTTATGCCCTCCTGGTAGCAAGTCAGGAACTCAAGCTTGCATGCGAGGAGGACGCTGGGTGTGGAGCTGGAGCAAAGCACGGTTCACTCTCGTTAGAATAAAGTACGCAGCTTTGAGCAGAGAGGCTGCATTGCCGTGACTCTGCTCAGAGATCAGTGCAGCTGTTGCTAGGACCACATTTACAGATGATTTGTGTGGCTTCAGTCTAAGGTAAGTAGGAACCATGGATGCTCAGCCTCTCTCGAAGTTAAGCCCCAAAAGCCTCCAGGCTGTGCATAATATGGAAAACATTTTGGGATGGATTCAGTGAAGAGTTTAGCAGCTCAGAGGGGACCTCTGTGGACTAAATCCAGAGTTGCAGCCCAAGAAGTTCTGCATTTGGGTCTGACTAACCCTAACATCTGACAATCCCAGAGGCTCCTCCAACCGCCAGGTGCCTCAGGGGTCCATGCAGGCCAGCTGGGGATGGAGGACACCAGGGCAACATGACCACCTCAAGTCAAGGGCATGGAGAGCACGTTGTCCAGGAAGGTGATGGAGAAGGGAGGCTGCAATCTATGTACTACTTCTCTTCCCACTGCTGAGACCCAAGCGAGCTGCTCCAAGGGTGATGGGGATGTGCCCACTATGGCTGCAGAGAAACCATAGCCTTGGAAATGTAACTCCTTGAAGGACAGCTTAGTAACTGGATACCACTGGATATCTCAGATCATACTACATGAGCTCACAGAAGGGCAGGTGCAAAGGGAAGGGACGAGCTGAAAATCAGGGCTTTAATTTTCCCAGCACAGCAACCAGATTGTGTTAAGGCACGTGGAGGTTTGTGAGACAGACACTGTGAAAGACTTTGGTGTTAAAATTAGGTATCATTTCTCCTTGTACTTATTATGTTAGAGAAAAAAGAGGACTTTTCCATACAAACAGTGGAACACATTGATTCAGAAACAAGAGTTAATAAATAAATTTAAAAAAAGGAAAATAAGGAAAAGGAAAGAAAAGAGAACAATAGTAAAAAAGCAGAGCAATTTTACCTGTATTTAGGTTATATGGCAAACATGATCACGCCCTTTGCAAAAACTAACTGGAAAGTTCTCCATGGCACCACGGGGTGACTCTGCGGAGGGACCCCTGTGCTGCCATCAGAGATGTCTTTCGCAGGCAGTGCTGGAAACTCAACGAGGGAATTGCCAGCAATTTCTTAGAAGCGCATTTCGCGGTACAGTATCAGCAAGTTGAATTTGCCTTGGAAATGCCACCGCAGCTCGGGCTGGGTGGTGCTGCCTGCGATTTTGTAGTTATTTTTGATCCAAGATTAAGTGTCTTTTTATTTTGTTGAAATGGATTTTAATTGAATGCACTGCTCTGCTCAAGGTGCACCAAACTAACGTGGTTTGGTGTTTTTCTTTCCCAAATCCTCAGGGAACGTGCCCCTAGACCAACATTAGACTGTTTTGTTTTGGGTTTTTTTTTCCCCTTGGTCAAAAGATCCAGTGTGTGCTAATTCTGTCGTACTCTCTCTCACTCAATCACTCATATTCAGTGCCCCCTAAAGAAACATTGCAGAAGCCAGAAGGCTAAGAAATTACCCAAATGAACTGCCTGTGCTTTGCCCTCACATATCACATACTGAATTGTTGCCACCTTGCTGGTAAAATTAGCCACGTGTTCCACAGCGTTACCTTTACTTACCAACTAACAGAGAAAGTGCTGTGCTGCGCTACGCCAGGTCAAAGGACGACCCAAAATTGGTACCGACCGGCGCTTGATGACTTAAGACAGGGAAAGGTATCTTGCAGAATTTTATTAACTAATCTTTTAAATCAAATTTTCAGGGGTCTGTGGTGAGATGTGGCGAGTATGCTTTCCCCACACAGAAAGGCATCTGAATTCATGCTTAATTTAAAGACAAAAAGTAGTTCTAAGTTAGAAAGAAACCCAAGGATTTGATGGCTTTGCAAACTCAGGTCTTTACTCAATTGTCCTGAAGCTTTAATGCTGAAATGGGTTCAAGAAATAGTTTATTTGATTGAAAATTAGAGCTTTGCAGCCATCTTTCTTTAATAGAATGATTTTTTAAAGAAAGTGTCTTGATTTTCCATTGTTAAGAAACTCTGTTTAAAAATTGGCCTAGATTTTTAAAAAAACAACAGTAAAACAAGAGGTTAAATAAGAGAAAAAGAAAGGATTTTTTTCTGACTCCTGTTTCTATTTTCTGTCTCACTAAGGAATCCAAAGGCATTCGCTTCAGTTCGACACAAGACATAATAATAACAAAAAAAAATTAGTTCAGCCATTGAGCTGAAAAATCAAATTTTCATACAATTTTATGTGTAAAAAAATATTTCTTCTGCCACAGTTAATGAAAGCTGATGATCGTTACATCTACTACCTAGGGGTAAATTCTTTTCAATCTAAAACCAACAGAAGGCAAATGAGAAGCCAGATGCAGAATGGCTGCTGGGACCGGTAGAGGAGGATGTTTGCTGCCCACCATCTTCTTAAGTTATCGGGGTGACCACCAAACCCAATTTGCCTCCTGCTGCAGCCGGGTCGTCATCCTTTGGGATGTGACGGCAGCAGGAATTTTACTTGGAAACAGGCCTCAAAGTCAGATCCAAATTTTGCTTCTAAGGCCATGATATCTTTATTTTCCTTAGGCTACCTAAAAGATGAAGCGCTATCACCAGCAAATACAATTCATGCACAGAACCCAAACATTTTTTACAATGACAAAACCAGAATAACGAACCAAAAAACTATCAGAACTCTAAATTTCAGGAATAACACAGGTGATGCAAAGTGTGGTAAAATCAGGAGGGCCCCGTCTCTTGCCTATGCCTCTAATAGACTGAAAATTTCTCTTTCCCACCAAAATTCACCGGCCTCTGATGTGCCTTGTTGTACCCCACCTCATCTTCTGGTTTTGCGTAAATTATTCAAAGATGTAAGGTTACCTGAGACTTAGATTGAAGTTCCTGTATTTTGAAAGTTGCATGAGTTATCTGAGACTCGATTATCCACGAGAAAGCAGGACACCCTGAGGCTGCACTTGCAGCAACGTCTTATACATCAGCCCTTAATTTTGAATAGAGCAGCAAAAGCTGCAGCATCCCGCCGAGGCACCGACCCTGCCGCTCTGCTCTTACAGTGGAGCAGCATCTTGGTACTCAGGTCTGGGAACACATGGAGCAGCTTTTAGTGTTTCACCAAATCTAGTTTCTTTTATTAGAGTATGATCTGTATCACAGTATTTTGGAGCCTAAACTGCAATGAAACCAAACCTGAGCGCGGTGATGAAGACAGCGCGTGAGTAAGCCGAGTGAGAGCTCACAAGGGGAGGACTGAGGCACAGCAAGTGCAGCAACTTGCCCATCCTCATACGGGTGATGCACCAGCAGAGCCAAGAACCACAGGCTCGAGGTCTCCCGCGCCTTCTCTCACTGTCCGGCCGCTGTCTTTGAGAGTCTCATCAACAGCTTCTTCACCAGAGAGGAGCGTGCGGGTCCGCCGCCAAAGCCCGTTACGTCACCAGAGCAAGAAAAAAACCCAACCCTTTCAGTTCCCCAGCCTTCTGCAGCCCAATTTATGTCCAATTTGCAGACTTTCAACATAGCAGCCTCACAGTTCATAAAATCAAACTCAGCCAGGGCTAAGTCTCTGGGTAATGGATTTAGGATCACTCGAGGTGTTACCGGCAGTTCATGATGGGTAACTTTCTTGTTAACTAAAGTCCCCTTTTGCTAAATGAGTTCCAGGTTTAACTCCCCCCAGCTTTCACGCTCCTTTTTTTCCATTTTTTTTTTTTTCTTTCCCCTTTTTGGCAGCACTGTTCTGGATGGGAAGGGAGGGGGAGAGGAGGTGGCACAGGACTTTTTATTAGCCTGCGCGTGGAGGGCTTTTCATTGCGAGGGCTACGGGGAGCAGAGACAGAGGGGGAAAAAAAAGGTGGGATAAGTTAGTCTTTGTGTAAGGGGAAGGTGCTGAAAGGAAGGCTGTGTGCTGGGGCCGGGGGATCAGCCCTCTGGCTCCGCTTGTCTACACAGGGACTATGGAGACAGCCGCCTGCGTAGACCAGTGCTTTTTGGTTTCCGCAGGTAACTGCAAGCACTGTGGGGAACATGGCCAGGGAGAGAAACCACAGATTGCACATGGGGAGGAAAACTCAGCCCCTCCTGGGCACTGCTGGGGTCCTTGGGGCTGGCGGCGCTGCCAACGACCCCATCCTCAGAATGGGGAACGGGGTGGTCCCACCAGCCATCGGCCACTGAACATAGCTTCCATCTTCTATCCATCTTATAGCATACGTGCATTCCTCTTCCTTTAATATTGGATTTTCCAGCTGAGAAGCCGTGCTATTTATCTGGCAGAGATTAACTCCTGACCATGTTGCAGGAAGGGGATACATCATTTCCAAGTGCTACAAAGCTTGGGGGACAACCCTCCCAGCATCCAAAGCAAGACATTGGGGACGTTTCTGCTGCTTTAAATTGCCCTCTCCATCTAACTGGTTTGCAGACTGGTGGAAAATTTGCTTTTTTCTCCCTTCTCTCCTGCCTTGCTCCCCACTCCATCCCAGAGAAGGGTGAAGCTGCACTGTGTGTGCTATTGTGCTCCCTGTTCCCCATCCAAAGGGTCAGATCCGAAATCTGTCAAGACGAACAGTGAGATTTTTGTTGAGTCTCAGCGAGCATCACACCAGGGCCGTGCACATTCATATGGATAAATGTATGCCGGTGGGCTAGAAGTTCTTTGGGGAAGGAACAGCAAAACACATGATAGCTAGGGTCAATAACAAATTGTCAGCCCTTCCCGTAAGGTGAAAGGCAAAGGGAAGGCTGCTTTCACCATGGTGAGGGAGAACAATGTGGCCCGCAGCAGCCAGGATGCAGTCTGGGGTGCTCTAGTTTATGGTCTGAGGTGGCCCTCTACGGACATGGGGCATTCAGCAGCAGATGCTCACCCCTGTTCCCAGGGCACCCCAGATCCACCAAGCCTGAGAATTGGGAGCCCAGCAGGGCTCATGCTGGGCTCTCTGCACACCTCCATCCACCATCACTCCTCTTTTTTTTCCATTTTTTCAGTTCTTCAGATACAATCATGAAGTTTTAGTGGCTTCATCGCACATTTCCAGTGCCCACAGGAGCTGAGCGAGGGGTCGGAGGCTGCAGGTGGAGCAGAGGAACCGGGGCGGCACCGGTGCACCCGGGTGGGTGAGGACGGGGCTGTCATGCCATAAACCAGCACACGGCACTTGGGTCGGGCTCTTGCGTGATGGAAATTAGTCCTGTGAATTGCTGCTAAGGGTATTTCCATGTGATTTTACTCAAGCATGTCTGACAAAAAGGCTTTTATACACTGAGGCAGGAAGAGAGCACATTAAAGCAGCTCTTCATGACAGTGTGGCCTTCCTACTCATTTATTATCATCTCTCCTCAGATGATTTCTTATCCTTCTTTTTCTCCTTGTCTTTGATTTCTGTTTTCTTTTGCTTCCACACAATTCACTTCCCCCCCTTGGACAGCATTTCTGACAAAAATAAAAAATGTGGCGGTTGTGTTTTGTTTTGTTTTTAACCAAAGCAACCACTTTGTCATTTCTCCTCAGATGACTGCTGCTTTCAAACATTTACCTTTCGAGTGTTTTCTTTTGTTGAAAAAATAATCACCCCAGGAGCTCTGTGCCTCCTTACGCCATCCCGTGCAGTGGCCCAGAGGACAGGGCTTGGCAGCGCGGCGGCTCGCCGCGGCTCCCTCCAAAGGCTTCTCCCCAGGGCAGAATAGGTCAAAACCAAGGAGGACAGTCAAAAGAAAGTGCTTCTCAATGGGAAAATACCGTTTTACAGAGGTCCAACCTATTTGCAGGAGTTTTGTTTGCATCGAGGTTCTTCAAAACACATCTCAGGTGAAGCACTATTTCAAAAGCATCAAAATGCCCCATTTCATCATCTTAATAAAAAAATGGTCCTATTTTCTGGTTTAAAGCAGCATTTTGTTTCGAATCTGAACCAATGTCAAACACTATCATTGGCTGAAGGGCCCCCAAAAGATCATCACAAGCACGGACCCGGTGGTGTAAGGTGCTGTACAGAACAGTGAGTTTGCAGTGTAGGTTTAGCACACTCTACAACCCTGCTAATGGGTGTATTTTACAGTCTGGCTGCAATAAAATTAGCCCAGTAGTGATTTATTATTGATATCAAATAAAAATCCACTTGATAACCTAGATTCTTTACCTCCAGGAGAATATTTTCTTTCCTTTTTGTAGATGCCAGCCAACATTTTATAATCACAGTCTACAAGAAGCCTGAAACTATAAATGGAACATTATAGTAATTCAAGTGGAGAACTCTCTTCCACTCCATTTCATCGTTATTTGTTTTGAGTAACTTATATTGTCATCTGAGCCTTTTTTCCTCTTGGAAGGGTGCAGCCCCGCTCATTGTGGTTATGCCAGCTGCCTGCATTAGCTCACTGCGCGCACTCCCTGTAGCCCAGCCAGGTATTGTCTTTCAAACTAAACAAATAATTTTATTCAGAAAAGAGAGAGAAAGAGAAAATGTCAGCCTGCTGCCCCAACTCCCCGTAGTTCTGTTTTCTCTGGCTTTTGTGACAAAGGTGGCAGTGGTTATGGGCTCTGTACATGCAACTGCCTGAGTTTGCTCTCCGGCAATAACAATGGATCATCTCTTACTTAAGAGCTAAATGTTTTAAAAATAAAGTGATTTCTTTTTAAAACCAACTCATGAATATTAATTTCAATCTGCCTTATTTCCGAGGAACCGTAATAGATGGGCTTCTACTAATTACATTGCAAAGGTGACTTAATGGGAACTAATTCTGATGAAGATGATAGAAATTCCCAGACTGCGGACAATATCCACCTTCCCAGTGCTGTGTCTTGGTAGAGGCTGGCAGTCCATGCGAAAGCACAGGATGCCAGAGAGAAAGCAAGTATGGAGACTGTGGCAACAGGATCGTCCGGATCCTTCCAACTCAGAGACCGCAGATTATGAGAGTTTAAGTCCTCAAATGCTAAATACATGTGTATGTGCATATGCATGTGAGAATATGTGTGGATGTGTTAAGAAATCATTGTTCACAAGAACAAAAATTATACCGATAGTTGATTATTGGTTCTGGTTTTACCTCTTCATACCTGATTGCAGTGAAATTCCAAGCACCTAAAGCTAATCTTCAAATTCAGATAGGATTTCAATTTTGATTTTTTCTCTCTCATTTTTAAAAACTGCAAATAAATAATTTGAGCCAGGACAGAGACCTTTTGAATGCCAAAGCAATATTAAAATAAAAACATAGTTTCATGTTATGCAAGTATCAGTATCCATTGATTAAGGTCTGATCTTTCAAAAAATAACACGTTACAGTTATTCTCTTTAAATGTTAACTACTGTTAACTGGTAGGCATGTTGGCTGCTTTTTAAATAACTTAATTGCTTTTCAAAACATTTGTGGTGAGAAGGAAACTCCAAATGTATGGGACAAAGCTCCATTCATATTAATAGCAGGCAGCGCTGTCACACACCACTGGACGACGCGACGCAGCATGGACTGGGGGATTTACTGAAGAACTACAAGTCGTGGAGTTTTAATCCTGCATCCTTCTTGGCTTCTTTATCCTAATCTCATCCTCTTTGTTTCTCAGTTTCTCCAGCTATAAAGCATGGATAGTAGAAACGACCAACCAGCCTAGTTCTTAAAAACAGAGACTTGTGCTTTTTCAGATTGTCCAGAAATTTTCAGTGGTGTATTCTTGCTCACACAGTGAACATTTCAAGTGATTAGATTATTTCTATAATTGATACCAGAAAATGACATACAATTTCTAGAAAAATAATTGTCCTTATTTCAAACAGAGCAGTTCCAAGTTCTGAAGCTCTCGAAAACGGTCAGGAACTGCATGCACTTTTACGGCCTATCTGCATATAATATTTATGGATGGAAATGCACAGGGGTTTGAGAGTCACAGAATGGTTTGGGTTGGAAGGGACCTTAAAGATCATCCAGTTCCGCCCCCCTGCCCTGGGCAGGGACACCTCCCACCAGCCCAGGTTGGACTGCCAATCCCCATTTACGATGGGGCCGGTGGCTGGGGCTGGACGGGCGGCCCCTGGAGTGCTGTCTCCCAGTCTGAGCTCGCTGCTGCTGCACTCTTGGTAGAAATGTTTTTCCTCTGTAGCTCGGACACTACAGCAACATTTGCTTTTCTCTGTTTTCTGTTTTATGATATTCGTGGAGTCCCACTTGCCAGGTACACCATCACACTTTCCATTCCCTTCAAAGGAAGAAGGAAGGAGAAGTGATGCTACTTGTAAACGTTGTTTCCATCTTTCTTGTTTTGTGTCACTTTATTTTAGCACACCAGTAAAACTCCACCACAGAACCAACTTTTAAGACCAGCTGACGAATACAGCCTAATAATAGCTTCACAACAAATACCTCCAGAAAGGACAGCCTGTCTTGATATTAAACAATTTAAAATAACTCCTTTCCCTCTAATTATAAAAAGAAAAGCAACTGAAAACAAAGTGAAGGTGTGGCACAGCCATTAGCAACTAGCTGAAATTTCCATGCATAACCTCCCAGGATTCGGCTAGAGTACAAGTAAAATACAAAGTACCCGAGCTTTTGTTTTATAAGGCAAATAAGCTAACCAAAGTTTTACAAAACTGAAACCATCTCACAGCTCTTCTGAGGTTGAATGCCAAAGAGGAGGCCTGGATGTACACAGGGAAGGTCACCTGCAGCCACCCAAAAAACCACGAAAAAAAATAAGCATTTATTCTAAGCTGGTGCTGAAGAAAGGCTGATGGGTAACGGATGGGCTGGGTCACTTCTGGAGCTGGTTTCCTCTGTCTTCACTGACTATAACGGGAACCTGGCTGTCAAATGGGGCCAATGGGTACAATTGCTATTGTACCTTGTCACAGTGAAGTATCAGAAATGATACACGCTGCAGCCTGAACTTGAGTTTCCAATTCTCTTGCAAACCCAACATTAAGGAGAGAGAGAATGGACCTGACTGGCAAATAATTATTCAGCAACATATATGTTCAGGTGAAATGATACTTCTTCTTTGGTTTGGAACTTTTTAGTGTTCAAAGGTATTTGCAATAAAATTGCAGGAAATTTCCAGTGAAACCTCTCCCATAGCATAAATTGTTGGGGTTCCATCTTATAATGTCAACATGACATGTTTTCACTTTTGAGGGAAATTAATTTTCTTTTTGGCTTTTTTTCCCTCTGACCAAAATATTTTGCCAAAAACCAAAGCGGAGCCGATAGATGTTTCAAGGATCTGTTTGGGTGTCTTAATCTCCATTTTTTACAGAAAAAAAATAGAAACTGTTTTCTTAATCCCAATTTGTTGGTTTTTTCCTTCAACAATATTTGAACTATTTATCTACACGTGAGTCAGTCAGGGAGGTCACAACTTGTGCAGCTTCAGGCCAAATCACAATGTGCTGACAGGAAGAGGCCATTTGAAATCTCTGGAAGATCCTGGGAAATCAGGGGACTTTTGGGGTACGCCCCTTTCTTCCAGTGAAAGCCTCCGGATAATCTTTATCCGTGTCCATACCCCACCCCTGAGGAGTTCCCTGATGTACTTTTCCATACGAACCCCCTGAATGCCGCGTCCAGGGCCAGGGCAGGTGGGATGGGGACTGATGCCCAGGCGATGGTCTCAGAAAACTCATTCATTTTCAGCAACTCTAACAGTCAGGAAAGAATCTTGACAAAACAAATGGCTCCCCATAAACATGTCTAAGGAAATTAAGATGCTACAACTGATCTGCTTTAATAAAATTACGCAGTCAGCTCGGTTTCCAAAGTTAGTCACTGTATTTTCTGCATCACGCCATGCAATTAATCCTTCCTAAAATAAACGGACTGATTAAAATTCCATTATCCTGACAGTTCACAATAAACCATGGGACCAATGATCCCCTTTCTTTTTAACCATTTAAGCCATTATAATTAATTCTGGATTTATGTCATTTGCTGGTAAATGTTACGATCACCTTACTAACTACTTAAACAATTTCAAACAGTTGCACTCCTTCTCAAACTTGTAAGCAATGGACAATAATTGAACTATTTAACCTGATTCACATTTCATGAAGTTTCCTTTATACACAAAGCTCAGTATTGAGTTGCTGGGGTCTCGTTTGTTTGCCTTTTTTTTTTTCAGTATCTAATTAAATGCTTATGAAAAAAAAAATAATTAGCACTTTGGAAAAAGACAGGGAAGTGTCTGAATTTGCCTTCATGATTATTTTGGTCTCATATTCAATTTGTGAGTGAAAAGAGACCTCCTGAAGAACATTCTTTTATATTATTATTTCAAACATACTAAAAAAATGCCAATATTTTTCTTACCAAATTTTCTGCAAATCACTTTTGCCCAAAGTCAACCTTCCTTAGCATGCCCTGTGTTTTAGGACGACAATCACAACACTCATAAAACCCCATGAAATTACAACAATTTTTCTCAGTGGAATCACTTTTTGCTCAAATGGCTCTAGTTTTCACAGCAAACACACCATGGAAACGAAACCAATCCTACAGTCAAGCTTATTTCATCTGAAAATATTTGAGATTTCCTCCGGCCTCTTTCTGCCGTGCGTCCTGGCAGCTCCCACTCGTGCTGCCAGACGTGGCCATGGCACTGGGGAGAAGGTGCCCACCTGAGCGCTGGAAGGTTCTGCCCAAAAAAGCCCCAGAAGTTGGGCTGCACATACAAATATTCTTCCACTATTTTCTTTAAGTTTTTCTCATCTCTGCTATCCTTGTGCTCTCTTTTAGGGTTCTACTTTTGGGGTTCTACACCATCAGCTGTTACGACACATCCTCCTGGCTTGTTGGAATGGCACTGGGCCGTCACTTCTCTCATGCACCTCCTCTCCAGCTCCCGGTAACCTCCCGGACCTCATAGCAATGGTGTCACACCAAGCACAAGACTTGGCCATGCTGTCAGCCCTTCCTAGCCTGGCTGCTGCATTTTGGCAAGACCAAGGGACTGACGGGCTGCAAGGTCCTCCCTGTCCCAGTCTGTGGCCAAACCCACAAGAGATGCAATTCTTCTATATCCTATAGCAATTATGCAAAATATGGAGAGATCAGCTGGCTTAGAGGAGGTGGATTTGCTAGATCAACCACTCCCTTGCCTGTAATTTGTCAGTACTTTTTCTTCTCTTTCCCTCTTTTTACAAAAAAATCCAAATAAAAAATAAGGTCATACAATGCTAATAAAATTGCCACTTAAATCAATTTGTCTTGGTTTTGGAAAAGAATATCAAAATTTTAGCTTTTCAAAAACTGTGATTGCAAACATAGATATAATCTCCAAATTTTTTAGAAGGTGGAAAATCCATTTTCTGACCAGCCCTACTTACGACTGGGTAGATGGGTTACTTATCCAAACTAACACTGACCTTCAAAAATGTTTGGGTTGATGTCAGTGTTTGGGCTGAGGTTTGGTTTGGCCGGTTCTTATTTTTCCATAGCAATTTACCCATCCCTAGAAGAGATGCAGCTCTGAAATGGAATAAAAAGAAGAATGCTAAGCACACATAGGCCAAACTGCGCTACTATTTAATAGAAATAATAAAGAAACCCTTTACCTCATCTTTATCTGACTGACTGCATACAGCACTTATTAACATAGCAGCTGATCACATTATGAAAGCCATCAGCCATAACAGCAACGCCTGATGAAAGGGACGAAAGAAAACAGATTTATTAAACAGCTAAACTTTGTTTACATTGATAAATGAGCCTTTCTAGAGATCCCAAAGTTCATTTAAAAACCCTTTTTTAGCAGCTATTTAGCTAGCCAGCTGCAGAAGCCTCCCGGGATCTCCCCAGTGTCATTTGCAGAAACCTTCCTTCTAAGTTTCTCCCGAGGTCTCCCGAGCTGTGCCCAGGTGTTGAGATTTAAGGATGTGCTATTCCTCACATCAGCTGCACAGGATGGACTCTCGCCCATACTGTCAGCACCCTGCGAACAAGAGAAGGCCTTCTTTGTGCGCTCTCTCAAGGCCCGGCACTGTGGCTATCTCATTCTGTTTCGAATTAACATTGGTGGTGATTTCCGCTGGCTTTGCTTTGTAGAAAGACCTCTATGTTCTGCAGCCGCTCTCCAATTGCAGGGCGCCATGGGAGGCTGCAGGCAGATGCAAATAGCGTTGTCTCAGTCTGCTCCCGTGGTTTTGCTTTCCTCGGAGGCTGAGAAGCAAAGAGATGGGGGTTTGGTCATTAGCAACCAAGGTGGACGAAGAGAACCGAAAATTGGGTTTTAGCATAAAGTGCAAGGTTTGCACAGCATGCTGCGAGCTGAAGACTGCAACATCGACTGCAAAAATTGTCTTCCCTCCACTGGCCTCCAGAGCATGATGAAATGGTTGAGCATATTAATCAGCACAACCACAGAAATGGGGAAAGGTGAGGCTAAAACACATCAGTTAGTGTTACAAAATATGCGGGACAGGATACGAAAGCCCGTTAGCATCCAGCGACAGAGCTGCAACCAGCATTATTAGATCACAACCTAGATGTGATATAAATTTTAATCCAATATAGAGTGTTTGGAAAAACAGTTCCCCGGTGGCTGCTCTGATCTCGGTGGTCCCACGTGCTCTGGCTACCAGGGGAGGCGCAGACCGCGTGGCCGATGAATGCTGACTTTCTTCAGCTGCGTTTCCCTCCACTCAGAACAAGATCACAGACAGTGTATATAGGACCGTGCAAACATACAAGGATGATTAATACTTGCTTGTGATTAATTGCACGTTTACTCCAGCGAATGACTCAATAATTACACGAATCTTTTTTCCGATCCTTTGCTAGATTTTATTACCCTCCAGCGCACCGCGCCGTGCCGCAGGGACATCATGAGATATGGAACAAAGCCAGGGTCAGCGTGGCGCTCCCAACGCCGTGCCATGGTCCTGGCCTCAGAAACCCTCTCCCCGGTTGGGATCAGGTTGACAGGCTGTGAATCACCTCGCAGAGGCAGAGCTGACAGTACACAAAGTCTTGGACATATATATAAAGTCAGTAGGAAACCAGTTGGAAAATGGGAAGGCTATTGTACTCAAATTGTGCCCACAGTCCCAGAATAGATGGGTGGTTTTTGCAAAAGCAGACAGGAGAGTGAACTTGTTGACGCTATACTTCAAACCGTAGGATTCCAAGTCAACAGAAGGGCGGTGAAAATATCTCCTTGTATTTATTTATTTATTTGCATTAAATAAAACTTGCCCTTTCTTCCCAATAACCTAACAAACAAACCAAAAATGGGGTAGAGTTGCCAACATGTTCCAGTTTGGTCTTGCAGTTTTAATCCTGTCCTCTGGACAGGACCCCCTTAGATGTGCTGGTCCATGATGCGCGCACTGGTGAGATTTTCCTCCATCCAGCCCTGAAGGATGATGCCCCCTTGAAAGAATCCCACAGGGATAAACAGGTTTCCTACCTCCAGACTAATCCATAAATAATTTTATCATCCTTACAACATACGTAATTCTCCCCAGTCCTTTCCAAGGACAAAAAGTATTTCAAGTTTATGTCTGAGAAAGCTTTAGGCACCTTACAGGATTATTTGGGAATATTCTGAATTCAGGCTTCTTTTTTTTTAAGCTTCTCTGGTGCAAAGACGCTTGGATTTATATTTAGTCTGTGTTTCTGTCCCTATTTTATAAACACAGGAATTCTGAGACAAAATAATAATAGTGTGAAAATGGACCAACCGCAGTGATGGCAAATATATGGATAAACTTTTTAGTTTATAGTTACACAGAAAATGTTTTGCTGAAGTGGTGGTCCCTAATGTAAGATTCACTTTTAATTACCCAGTACATTCATATTTGAGTAAAAAAAATAAATAGATAACAGAGGTAGAGAGAAGGATATGAACTTCAGTGATCATGAAATCACTGACTGGAAAACCTAAATGATGTATTTTATTAATTTAACTAAGGCTGTATACCCATAGCTCTTCATTGTCAGTGCCGTAATTTTGGAGTTTAAACTTTTCTCTTTCCACAGAATTTTTGGTGCCCTTAAATCTGCGTGATTTATTCGCCTTACTGTGCTAAATTTCTAACTGCAGTAGCAAATACTATTTACCATTTTTAAAAGGGTTGTCAAAATTATTAGATATCAGATGAGTGTAATGAATATTGGAAATAAAAAATATTTACTTTTCCATGTCCAGTAAATAATAAATATTTTGGATTTTATCCTTTAACTGTTCATTTTATTTTCCAGTTGGAAGCATTACCACTGTATTAGTAAAGAGTCACTATAGGAAAAGACTAGATGTTAAATTACATTTTCAGCTATCTTGACATGGCATGTTTGGCACGGCTTTCTCAGTGAACAAGCTAGTCTATATATTTCTGAGAAATTAAAACCATATGGCAACACCTTAAAAAAAAAAAAAAAGCCCTTCTCTGGAAGCATCCTTGGAGTTTTCAAAATGTATATGAATTAAATATAGTTGTATTTATTTGGAAAGGATCTGCTCGCATTAGACATAGACCCCTCATTTCTGCTCCAAGATTTAAACTGCCAATATGCTACTGCTGTAAGTCACAACGGGAGATAACTTAATGATTGCATTCCTATTAATAGCCTCTTCATCTCCAAGTCGAAGAATGTATTTAATTTTGGCTAAACTCAGCTTTTGTGAAGACTATTAAATTAGGGCATTGATTAGAGGACGAGAGCTTTCTTCTGCCATGCCAGATAATTGCTATAATAATATTGTCACTGGAAGGAGACTCCACTCTTCACTGCCATTTGAAAGACTACGGAAGAATTTATATGAAGTTAGTAACTTCTGATAGATATTAGCTAGTGCTCAGCAAGTCAGTACCGAGACTGGCTTTGAGCTTCCCCTTGCTGCTGGCCCAGGACTAGGAGGCAGGAGACCTCAGAGCCCTCGAGGCACAAAACTCCTTGCAAAAAATCACATCTGGGACACGGGACCAGGGAGGTGGAGCACCAGTGGTCATGGACCTCCCCAACACATGGCCCTTCTGGCCAGATACCATCGTATTCCTTAATACATTCATCAGGGATTGTTTATTATTAATATTTAGAGAGTCTCTAATTTCTCGAAGAGGAGGAGCTGGATCACAGTGTCGCCTTCTCCTCCTGTGCCTGAGCTGGAAAAAGGTGCCTCTTCTCTTGAATTATCTGGTGACGTTACAAGCTTTGACAAGCAGAGAAATCTCCTCCAGCTCCTACCCAGCCCAAGATGTGGTCAAATATATGACTTCAGCGGAAAGCATTTGATTAGATGAATGTAGGTATATAAACCCATTCAATTTGGTACAGATATTTTGATATAGGAAACATATTTTCAATTTTGTGTTTTATGTCAGTGAGGAAGCATGTAAAAACTTTTCAGCAACATAATACCCTAAAAACTAAAGCCCTCAATTTTCCCCTGCCTCTGTTCCTATACACTCCTTGTATATTTGCACATTTGGATATGATGACAATTAGTTCTGTGCTACGGGACTGGATTGATTTCGCTTTCTGGGTCTCGTCCAGCTAAAACGTTACAGGTTCAAATACAGAAGCCTCTGGTTAATGAACTCCAGAAAGTGTAAAATACGGAGGCCCTGCAGTTACACGATCACCCTTCCGAACAGAAGCACTAATATCTAACAAGGCGAGCTACTGTTCTACCCTTTAGAAGAAGCTCATAAAAAGTAGGTTTAATTTGTCTGGGAAAAATAGACTTTAAAAAAGTGGTCTAAGTTCCCTGGTGGAAAAACATGCTTCTATTATGAAGCCTTCCCACCAAATGTCTTGGAAATTAGGCAAAGTTAACATGTCCAGTTGGAGCTGAGCCAGGAAATGAACAGTGGATGTTCTCTTGTAAAAATCCTGAAAGCTGCAAGTAGCCCATAAACAGTTTGCAGAGTGAGTCAAAATGGACCATTTTATGTTCCCTAATGGAAATACAGCTTATTTGTACATGGATTCAAAGTGACAATGTGATGTCATCAAATGATTTAAGGTCAGAAGCATAGCAAGAGTCAATATACAGTGGTAGATGGAAACATCCTATTCTTACAGAAGTATTTTGGAGGAACCACCAGCGCTAGGGTTTGTCTTGGCCCTTTGGAGCTGGTACAGGAAAACCTCAGTGGCTCTATTCCTGGAATTGCAAGGTGGGAAGTTTACTGTTACCATCAGTCTAAGGAGGGCTTTCAGGAATATTAGTAAAGTTTGCATTCGGTTCAGAAAACAGAGAAATTTCCTATAGAAAAGCGCACCTTGGTCTGGTGCGGCCAAATAAACGATCTGTGTTCGATATTATCTCCAGAATTAACACTGAGGTTTGCAGATCAGATTCAGGTATTCCAATTCACAGATTTGCTGCAGAAAAAGTGCACACCTGAAACAGCGTCCCTTGAGGACCAAGCTTCCTCCAAAGTAAGGGGAGCCGGGATGTCCCTCTACCTTTGACTTACAGCCAGAGGCCCCCTCCTTGCATTCTGAACTGTGAGATTTGATCCCTTCTTTCACAATATGATTTTAATTTGTAAAGTGGTTTTGAGCCCGTGGCAGAAAAACCAGAAGGCTGAAGTGTTATCCAGCACTGATATACAGTTTTTCCAAAGCTTTAGAACCAGATGAGCTAGGAACAGTTCTTCCATTTTTCTTTCGAAGACGGAATACAGCAGTGGAAGGTTCAACTGAGGTGCTTCCAAAGAAGTAAAGGAGAAAAGTTTTGCCCAGGTAATGTAACTCCCACAGATTATTGAGAGCAGTAAAAGCTTGCTCATCAGCAGTTGTCTGCAAACAGGCCGAACAATCCTCAAAGCTCAAGTTTCACTAAATGACACTTTTTTTTATTCCTGAAACTATCTTAATGAAAGAATGCTTCCTTCTTACTTCTTGAGGTAAAGTTTGACACCGACTCTTGAGCCATTTCTGTTATTTATCTCACATCATTTTCTTCACTACCATCGCACTTATTACTATGATAAGAAAACATACACATCATTTTGATGAGGGATGTCTAGCTTTGCACTCAGTTCTAAGCATTACCATTCCTTTAGAAACCTAATGAAACCTAGTCTAATTTAATTGCTAACAGAAATAACCAATTCGGAATTAATCTCTAATTAAGAATGAGTTCTGGAACCTAAACTGGCATTTGAACTCCATCTCCTGGTCTGAGAAGGAGTGTTAAAAGCCCTGTTAGAAATGTTCTAGCTGACAAGAGGGGATAAATGGAGAATATATTAATTCATATAGAAGAGTCTAATTAAATAACAAAGCTGCAGATACATCCAGGGAGCACAGGGCTCTCTCGGGTATCTCTCCAGGACATGGCATCGCTCTCTGCAGACCCAGCGGGATTTCCTTTACAGATGTTTTCCTACATGGTTTGTGGAAGTGAGTAGGATGATCATGATTTTTACAGACGTACGAAGGCACAGCAAAATGACGCGAGATTACCGAGGTCAGCTGGAGGTAAACAGCAGAATATAGTAGATTTCTATTCCCTGGCTTGCAACTCATAGGTCTTTCCTGCTTCTATGGGTTGTATGGTCTGTTTTCTGTACGAAAACTTCAGAAATGAGAGCTTGCTCTCTGAAAAACATGGGAACTCTTCAGCCATTTACTGAGAAGTTGTTGGGAAACATTAACAATCATTATTTATTGTTAAAAAGTAAAGCTATGATTTTCAGGGGTTTATTCATTTTGAAGAAAACTTCTAAAGCAGTTCTACTTATCGATATTTGCAAGCACTCGTTTGCCTTTAATTTTGGCAGAAGGTCAGCTGCAGATTCAGTGGAACAAGTCACTATTTAATCACCTTTCTGTATTTCGTGGCAGCTGCCAATTAGAAGGTGGGAGAGAGGCATGGACAGGCTAGAACCATATGGTCTTCTCTAAAAGTAGATAATTTAGGAATGACATTTATTTGTATAAAAAATAGTGCCTTCTCTTACCTACCTGTTAGGCATGGCCCTTTCATGAATCTTGCCCACAGTTGCAAGAAAAGCAAATTGGAATAAAATGAGATGCCAAGAACAGCACTTGCTGGTTGGGAACATTACTGTTTTATTATAGGAAAATACCTGTATCACACTCATAAAGAAACTATTAAAAATGTAGGTAGGCTACCCTTTCTACCTCCTTCCACATACCCACACCTACGCACAAAACCTCCCTTTCTTCTGAGCCCCAATTTCAGCCAATTTCTTTATGAGAGTTGCGTCTAACCGAGCATCGGGAAAGTCACAGACAAAGAAGGGTATGAGTGGGAGGAATCTTTCTGTTTCCATTATGGTTCCATAAAATTCCAGTCCAAAAGGTGTAGCTTGGGATGCAGCGAAGAGTTCACACACACAAAGTCCATGCAGGAGATGGAGTTCCTACAGACCCCCATACACGCAGCAGCACGGGTAGTATTGTATCCTTTGTACTTGTCCTGCTACAAGTAGATGAGATTGTGAAAGATTTAATTAGCTACACACTCAAGTGTTGCTGAGAAAGAGAAACCCAAGAGGAGAATTAGCAAAGCGCCTTCCTCTTCAGCCTTTCTGTTGAGCTGTGCGGAGCTGAGCAGAAGCCACTAAACAAAGTGAGGAATTGAAAAGTTGTTTTCTTGCAATTTGACTGAAACCAAATATACCTGATAACAGGGCTAAGTCCTTGTGGGAGCTGAGCCGAGTCTTTCAGACATTTCCTCAGGTAGGAAACCGCTGTGCAACATTTCAAAGCAAGGTCCCTCCCATTTTTCTCAAAAGAGCTCTTTCGTGACTCCCTAGGTTGTGGTTTCTGGGTCCCACAGGCTGGAAACGCTGCTGGTTCCTTATAGGACATGGTGTATGGGAGTCTCTCACAACATCTTTTCCCTCGTCTACAGATCCATACCCCCACCCTGTGGCATGACCTGGCCTGTAAGGCCAACGACAGAGAGAGCTCACAGCCTTGCTCTTGGGACACCCTCCTGCCTCCAAGCTTGGAAAAGACGGAGCAGGACAGGTCAGAGGAACTACATGGAGGACAGAGGACACGATTCAAAACTGCTTTAGAGTGGCCCTGAGTTGAGCAAAACACAGAGTTTGAGTCCTTTCCATGCACAGCAAAAACTGAAATGAAATTCACTGTATCAAGAAAGATCCTCTGGACTTCCAGCAGAAGGGACAGAGGAATTTAATACCTGAAATTCAGCCAAAGGCTGAAAGATCTTATAACTTTAATGTCTGCACTAGACTATTTCATTTCACTACAACATTTTGATTTCCAATTAGAATATACATGCACTCAAATTGCTGCGCGTATAACATTCCTACGGCAGCCTCTCACGGAGGGTGAGCACAGCAGTTCTTGAGAACGATTATGTCTTCAGTCGACCATGGGTTCTCCACATCCAGATTCCCAATTTTTGTTATGCCATTGTAAATCTAGAGAAACTCCAGTGATTTCACTGAACTTGGGCCACTGGAAAGCCAAAGTAAACACAATGAGTTGTCAAAGGAGTTATATCACATTGGCACCAGTATAACTGAAAGCATAATTTGCACTATTTTTGAATAATATGGTGTCTTAGGTTGTTAGGCATGAGGTCCTGCAAACACATATGTGAGTAACGTTCTTCATGTGAGTAGCCCCTGTGCTGTCTTTTTATCTGAAGAATGCTAATATGCCAGATGTTGGGACTTCACCAGAAACTATCTTGACTTACACCAGCTAAAGTTCTGGTTTACCATACTCATACAGAAAAATGTCTGCCGGATTGGGCCCTTCTGATAATGTCCCTAGGAACTGATGAAAATAATAGCTGAGAAGCCTTGAAACGGGTTTCTGGTGAAGTCTGCAGAGTAGAAAATCTTGACATTTAGGGGTGGTAGGGCTTGTAAAAGATTTAAAAATTGGACTGGCTTTGAGTCACAGTCTCAGAGTCAGATGAGAGATGAAACTTTCGACTCCTCTGTATTATTTGGAATTAAAGTCATATGAAAGTTTGGAATGAAGTCCCAATTCAGAAAGAAATCCTTCATGTTCAGATAATCTCTGTACCAGCAGAATCTCATCCCTCCGTCCCCCTTGTGAACCACCCATAAAGAAAACTCCTGTCACAGCCCCTGGAAAGGCACGAGCAAAAAGGGATCAACTGAAAGGAGGGACTGAAAGTTGAGCTCCTGGTCCCGCTGAATCCAGTGGCAACACTCTCGCTGACATCCAAGTTGTAATGGTTTTGCCCCAAATTATGTTCCAGTGACAAAATTTTCCACGGCGGCGTGGTATGATCGAGGTAAAGCATTGCATTCGGCTCCTTCAATGTAAACTACTTCTGGGGTGTAGGAACGAGGAACAGAGTTTGTTGGGGGGTTTGCTTTCAATGAAAAGGTATTCCAATATACCTTTAAAAAATACGTTCCAGAGAAAACATAAGGAAATTAAGTTTGGGTATGGCCACATAGCCATTTCCCCCCTCCCCTAGCCCAGATTCACTGAAAGACATAAAACAACATCTTGATATTTCATTTTGAAGGGTCCTTTCTTCACCCTTTTAGAAACAAATTTTACCTTGCATATAGTTGTAAATAAAAAAGTAACAAAATCAATCACGGACTTTTATGAAGTGAAGAGAAAGTTAACACACCCCATTGGTTATAAATTGATTTCTGAAGGCATAAGGGCCAATAAAGTGCATTTCTTATTTGCCCCCATCTACTTGCGTGGCGTTTCCTACAGGTCAGGAGGCACACGAGCTGAGGTCAACCCCTAGGGTGTATAATTTGCAACACAGTGCCTTCATTGCAGAGCTTCCCTGCCACAAGGCACAAATATGTTTTCCTTGGCCAGAGGAACTGTATGAAATAAATTATTCTGCAGCCAGTCTGACAGAGCTGGGCATGGGGTACAGAGAACTGGACAATTTCCCAGTGGCCTCTTGCCTAGAATTTGTTCTGAATGCATGAAGCCGAGCAGGATTTGCAGGAGACAGATGTGGATCCCGCGTATTAATTCCCAATTCAGGTTTATCTCTTCACGTCACAAAAGGACAACGTGTTGCTCCAGCAAATCTCATTTAGCAGAATTCAACGTGACTCCTACCAGAGCTGGAAAACTCGAATATATCCACCTTAGCATGGTTTAAGGTGGTTGCTCTCAAACCTTGTGTCTTATCACGTATTTCATGGCTGTACAGAAAGACTCGCAGGTTAAATTCATCGCTGGTGTAACTCTATCAAAGCCATGTGTGCAGGTCTCCTGAAAATTATGTGACAGTGTGAACCTTACAGCAATAGAAGTTATCTGATAAAGGGGAAAAAAAGACATACAGTATTTCTTTTGTTATCAAATACATGTTTCCATTTTGAACAGAAAAAAAATATCCCCTGAGCTTTTGCTTTTAGACATTAATGATCAGATTAAGAAAAGTATTTGGGCTTCTAACAGCTATTGAATTCAAGGGTAACCAATGTGAAAAGAAAAGCAAATGAACTTACGGTGTTTGGCTTTCAAAAATATGATTGTGTATGAATAGGTAAGTAAATATTATGTTCTTTTCTGTCCTATTTGACTCTAGTCATGTATCTGTCCTGCTCTCATTAGGATAACATCTGGTTTTGCTCCCTCATACCTGTGCGTCTCCAAAATCTTTAACATATTATATTAAATATATAAAATATTTATATGCACACATTTAATAAAAGCAAGGAAGACAGGGCAGGAGCTTTACATTTCTCTCTGTCCTGCAAACATATTAATGCGATTTTATTGCATTCACGTTAGCAGCTTTTGAATTGGCCAAAACAAGAAAACCTTCATAGCTACCTGAATTCCTGGAGCATCTGTTAATTAAGAAAGACACGCTGATTTTTGCATTGAGAATGCAGTCTGGGATCTCTCTCTTTCTCTGAGCTATTCTACCCATTTACTGAAAAGGAAAATGCTATCATATGGGAAAAATCACTTCCAGAAGTTGTTTCTTCACTAGGTCATACAGTAGCTGCTTGGAAGGACAAATCCAAATCAGAGGCAACGCCAAGGTGGGGGTTTCATAGACTGAAATTTTCACTGCATTGCTTACGATTTTTCTCATGCCTGAAAAGCATTTTAGAACAACTGAATCCCACATTTTATATAGGAAAGTGGGAAAGGTACTCCTTTCAATCTTCAAATTTGCAAATCTGAGAACTAATACACTTATCAAATGTGATAAGGTAAAACCTACATTATTAAAAGTGAGAGGAAGGGAATTCTTTTATGGCACTGGTGAATATTTGAGTGTTTTTTTCAGAATGTCTGACTGTTATTTCATCTTGAACTTCCATTCAAAATAATTGGGAAGTCAAAGCACAGCAAATATCTCCTGCCGCTTGTTGGACATACCTGGTACATTATTGGATAGTTAAGTGGATAATGGTGTGAAATAAGCCTATAAAAACCAACACACTTCATAGTTAATATTTTTTCAGAGTATGATTAAGTTACTATGACACATCTGTCATAACTCTTATGGGGAGCTTCATAATGTGTCTGATCTTATGTACTCAGAGCTGTAATGTATCTCTTGAACTGCAGCAGACCTGTGGAAACTGAATATCCACAGGTCAATGGCAATATACTTTATAGTGTCAATACAGTATACAGTTACAATGGTAGCATTAATAGTGCCAAGGTCTCATCTTGTTCTAAAGGATCTTCTTTTCCACCTGTGCACTGGCTTGGAAAGCTTTGCAATTCGTTTTCCTGGAGGAGACCAGCACCGAGGTGGGATTCTGGCATCCTGCTGTGTGCTACCATAGCTCAGTGCTCTCAGCCTGATAAAAGTCCCGATTCCTGCATGCATCAACCCTGCATGAAACCCCGAAAACTCCTCGACAAGGAAAGGACACCATTGCAGAGTCCTGTGAAGCTGACGAATGCTTTCATGTACTGGGCTGGGCAGCGAGGTAAGAATTTCCAGTCTGAAAGACAGTCCTACCATCACATTTTAGCTAAAAATGCTCAAACTGAAGGTGAAAAAAATAGAACCAGCGTCTCGTTTTCAGTAGCTGGAAAAAAAAAAAAAAAGAAAAAATAGAAAAAAAAAGAATCTGTCGTGAACCTGTTTGAAGCCTGAGCTGGGGCGTGCGGTCCCAGTGGGCTGCAGCGGGAGAGGCGCGGGAGGGAGGCAGGATGCGCAGAAGCCGGACAGGCTGTGCCGCTCCGTCTGTCCTGCCGCAGCCAGGAAAACCTCGCCGCATGTGAACTCAGAGGTGAAAAGCATTGAGTAAAACCTCCCCGGAGCCCTGCCTCTTCCTCACAAAGTGATGGACACTGATTTCATGCAATGCTGGCCTCCCCCAGACCGTTATTACTCAATCCTTTGCCTTATATTCGCACAGCATCTCTACTGCAGCTGAGAAGCTGTGACAGTGGAGAGAATGATGGTGACAACTCCAGCTGCTCTCCAAACTGAAGCACCAAAGGGAGAAGCTGTCGGCTCAGCACGCTGGGAACAACAGACTACTTTATTAAGTTCCCAACTACAGACTGCAGAGCCTGACACAAATCGCAATTAAAAAAATTCCTCCTCATTAATCTATTACATTTGGCTTTTAATACTTTACCGAGATGAAAAACACTTATTACTAAAAATCCGCTTTCTAGCTGAAAATAAATTTACATTATTAGATCTTATTATAAACTAGTGGAGGCTCTAGAAAAAGTTGCAAAAATGGGACCCATGTATCAATTATAAACTTCACGATATAGCTCATGACTCCAGGATGCTTAGAAAGCTGGTTTTGTGGTGAGTTCCTGGGCTGATTTATCTGAGCACTGGTGTGATGATAACTTCTGCTGTGTTACGAAGGATCACTTTCCTCTGCATCACCCATCAGTGGCTTTTTCTAGAGTTCCTCTAAAACCAGTAATTCCAGTCCAGTTTTGGAAGTGACAATTTTCTGTCCCCAGGCTGCTGTCCATGCTCCCAAACTAAGAGGAGCAGAGAGGCAAAGTGGGCAGCTGGAGAGGCGAGCAGGTTCTGGTACATCTGGGCCTCAGACACCTAAAAATACGGGATTCCCATTCAATACGGCGCAAAGTGTGAAATTTGGACGTCTTAATTCTCACTAGCAAAGTGTGGGTCTGGGCTGGCTTTGCTTTTTTCACCCACATAAAAGGAGAAGAATCTAATGTAGCAGCCAGCTACTGAAATTATTCCTGTATTACAAGCAATGGAGGCTGAGTCTTGAAATGTGTTGGATTCCTATAAGCTTCAAAAACGAGTGGTACTTTATGGGTACCTGTATTAATTCCCGTAGTTTTAAGTCAAGTTGTCTCACAGACACCAAGCTCTGCTTCGTGTTAAGTGCTGATTTCCAGGATTTTGGCTGAGCTCAGCGAGGAGATGGGAGTAATTTCCAAGGAACAGACCTAGCTCTAGATTCTGCTTTGAAAGAAACCCGAGGGTGTGCGGGCTCAGAAATACTTCTTCAAACCTAAACCACCTTCCCTGGCTTGGACAAAAAGAAAACCCAATTCCAGTTTGCTCCAACAGTTTGCAATACAGACAGAAAGCAGCTGAGTTGAATTCTGAGTCAGTAATGGTTTTCAGCTTTGAAACATCCACCGGTGTTCCCTTTTAATAGAGATGCTGAACACTATCAAATGATTTGAGGGCATTCCTTAAAACATGGAGTAGACATCTCATCATACGGCTACAGGAACAATTTTTCAGCTCTGACATTCAGCATCTGTCTCTGCACAACAGCAGGTAGGTAACCCAGGAGCCTCTTCCTCAGATGGCTCAGTATAAACTTTATATACAGCTCAGAGTTTACAGCTAAAAGGGTTAATGAGAGGGTGGGCTTCCACCTAGAGGCTCTTCTTAAAAATGAAATGAAATCGAATGGAATGAAATAAAATGAAATCAAATCAAATGCGACAGTCTATCCTTCTGATAGAGTGCTGCTAAAAGGTTAACTTACAAAATGCTATTGCTCTTGGGCCGATCCTGTGGTGGCTCTGTGGTTTCCGCCTATATAAATTTGATAATATTTTACAAATGCAGTATATGAAATATATTCTTAACATGTGTTTAATACATTTACAATCTATTAAAATGAAAAACAGAATATGCTTCAAATACTGCTGGGGTATTTGCTTAATGCAGTATGTCTGGAACATGTTAAACATTATTTTAGAGGTAATTGAAACATTTCACACACATTCACCCTGCGTACTGTATGTGTGTACTGCGTGCACTTTGGGGCCAAACCTTGCCCTGAGCACACAGCCTGAATATCCTGGGATCGAGAAGTTCTGCCAGCTGGGCATTTCCCTCTGATGCCCGGAGATGCTCTGGTCCCCAGAGATGCTCTGGTCCCCAGGGCTCTCCCAAGGAAGCGGAATTCCTCTCCTCCTTCGCCCCATGGCACATCACCTGGGGCTCCTCATAGCGTTGGTCTCTCTGCATCTCCCAGCTTCATTTTTGCTAAATAAATTAGATCCAAATTTACTCTGGGTAACCCGTTACCAAGTTACAGGGTATTATTTCAGCTCACTTCAGCACATAGCCTGTCAAAGCGGCCATTAAATACTTCTCAAATGAATATTTATGTAAATACACATGGTACGGGAATATTCCTATGTAAGTATTTGCTTAGTTTCACAACATGTTCCTCGCACTCATGCCAACGTTCCCAAAAAGTGCACAAGGTGTATAGAATAATGATGGAGAGAATTCCTCGTCCTTAACTCAAATAAATGGCTACAAAGACTTGATTATAGTATTTTCCTCATTATCTCTATGTAACCATTTCACGTCCCAGGACAAGACAGGATGATTAATAAATTACACATACCTATTTAAGGTGACAGCGTGGCTATTATTGCTCCACAGAAGCAGTACAGTTTAATGGAGAAGAGTGAAAAATGTGTTTATTTCCAGCTTGGAAACAAAACTGTGATGTGTCCCACACATCTGTCTTCTCTATGCCATTTCCTTTTCATTATTCGGCTGCGCACAGTGTACACTTTTCAGACTAGGAACCTACACTTAACTTGCCATAAAGCTTTATATTTTCCCATTCTTTAACTCTAAATCAACAAATTAGGTAATAAATATTGAGGGAGATAGATAGATAGTAGTTACACTCCTAGCTGGCCGTCAGAAAAGCTGTACTTCGTGCTGAGAGATTTGCTGCTTGGAAGAAGGCCATTTGTGTACAATTTAAACTCCTAAAGCTAAAAAGTCAGGGGCTCCTTAGCTTGCATGGGGATGTTTTGCTTAGTACTTGGGATCCAACCTCTTTGGAGCTAGGAAAGCAAATTAATTTTGGAAAAAAACACGTGAGATGAAAAGGGAGAAGATCTCTATGCTCATGAAAATGAGATAAGAGCAATACCCAGTGGTTTTCTGTCTCACTCTTAGTTGGCAGTCTCATACAATATGGACCTTGATATCTCAACTTCTTTTTCCCAGTGGAGCCTTTATTCCATATACTGCCTCCTCCTAACGTTTTTAATCTTTCTAAAATCCTTTCCCTTTGCCAAGTAATGTGGGCAGCTATAAATTTGTCCTGGTGGTGGTAGACTACAAGCTATTTATCATTTCAACTTTGGTTGAGACACAAATTTTTGCTGGGAGCCATTAGAAGGAAAAAAAATTCATCAAAGCTTAAAATAGACTAAATTAGGTCTCATTAGAGTGGTTTGCGGATGTTTAATAATTTCTGTATGATCTTTTTTCTATAGCTCCTTCAGTGAGTTATCTTAGTACACACAGTCAGGTAAGATGCCCCTTGAAATGGATTCATATGAGAAAGTAGATCAATCATTTTCTCAGGACAGCTCAAGCCAGAGAACATAGTTTTAATGCATCACATCACTGTCCCTCTTTGCATTTGGGCTCTATCTCAGGCAAGCAGCTGATGGAAAGGAGAGACTGTGCTCGTATTCCAGTTCCTTCAAAGCAAATAGCTTTTTTGTCCAATGCCAGGTTGTGCTGTGTAATTATTTTTTTTAAATAAGAATTATTCCACATCATTTATTTATAAATTAATAAAACCCCCTTTACAGTTCTATTAATGTGCTCTATTCGTGCAGGCAGATGGTTCAAGGCATTTTGTAGGGAATTCACCTGGGAGGGGGTTGGAGGCAAGTAGTGCATATTATCAAAGGTTCCTGCTGAAAGGAGACGACTAATTTTAGCCATAAACGTCCTATGTACCTCACCAAGACTTGAAAGAGCATGTCAATGGAAGGGCATCTCTACCAGACTCTGAACGCCCCCATAAAGGTCTTATTTGAAAATGTCTTTCGTGTTCACGGCAGATCTTAAATGCAAATGTTGTCATCGATACCAGTCTGTGATCTGAATAAACCAATAAATAAATAAATCATACTGAGCTGAAAGAGGCCAACGTGGCAAAAGCCGCAATAGTGAATTTCTGTGAGTGGTGCACAGCGGGTGAAACCAACATCTGCGCAGAGAGAGAGGAGCAAAGAGTACACATTTGGTACATCAGGGAAACGGAGCAGCCGTAGTGGTCAAATTTACAGTGATTGTTTCTGTGCTTTTTACTGATACGAGCCGAAATCTGCAATGGGCTACAGCTGTTTTCTAGAAGAGTTTAGGAATAATTTCTAGTCTCCTGGATAACGCACATTATTAACTGCTTCTGCTTGGGTTACAGGCTATTTTTGTAATCTCTGATTCTCTGAAAAGTTTTCCTGAGCATTTTTCAACATCCTCTGAGGGGCAAAGAAGGGCAAAATCTTCCCAATTTAATTTGCTTCTGATTTTAAAACACTCAGTATTCACACCACTGCGAAATGGAGACATGCCCAGCAAAGAACTTTAGTTTATGTACCTTACATTTTTGGCAAGTCAGGTTTTCTTCCCTGCCTCCTCCCTTTCCTTTCATCTCTTCCTCTCCTCCTTCGACCCACTCCATCCAAACCCAACGTGCCCTTTTCAGCCCCGGAGCCTAAAAGAAAGTTTGTAGATTACAAATTTGAATAAACTTCATTTCAACAGTAAACAAGTGAAAAATGACCACATTGGTGTCAGGTTCCTGATAAATATTAGGCCTGACGTAAGTTGGGGTTTTTCCTTGGACTT
>VYZM01014167.1:587133-604124 GCA_013398915.1 Dromas ardeola
TTTTTTAATAACTTGAAAACTTTATGTCGTTTTCCTGCCTGTAACCACAGAGTGCATTGTACTCACTACCAAATGACACTGTCAGAAGCAGAAACCTGGCTGGTCTAACTGAAACCATGTCTTGAACAGACAAGTCTCTCTTGAGATATTTCTTCTTCATATTATAAGAAGAGGTGTTAAACACGGACTGTGGTTGGTGGATTCATAGTAGCAGCAAATTTTACAGAAAAGAATATGCCTGGGCATTATTTTATTNAAGAAATTTGGAAGCTGATAGCTATTTTATTTTATTTTATTTTATTTTATTTTACTATATTATAGTATAATATATATTATACTACATATTATATTTTTATTATTATTTTTATTTCTTCAACATTTTGTCCTATGGAGTTCTCAAAAAGCAGACTTTGTGTCTGAATAGCAACCAGACACGCATCTACTTTGCAAAGCAATGAAGAAATTTCCACATGAAAAGTACTGAAAGCTGCCAGTGCAGGAATTATGTAGCTCAAGCAGAACTTATTAACCACAAGACGTTTCTGAAATATCAAGCAGGTTCTTTGCCCCATCCTACGCTTCGTATATGAATCAGCTCAAGCAATTTTTAAAACAAAGACGGGCAAAAGAGGGACAAGAGGCAGGAGTCATGTGAAAGAAATGGGCAAAGATTGATTTTATATAAGGTACAGAAAGGACAATAAAATAAGAGACTCAGAGAAAATGATAGTTCTTCAAAAAGAGGTGAGATTATGACAAATTGCACTTTCCAGGTCTAAGAAGCCTCAAGTTTTTTTTCAGAGCAGTGTTTCAAATATAGGAGTGGCTGAACCGCAAAGAAATCTGACTGCCCACATTTTCCACTGAGCGTCTTTCTGAAAACAGGTGACTTTGCTGGTGTGGAATGAGAGGTTTTAAAAATCTGTTCAGTTGCTGAATCTAAAATAAAGGTTAATCAGGACACGGGGGTCCTGAACACCTTCCTCCACTCAACGGCTCAGCTTCTGAAATCCTTACGCAATACAATTAATTTCAGCAGACCTTGAATGAAACTGTTAGGGTATCCAAACAAATTAGGATTTATAAGCCTAATCCTGCACATTCCACTGAAACTGTTTGCTAGGGCCAGTGGTCACATCTACCGTCGGAGAGATAGTGTCTCGTGTGTCCAGCCCAGCGCTTGCCGAAGAGTATACAATATTTTTCTTTAACTTGAGAGGGGCAGGATCAATGCGTAGGTGGATCAAAGCTGCTCAGAGCAGTAGAATAGCACCCAGGGAGTTCACTGTGTTGTGGGACCAGCTGAGAACAACAGGCAATTCCAAGCAACCAACCCGGAACTGGAGAGATTGGGCAACACATCCCCAAGGAGACTGGCCGTATCTTCAGCCCTAGCACAGCACCCCTGTTACATTTGAACTATGATTATTTTTAAAGTCCTGCAAAATATGTTTTTGTGAATATTCGATTGAATTTTAGTGATGGTCAGCTATGTTTTGTCTCTCTTGTTCTTCTCAGTCTATTCACCTTTCTCAGCCTTGTTTCGCCTTCTTTTGTCCAGCCTGTCGTTCTCTCCGATTGGAAAGTATCCGAGGCAGGGGCCACCTTTGACTCTGTGTTTGGCACCGCAGTGCCCTGTCCGAGACCTCCACATACTGCTAAATAGCAATAATGCTGATGGTGTTGTCTCAATAGCATTCATATCTTATTTGTGAATATTTCTGAAAATATTGCAGTGGCTGAATTTATAATAATACCTAGTCATGGCCAAGTGAGTTCTGAACTGACAAATACCAGAAGATTGAATAAACATTGCAGTCCTGTTGTCAGGCAGCAAGTGCATTCATTTGATGTCTGTGACCCACAAAAATAAACAAACAATTCTGAATTTTAAATACCCTTAATCAATTAATCAAAAGGAACACATACTTATTTCAGGATTTACTTCTTCCAATTATTCAGAAATATTTGCCTTAGGTTGTTGTTTTTTTTTTTTTCACTGCTGTATGTCTCTTCCCAATATTGCTTTATCTTTAAGAAATCTGCAGCTGCCCCACCTAAGGCTGTGGTCTAAGATGGGCTGGGCATGTTTATTTGTACTTAGACTGGAAACCTCCAAAAATAAATTAAAGACCAGGTGTATCGAGAAGTGATGCTAAGTGACTCAAGAGGTGGCATCTAGCCCATTGAGTCAATACTGCATTGACGGTCTGGCACTGAGTGAGGGCACAATGTCTTCTTGCTGCTGCCTTCTGCAGGACAAGGCATAAAACTTCCAGTTGTTCATACATAATATAGCATATTGTTTCCTTTTACTTTTCTTAGGTTACACTCTGTAAGCTTGCACTTGCGAAAATGAATCTTGCTTTTCTCAGTAAGAGAGGAGGCCTGAAGGAAGAAGAAAATACGAGCTGCCCTCAACCCTTAGCTATTCAACATTTTGTCAGAGAGCCCAAGAAGATGGTAGTGCTGGAACATCTCAACCTGGGTGTTACCCACTGCCAGGCAGCTTTAAATCTTGAGGACTTGACTGGACGTTTAAGCCTGGAATCATTTTTCCCTGATGAATAGCAGCAGCAGGAACTGCCTCTGTCCTTCCCAGTAGGATGCATTTCCCCCCCAGCATTACAACCCTTGCTGGTGGAGGCAACAGGAGTTGCATATGTTCTGCAGCTACCAAGATGAGTCAAGATGACTGCCGATAGTGTTTGTTGTACAAATATTGCTCAGACAAAACAAACAAAATAATCACTAGCTGGCAGTCTCCCCTTGCCACCGCAGAAATGGAAGTGTCATCTATTTTGGTGGTCACAGTGGTGATCTCAGCTTAACCCTGGTTTGACAGTGACACCACACACGATGGCAGCCAGGAACAGAAATGTCAGGGGGCCACGCCGACACTGGTTTTACATCCAAAACCTAAAGGAAAGCCGATTGCAATACATGCTGTGAGAGCAGCTTTGGCATTCATGTTTCCTGAACCAGCCTTTCAAGGTGGTTCTCTCGCCCAAACCGATACGGCAGGGATGGGGGGACAGTCATGCTCCTGCAAAATGGACAGCGCTGGCATGGCCCAAGGCAAACACCTCCCGCAGTGACAGAGATGCTCCATGGCAGCTCAGCTACACGACTCTATGAACCTATTGTTGTTGACTTGCCATTACATAATTTCCACCAGCATAAATCAGCGTGTGTTCAGGGATCAAATTTGGTTGGCAGGGTCCTAGTCCTTTCCAAGTTTCACGGCTAGTTAGCTCCATATTACTTCCCAAAACGCTCCTATCTTTACAGTTTTAGAAAATATTCACTGCTCCTAAAGAAGTTTCCAGTCTCATTTTAAATGACTTATTCCTTTTTTTAATTTTTTTTTTCTCTAAGAAAGTAAAATCTGTATGCTTTCTTATTAAGCCACTTTGTTCTTGGCAGGCTTTGAAAAAAAGCCCTACTTCAGCAATTTAAGCTTTTCTTCCTGGAGGCACAATACTCAGACACGAGGAAAAGTAAGTCAAGAAGACAAAATAAACATATTTTTCAGGAAGACTCTAAGCCAACTGGAACTTTCAATGAATGATTGAGAGAGTAGCTGCTTTTGATATGCGCAAATACGTCCCAGTAACGCATACCCCATGCAGGCACACACCACATCGCTGGATGCTGCAGAGTTGTAGAGGCAGAGGGGGAAAACTATGATAGATATTGTAGTTTGTCCCCTACAATGGCTTTGAAATGCAGATACAGCTCAGTAAAGGTTGTACAAGTTCATGAATGACGAAATTGAATTCGTATTGCACAGACAAAAAGAAGGAAGGGAAAGAACCACTGTTTTTCATCTGTTCCTAAAATGTTCCAGAATACCCTGGGATCTAGAGTGGTTTAGAAAATCCTAAAGCTTGTATTTACTTTCTACTCTCCATTTATTTGCTTAAATAAGAGGAGATAAAGATGACTGGATTTATATTGTGGTCTTATTCACACCAGATTTATTAACGATTAAGGCAGACTCATAGGTGGTATGAACCGCCATTCTCTGAGGAGGTTAAAGGTGCTGACTGCTGAATACCCACCAGGTCTATGGCTCTTGATGATAATTATGGCTTTATCTGTAAGATTTAAATTAGTATATTCAGGATCTTTGGTAGTATACTGCAGTCTCGCATCTTCTTCACATTGAAGCATTTTTATCCACCAAAGAGAATCCAAACGCCTATTTGGAAGACTGCATCAAAATAAATGGTAGTAAATCAGTGGGAAAGTGATTCACCCAGATAAATACAAAAAATAATACTCACAAAACTTGCCAAAGAGTTCTGGACATGTAAGAAATCACTGCCATGAAATGTCCTCAGGCATCCTGGGCTGAAGACACCCACATATCTGTCATATGTCTTAGAACTCTCGTTCAAATTGACTCATGGATTTGCTCACGGATTTCAAGGCAGCTTCTTGCTCCTAAGTACTTCTTTTATCGTAGGCAGCAGTTTAAGTCACAACAGCGGCAGAAGCAAACCATGATACGATGGACTGGGAACTTGTGCCATCAATATTAGTTACTTTGATTTCAAATGTCACCTTCTGTGTGCTTAATATCCTGGAAACTTACTCCATGATCAAGTGATTAATAGGGGAGGGAGAAATACAGTTCAAGCCCAGTTCAACAGGACCCGTGAAACCTTCTCTATTCTGATGGCCTTATAAACGAAGAGAGAAAAAGAAACCTAGCTCTGCATCACTTCTACTCCACGAGAACTGAAATTGAATTTGAAGTTCAGGTTATGCAACAACATAGCATTGTCTCATTTTATTAAGGCCACCAGCTTCTGGAGGTCTTCGGCATGTTATTGTTCTCAATTAACACACTTCTCCTCTTTCTCTCTGGAATCTTTCCCGCTGGTTTGCATTGTAACAATACCTCCAACTCGCAGTCTCCAAGATAGATTTCAATTTGTGCGGCCAGTTTCACTTCAAAATGCACTAAAGACTGTTCACAGTCTCCATTCTAACATGCTGCATTAATGAGCAGGATATTCACAGAAACAAACAAAAAAACAAACAACAATTCCTTTGCTTTTTTCTTAATAGGTTGCTTTTGCGTGTGGAATAAATCTTTACATTAGGAAAAACAGTCAGCAAATGAAGCCAGACAGTAGCTGTGTCTTTTGGCAATGGGAATAATCTAATAAAACATCACCTTTCAAAGACAAAAAGAAAAAAAAAAAAAAAGAAGTTTCTCTGGACACTCAGTAACGTCACCTCGGCACGAAATATATTCCACTCTTGGTTTGTGTTTTTTGGACCAATGCAGCTTAGGATGGTTGTTATCCCAAGACCATGCCACCAGAGTTGGAATTAATAATATAAACGGTGAGCCCAAGCTCTGATTGACAGCTCTGATTCTGTTAATACCTTCTAGTTGGTCTTCTACTACGGTCAGAAGTTAAAATTTATTTTGACAAGCTTTCTGCTGGTTATGGGGGCTAGAAGCTTTATACTGGGGTATCCAGTGATTAAATATCTGGCATAGATTATCAAAAACTATAGGGAAAGGCAAGGAAGGCCTCTTGATGACAAACTAGATCCTGCAGTGCATAGAACTTGGTTTTAATTAAGTTATTACCTTCCTTAATAGGAAGTAGCTGTTCCTTTGTTCTTTTGCAAGTCAGCAGACAGTAACTGAGCGTGGAATGTAAGCAACTCAATTAAGGAAAGGCTGCCTTGACGGATGCTTGCATGTACACGGAGGTCGCCCCGCTAACGTACCTGCTGGTTTCTGTTTCACCCAGTGGCGGCTGCCTCTCCAATGAACGGCACGGGATTTCGGGGGTGACGGTGTCATGGCTCAGGCATATAAACTCTGCCAGGGTCAAAATGAGTAATTCAGGATTAAGAGGAGAGCTCCTGGGCTTAATCAGTGGATTCATAGTAATTAAAGGCAGAAAGCTCTATGAGTCAACCCATTTATTTCCCAGGGCAGTGGCAGGATCATCTTCGTAGTTCATTTTCCATCATGCCTCAGTGTACTGGATAAGTACTTCAAAGATGTTTTGTAAAACAGACCTCTTAATATCTTTTTGATCACCTGTACCAGTAACATTTAGAGAAGGCATGAAAAGCCTATTTTTTCTTTCCCTTCCACTTATGGCGGAATCTTATAAACCTACAGCCACCTCAGTTCAAAATATCATTATGACTGAGGTCAATTCAGATTTCAGTGATAGTCATTTCAGCTCACAGAAACTCAGTAACACCAGCATTAAGAGCAAAACCAGACCCATTAGTTTTCACCTTAAATTTTATAACAATTACTCTAGTTGCATCAGGAAATACCTGAGGTGCCAAATCCGCAAGCAGAACTGAAGTCAGCAGAGAAGTACTGCACAGAGGGATAATAACCCATTTTTAATCCTTTGCCCCCCTGGAACATCTTTCCTGGGAACTGAATATTCCCTGTGGAGTAAAATGTGGTACCAAACTCACTCCAGTCACCTAGTCGCACCTTATAGAGTAATATTATTTGATGTAGAGTAAGATTAGAAAAGCCCCATGGGATGCTGTAAAAAAATGCTATGTAGACCATTCTTGTACAAAATCAATCAACAGCAACAAACGTCCCACCCCATACCCTGCTGGTGACGGTTTGTATGAAAGTGCAGTCAAGCACAGATGCTACATATGGTCACGAGAATCTCTCATATAGAGGGAGTAGCCACCCAAAACTAACTTCAGACTATACACTTTACAAAGAGGCAATCCCCGTGAAGAGTTTATTAGGAAAAATGAGACAGAAAGAGTTTTAAAAAAAATTGAGAACAAGGGTATTTTCAAAAGTGTAAACATTTTTGGTCAGAGGCTCGATGTGAAGCTGTCAGTCATTACTCACTCTTTACGGATTACTGAACTTGTGTGCGAAGGTAGTAGAACTGTTGCAACGTTTAAACAATGGATATTTAATGTCTTTATACAGTGAGAAGGGCAAAACTCATTTCAGCAGCAAAGGAATAGTGAAGAAATGCATATTCCTTACTATGCTGATAACCTCAGATATTCTACTACACTCCAGACTGCTCAGCATCCCCTGCCCTGCACACGTAGCTAATAGGAGGGGAGGTGTTGAACTCACATCTCACTGAAGACAGGGACATGGGCTATAAAGATACTACAGTGCTAAGCAGGTCTTCCAGTCAAAAGCGCGAAAATTACTGAAAGGCCAAGGCGAGGAAAAATCAGAAGTCTTACTTGCGGAGAGGTAATGGGAATAATTAGTACAATAAAAGTGTAATTTCATTATAATGTTATTACAGCCATCATAACAATAACGTAATTATTACTACATTCCGTTATAACAATACTCATCATTGTAGAACTGATGTAGACAAGATGAACACCTGTATGCAGTACAAATCTTTTTTCTGTACACAAACTGTCCTTGCTGCTTAGAAGAAAAATATTCTGAAACCAGTTGATTATCCATCTGCACCTGAAGGATGAGAGCTTTTTTTCAGTGAACTTCTAAGAATTTTGGGGACCTCAACTGTTCTGTCCAAAGTATTTTCAGTCTGAAATAAAGGACACATTTTATTTAGGAGGAACAACTGATTCATCAGGAGGCAAAGTAACAGAAAATCCGATCAGAGAGATATGGCTTTGGGGATGCTCCTGCAGGACTGGGGTCCCCATTAAATAGCTCAGTCAATAAAAGAGCTAGAGCTTGCCTTGAGAAAGCACTCAGAGAAAGCAATAAATGTAGAACAGCTGCTCTTGTGCTAAGCTAGCATGGTCCCAAATTGAGATATGGGAGATATGATTGCATAAAACATTGGCTGCACGTAAATCAGGAATGCTCCTGTGAGACAAACCTCATGTTGACGTATCAAGTATCACTGAAGAAAAAGCTAATGTCATGTTGGAGGGTGACCTGGTTGATCAGTCTTCATCGTCTTGTATATCACTAGCTGTAACAGTATAAAAGGTAACTGACGTTTAAAATATAAAAGTTTGTTCCTTGAGAAGAGACTTAACTAATAGATGGTTCAAGATTGCTCCCAAACTCCTTGTAGCAACAGGCACAAAGTGTTTTAGCAGTTTTCATTTGTTAATGCACACCATCAGATTAAACTGGCATCTGGGAATCTGGAAAAACCCTACCTTGGTGACATATTATGGATTATTTTATTTCTGCATTATGCCTTTTTGTTTCATCAATGCATTGGAGCCACTTCAAAGGGGCAGCAGCAGTTCATGTTTTCAGCACAGAAGACATGCTCTTTTATGGAAATAATTCCCCAAAATTCTTGCATCCTGAGTGAGCCAAATACATTTAATTTCAAATTAGTTCAGCATGAAACCTCATCTTTTCATTGTGCCTTCTGAGAGTTATTGTTCTAGAAACGTCAATCCCCACCAACTATCCTCATAGTTCCTTTTGATGTGCTCCCCAGTCCATCCTCTCTATGATGCCACGTCACTCTGGACTGATGTGTGCGGTTAACCCTGGGAATTTAGAAGTCCAGGTACATCATGGGAGACGGTGGGGACAGGGTGCGTACCCAGCCGGAACTTTCCCAGATGGACTTTCTTGCAGGTTCACATTCATCAAATTGTAGTTTCTCTGTATAGTTTCTTCTGCGCACTACGCTCTGGTTTCTCTTCAGATCCTATAAAACTTTTGGTTTTACAAACAATCGATGTCCATGGAGAGAAACTCACAGGTTTCATTGCTTATTGGTACATAACTCCCAGTACAGCTAACACCAAGTGAAGTGATTCTTTTTTTTTTTTCCCAGGCACTGTACTTGCTATTTTACTTGGAGGTTGGTTAATATCCAGGCATCCTTTAGACAATTATGAAGCTTTTGTATAGGAAATGAACACCTAATCCCTAGATCCCATGAGACTATGCACCCTTATAGAAGGAATATGTTTTTTAAGAAAATCCTTTGCCCTTTGCTTTAAGAAAATCCTTTGCCCTAAGTCTCATAAAACAAAGCAGCTTAGGGATCCTTGCAATAGCAGGGCTGAACTAAACACGCTTAACAAAGTTTCCTTTTGTCAACAGCATTTTGGTGAGGTTCCCTCCTGCAGGATGAGTGTCAGGCTTCAGGCTAATCTCAGTAATTCTTTAACTAGAGATTTGCACATTATTAAGAGGTAGTTTTCTCAGTGGGTGGAAAGCTATCATGCAGTGGAACATTTCTCCTGATGGAAAGCTCAAATGCTCCATTCTTCACTTAAAAGGCCTATGATGTGTGTCTCAGTTGAAGGACCAAAAGGGCAAATGAAATCAGAATTAAATCCCACTGAAATACTTTTATTCACCACATCTATCCATAGGCTGTGGGCAAGCGGAGATTTCTTAAGTTAGCCCCAACTTCTTTGCCAACCGTTAATTAGTCTCTACAGGTAATTATAGATCTTGAAACGGCCACCGATGCGCATGGTCAGCAATCACAGCCTGGACTACACGGGACAATGCAGGAGCTAGTGTGACCCAGTGATAAATGACTGCAAGAGTGAGCCAACCTCAGAGTCTGTCTACCCTCGGTACCCTCAACAAAGACTCTCTTTTACTGTCATTTCAGCTGAAACCTGATTCTCTTCTACTGGGAGACATGTCACACAACCTTTAAAATATAGTAAGTTTGTTACATCAGAGATCTTTTAGGTTTTGGCTAATATTATCCTTTTATAGACAGTGAGAAAAATATATTCACTCCTTAAATAGGGCACCAAACGCTTAAACGTGAGCTATCTTAGACCCTTACATCTGACATCCAGTCCCTACTTATAACAAACCAGGTCCATGCCTGGCACGCCAGCACTGCACCAGCACACACACTGGGAAAAGTGGGAAACACGCAGGGAGCAGCACATTAAGCTCTACGAGAATTTGCAAGGTGGGAAATCAAAAGGAAATTCTCCATCGTTCATTGAAGAGTCATTCTGGTGAATAACCTACCCAGCCTTTGGCAAACCAGGGTCACTTCTCTGAAACAATCTATCCCATTGTAATTTATTTTTAAGACTGCTTCCATATCCAACTTTCACCTCCTTCCCTTAACAAACACAGGGCCAAACTCCCCTGAGGTCTTTACAATGGCTTTGCTGGGTCCCTGTGCAGGCAAACTCCTGTTGGCACCGAGATTTGATCCTCAAGCTTCATCTTGAATTCATTTGCGTGTGGCATTTGCATGCTGATTTCTTTGACGCCCTAATGGTTCAATTTCAAAGCACATCTTTTCCCTTTTATCTCTAGCTGAATGAGATGTCTCAATAAGCGCCAGATAAAGACGGAAGTCTTTTGTCTGAAATCACACAGGCATGGCCAGCTGTGATGAAAACTGGCTGAAGTTTCACAGGCTGCTTGTCTGCCTTCAAACTGGAGCTCCAGCTCCTTTCAGTCTGGAGGAAGAGAGCAGGGGGAAAAGGCCTTTCTTGCACACATGGATGCCAAAACAGCTGAGCGTCTTCCAGTGTTTATTTTTCCTTCCAGAAGTTATTTTTGATAAAGGGCTTGGGGGGAGCAAAAGGGAAGAGATCAAGAGGGAAGAAAGAAAGAAAAAGAGAGCAGACACAGTAACAGTTAAATCTATGATTTGCATCATATGGGTTATTAGATGGTAGACCATTCTTATACGGAGAGGAGACATTGCCTTTTGCATTTGAGCCTCAGAGTCAGCCATTATTCAGTTGTTTAACAGTGGGATGTCCTTGTGCTACTTCTCTGATTTTAAAAAGACTTGCTTTTGTGCTTTTGGGTTAGCTGACCTATTGAATACAAACAGTCTGGCACTGAAGAGTAAAGGCTATTGTTTCAGCCAGTTAATAGTGAGCAAAATTCTGTCTATCTTAACAACCATCAGTCTTCAAAAATGGTCAGTAGGGCTACAGGATGGCATAATTACGGAAAGATTATTACAAAACCAAGGGTAGCAGTAAGGAGCGCATTTTGAATAATACGTTTAAGGGCTTTAAGAGATCTACCAAAGTATGAAACCTCCTGCACAGTATTCAACACTGGTTACATACCAATCAGATTTGCTCAGGGTGGTGCATTAGAAATTGGAAAGATCTAATTCTACCGCCAATGCCAAAAAAATCTAGATGGTGAGTTTGTTCCCCAAATGATCTGCCCTGAAGCTAAAGCAAGCTTATGCATTTTTCATGGAGTTATTGAAAACATATTGAGTTTAAGCTCCAGAGGTCTTGACACATGGAGAACAGTTTAAAACCTGCAAGGCCATGATGCTTGTTAGGATTATACATGGTGGAGACTGACTAGCAGTTGCTGATCTTGGTCTCATTACAGCCTGTAATGTGTTTTGTGCAGATTGTAGCTTGGCACAAGCTGCTCTCCATAAAAACAAGGAGTGAGAGCCACTGGCGCATCTTTGACCACACCTTGCACAAAGACTTGGGTGTCAACCTGAACTCTAACGATCCTGCCAAACCAGTGCCATTTTATTTGGCTTTTCGGTAGAATGACAAGGAAACGTAGCCTCCCCGTAAGAGCTCCAAGGGGTTAAATTCCCTTGGAGAAAGGAAAGTCAGATGGGTTAGTCTCAAATAAGCTGCCCATCTGGGAAATGTCAAGTTTTCTCACAATGTTTTTAAGGGTTTGTAATGTGGCTGATCGTTTGCATGCATGAAAACAGCATGGGAATGCAATATTTCCTACTATATGTGTGGTGGAGCCCTCCGGTCCAGCTGTATTTTGCTTGTCATGTTCTTGAATTCTGACACCATTTAGAACATGCCAGTTACTACCGTAGAAAATGCATTTTCATTCTGTTCCCTGGATGAAAAGCACATTAAAGCAGAAGAGAAAAACCAGCAGATTCTGGAGCTATCAGTGAGGTCTCTTTTATTTATTTATTTGTTTTTTTAATAACATATCATTTCATCAGGGGGTTGAGCGGGTGGGGGTAAAACTCAGTTTGACCCTGTCCTAAAGATGAGAATGTGAAAGTCTGGGCGTGATGCCACAGAGGAAGAGAGAGAATGATGACAACATTACTGTCACTGTATTACCACACGCTGTAAATTAAAGTTAGTGGTAAGCAGTTTAAGCTCTATTCCTGTCTGATTCATTAAAAAAATACAGTAGCTACATGGGCACAAAAGTCTGGTTCTTCTTGTGTCTGATATATGATTGGAAAGTCGTATTATGTCCTGTCTTAAGGAGAGGTGTGTATTTTCAACGTCCCAGGTGGAAGAGCAGATGTGCAGCCATTGACTTCTCTGGACAGGACCCCATGCCTGATGTGCTGGCTATGTCTGAGGAGAATTGTCGCTGAAATATGTGAACCAGATCCTCCGTAGGTGTAAACTGGCAAATCCCTATTAAAGTTAATGATTTACTGATTTAGTCCAGCTGAGGTCTGGCACTCTGTGTGCGAGTGTCAAGAAGAGGAACTATTTATTCCTAAGTGAACCATTAACTTCGGGTCCTTTATGTTCATCTCTGCAGTTAAAATTCCTACTACATTTCTTCAAAAGAAAAAGGGGTGATATATACATGAGTCATATGTCCACGTGCCATGCACCATGACCAGCAGAAGCTGTAATTAGTACTTCTCAATAGAGCTACACATGTAACTGGCTTCTCCTCTTACTGCCAAGTCAAGTATAGACTTTTTGGATCAAATCATTACAAAAATATTTTAATGCAAATCGATACATCAAAACGTGTTTCCTGGGGGTAAAACAATGGTCAGCATTTCATTCTGATCCAGGCTTGCTCAGTTATATTTTAAATAGAGTTACAGGCAACTTTGAAAGCACAGGTCACGTCACGGAGAAAAGTAAAAACATTTAACTGTCAAATATCCAAACTTAGTTTTCTGAATGCTCCCTACACACACACACGTATATATCAATCCAATGAATAATTCATCAAAATCACGGTGAGTACATAATCTAGAAGTATAGCATCATAGAATCATAGAATTGTCAGGGTTGGAAGGGACCGTAAAGATCATCTAGTTCCACCCCCCCTGCCCTGGGCAGGGACCCCTCCCACTAGACCAGGGTGCTCAGAGCCCCATCCAGCCTGGCCTTAAAAACTTCCAGGGATGGGGCTTCCACCACCTCTCTGGGCAACCTGTTCCAGTGTCTCACCACTCTCATGGTGAAGAACTTCTTCCTAATGTCCATTCTGAAACAACCCATCTCTAGTTTTAATCCATTCCCCCTAGTCCTACCATTACCTGACATCCTGAAAGTCCCTCACCAGCTTTCTTGTGGGCCCCCTTAAGATACTGGTAGGCCAGTATCTCTGAAACTTTGCATTTTTCACCAAAGTATGTTTTATCAGAACATTTTCACCCAGCTCAATTACTTTCTGCAGAAAGGTCTAGAAGAAAACATTTGCTTTCTAGAATAACATTACCTACACCGGGCAGTGTTTGTATTACCTTGTCTGTCTACTTATCCATTCATCTAGGCAGGACAGTATTTACAGACAAGACTAAAGGAGACGGAGGTCTGCACATGATCACAACGGGTACAGTAGGTCCTTCTGCGGCGGAGGTTGGGTTATCCATCCACACAGGTAGCAGAGATGGATGCACTGCGCTCGCTGCTTCGTTTGCAGACAACCGTGATACTGTCTGAGCCCACAGGGTTTGATACCAGCATGCCTGTTATTCTGCTTTCCTAAATCTAAACCTCCTATATGTCTGTGTGACTACAACACAGAGGACTAATGGGGCTGTTGAAAGGAAAAAGAGTAACGAAGCTGAGAGCTGTTGGCTCAGCCTTGTTTCTGTTCCTGTAATTTATGCACTGATGGTTGCTGCTTCATTTTCACCATGTGTGAGACTTAAGAAGATAAAGAAATAGAAAGGAAAGCAAACTATAGAAAGCATTGTTATTTTACTTCTTTAATGGCAATAAATCCACTCTATTTGGTGGTCGCTTCTACCTGTTTAGTATTTCTTGTTCTGCTCAGAGTGGAGGAGAAATCTCGTCGAACAGCAAAGTTTGGCAGGTCAGGTTAGAAAGTACTTGGCTTTTCCCTGCAAGGGAGCACTAGCAGACCATAACGGGCAAACTCCGCACCTTAGGGGCTGCTTCTGCAGTCAGCTGGGGCACACACCGGGGCCAGATCAAGCTGCAGTGGCAGGAGTGGAAGGGCTGAGCTCTGCAGAGAGCAGCTCTCACTGTTTCATGCGTGCTGGCAGTACAGGCATTGCTGGAGAAAGCAACTTCATGGAACAAAAATGGACAAAACCCAAGGAAACAAACCTCCCCTCTTTAATGTTTCAATGATGAAACAGCAGGTTTCTACCAGATGAGCCATAAAAGAACATAATTTGTCTCACTGCCTTATTTTGTGGTTGAGATGGGCAATTAAAAAGCCATACACATGCAATATTTAAGTCCCAGACTCACACCTAGTAACTGTACTGTACATCATCATGGCTTCAGACAAAACAAATACACGCAAAAGCAGTAAACCAGACCTATTACTAATCCCACCAAAGATTTGCGCAATCAGATACTTCCAAGAAAAAGGACCGTATTTCCTGAAGTGTCTTACAGTTATCATTGACATGTTACACGAGATTTTCCAAACACGCTCTGGCTGGAATATCATTCTTGGTGACTTCCAGTTCTTGATGAGTCACTTCTTAACAATCACCCAAGAACAATGAGATTGTAATTGATCTCAGTGGGCCAAAATTTTAATCTGAGATGATTTCTTTATTGAAAGGATTTGTTGCTGACTCCAGTGACACAAAAGAAATCAAAAGTCTTTTCTCTCACCACCTTTAGCCCTAATGATATAAGAATGCTTAGTGGTTTGAGCCAACGTTATTACTTAGAACTTTCATCCAAAAAATATCATTTTAGGTCAGCCAAAACTACTTGCAAATTTTGAGTCAATCTGAAAGACAAAAAATATTGAAAAGCCAAAAATGAAATAACCAAAGGGAGACAAACAATATGAGCTTTAAAATGTTATTAAAACCAGAAAATATTTTCCCCCGTTGTGGATATTGGAACATCTCCTATTTCAGTTTGCCGGTTTGGTTTATTTATTGCTTTGGTGCTCACAGGCAGAGCAGACTGGGTTGGAAAGCAACCTAGGTACAAGCTGTGAAAACTCCTCTCACTTAACATCCATTTCAACATTTTGAAACTTCAGATAAGCTTCTAGCTACCTGGAAACAAAATGAAAATGGGAATTATGAAAAAGATTATTTTTTATTTCAGGAAAGTCGCTAACTCTTTGCTGTGCTGGTGGTTAACTTTGTCTAGAGAAAACAAAACCAGTCACTGGGTATGAACTTTTCGTCCTTTCTCTTTTGTGTGTGTATACCGATGCCACTGTGAAGACAACCGTACGTGTCCACGCACACTGCAAATACGAACCACGTACAAACAGCGGCACAAAAAAGTGCAGCAATTTGAAGAACATTCTGGTGAAGCTAAAATTAGAAAATGATTATTCAAAACTTGTGCTAGTTCCAGCTCTTAAAGCACTCAGATTCTACTCAGAACTGCGCTGTTAGGAACACTTGCCTAGGATTAATAAATCAGCTATTTTTTCTGAGATTTGATTTCATCAAATGCCATTTGACAAACTCCTATGGAATGTTTAACATGACATTGCTCTTATCTAGCTGCCCAGCGTGGGACCGCTTTTTGGAATCATCTGATATATTTATTAAAAGCCTTCAGAAGGTCACTCACACGGCAAACTAAGGTCAGCCATAATAATGTCTGTATTTAGATGGATGAACTGCTCTGGGCTCCCCCACCTGCTGAAGGGTCTAACGAGCCAGCTGAGAGTTCCTGTCATAGCAAACATACCCCTTCTCAATTATAACCTGCAGAGCGGGCTGAAAACGCGTGAGCATGTAAAGCTTTAGTAGTAGGCATTTGATGGCGACGAAAGAAATAAAAACAGGCCCAGAGAGAACACTGACTGAAAAAAGAAGTTCGCCTACACTATGGCGAAAGATATAATGCGTTTCACTCTGAACCCTGTGCATGGGCCTTATTTATGTCTCTTTTAAACCAGATTGCTAGTGAGTGATACGGTTTGTTTCTACAAGAATCCTGCGGTAACGGTCGCAGAGAGTGGAACAGCCTCAGGTGCGGACAGGCCGCCGAAACGCCTTCCCCACTGCTCAGCCTCCTCCTCACGGCGCAGACAGCCCATCCATTACGGCCTGTAAGAGGAGCCGATAGGGACGGATTCTGCTTCGTTTCCTAGGGAAAGGAGCCTAGATTCAGTACGGAATACATGCACTGTTGATCCATCTGTCTACCAAAGAGGGATTTAGAAGAGGGATGTTTAGGAGCCAGCGCAACGTGGATCAGCTGAGGACAGGAGTGAACGGCTGCAGCCAGGGGAGCTGTGCTACATCCACCGATGGCAACGGCGTTCCCTGTGCCACAGACATCTCCCGCCACAGTGACCGACCTCTTGCCGCCTGACGTACGGTAAAATACAGGCACACGTTATTCTAAAAGCAGAAACAGAGGGAGTGAAAGAGGTGTGTGGAGCTGTGGTGGGGCAGGCCCATGACCTGCAGGCTCCCCGGCAGACGGCAGTGCAGCAGCCACAGAGGTGCCTGTGTGAAACCCCAGGCCACCCTCGCTCCCCGCAGCGGGGGATGGCGGTGGGCCGGGCCCCGCAGAGCCCGGCTCGCACAGGCCCAGGGGCCGCGGAGCCCCGGGCCCAGCCCCGGTGGCCTCGGGAGAGCCGGACCGGCTCTCCCGGCTTCCCCTCAGGGAGGCTCCTTTCCCTGACAGGAGCGTGGCTCTCTCCCTCTCCCTCCCTCAAATCGATAAAAATTGTTCGACACTAAGCGAAAATATTTATTTCTATAAACGTGAGCGCCAGGTAAAATCTGGCCGTGGCGCTGAGGCACAAATGGCGAAAGGCCCCGCCGCGCTCGCAGCAGCGGCCCGTCGCTGCCATCTGCAGGGCACGGCCGGGACGGGCCGGGGAGAGGGGGGAGCGGGCGGGCAGGGAGAGGCAA
>VYZM01014167.1:608396-646619 GCA_013398915.1 Dromas ardeola
TTTTTTTAAATCAGGCCAAAACTGGCGTTATAAGTGGCTTTCCGTTTCGACTAGGACAGCACTGAGCTGGGGATGAAGTATAATGGGGGGCTGATAAGGGGCAGCTCGTGCCTCAGTCTCCTCTCACGGTCTCCATCTGAACCAAATCATTCACGTCTACCGTCTGTCTGGCATCATTGATTTTCTTTCAAGGTAAATATTTTCCTTCACTAACAGGTCCAGTAATGGGAACTCAGCCCGTTTGCACCATCTTAAGTAGGTGATATCCATGTGTTTCTATAATATACATTTGTAACACACATCAGTACTCAAAACGCATTCTCCTCTCACTTACACTGCTTCTGCACTGATGTAACTCCAGTACCTCAGCTAATCCTTTTTTACACTAAGGGGAGAGTAAGAGTCTGAGTGTTTCTAAATATGACGCTACCAACATATTACAGACCCTTGATAGCTGTGTAGAGCACAGCCTTGGACACCAGTGTTGACTCATCAGATGTGGATTTAAATAATCATAACATCCACGTCTCATTTGGAACCAAAGATGGAAGAGAATTCGAACATGGAGTTTGGGCGAGCGAGAGGATTGTACCTACTCAAGATTGGGAACAGGCTCAAAGTTGAGCATTAGTCAAAAATCATAATAAATGAATATTTCTGTTTTCAACAGAAATAAAATAAACTGATAATATTGTGGCATAGAAATGAATAAAGATATTGACTAATATCACTTTGGAATTAAATTAGAGTATAGGGAAGCTTCGTACCTGGAATTTTGTTGTCAGGGTGCCTAGAGCTGGTTAAAACAAAAAAATCTTTTACTGTGTGCTTTTATGGGGGGGGAAAAAAAAAAGGGTCATGCTTTTCAGTGGATTAAAAAAAATAATAACCCAGTTCTTACTTCATTAATTTTTTTCCTTTCATTTCTCTGGCCTTTGCAGGGAGACAATCAAATTTACCAGAGTTTGTAAGTGTCTAAAATGCTTATCTTCCACTTCCAAAAGCAAGGATTTCATGTGGAAGAGAGCATTCTGCTAATGTTTCCTATGAGGCATCCTTGCACTCACTTCCACTGTAAAATATATGGCACCTTGAAAAAAAAAAAAGGCAGTCAATCTGTGTGCTTTGCATCATCCACACGAGCAGAAATGCTATATGAAGATCATCTGTCGTGTCTTGAAAATGCAAAACCGATGCAAATACATCAGCCTCTGCTGTCACAGAACGGGATGGAAGAAGATGTCAAGAAAACATCATCTTTATCAGAAGGGAGGGGAACGATGAGGTTATTGCTTGCAACTTGCCCAAAGTTCTGGGAAAGGGGTAAGGCTCATTAGAGCCGGCTATCTGTGCCGACTTCCCTCTCCCCCCGACTGCCACTTGATTCTAGACGTGAAGAACAGACAAAAACTTATCATTGCCAGTGTCTTTAAAGATGCCCACACATGTTCCCTGCAGACCAGAGAGAGGGGAAAAAAGTCCATTTTGTCTGGACAGGTATCAGTTTTAAGCTTGTCTTATCTTCACACACCCACCAACCTCCCCATGTGGGAGCGGGACTATCGCTGTACAGTGTGCAGGGTGAACTCCAGCTCTCCCTTCTGAGAACTGATAAGAAGGGATGCATGAATTGCCCTTTTCAGCCAAGCTCACGGTGTGCAGCCAATCTTTATCTCCAGTCTTAAGGAAGGAAAAGCAGAAACCAGCTAAAAGCCTTTCTTTCCCCTATTCTCTGATATTCTATAAGTCACATTGGGAGATTAATATTGCAACCCGTCCCTCCTCCTCCCCCTACCCCTAAAAATCCCTGTTGCGAATAAGCAGGCTGATAAACTTCAAAATAAAAACAGATGTGGCAGGAAGAATGATTTATGGACTGCCCCCCACACTTCGGTTTCTACATAATGCCAGGGGTTTGGGCTTTTTTATTTTATTTTATTTTATTGTCCACCTAGTATTCAGCCCGCTTCTGCTTCCAAATTTGGACAGGAAGGGAGGTGGGAACAATACCAAGACCTAAAAACACCAGAATGAGAAGAAGAACGAAGCACTACTGCAATGAGATGGAAAGTGCCAGAGATCTAAACTGATGGCTGCAGTTCAAAGATGCAATAGAGAAGGGAAAAAAGTTATGTGGAAAGGAAGGAGCAGAGAGGAAACCCCAAATTTCCTCCCATCCCCTAGTGGAAAGTCAATAAAGGAAAAAAATTGCAATAAGTAAATGCTTTATTGGTCAATAAGCGGAAAGTGAATGGAACTGGAACAAGTGGAAATAAGGGCAATAAATGTTGCAGTAAAAAAAAAAAATTGAGTTGTAAAGGGAAGATAAGAAATGTTCAAATGTCACAAATGTCATCTGAAGAAAAGTGAATGCCTCTGAAATGCACTCCAGGATCTTCCAGCTATTCCCAGTCAGAGGTGACGGAGGGCAGATGAAGACATACCTAAATGCATGTATTTAGAGGAGAACTCGGGGCACAAACTGATGGCAGGGAAGTGTGGTTCAGTGGCATAGATTCATTTCTACAGCACGTATCATTATTAGGAGTGACTGGCAGTCTTCGGGTACTTGTAGTTTTGAATGCTTAGCTTCAGATGCCTAAAACGGGAGCTGATAATACGAATTACTGGTATTTGATCATTAAAATCTCCATTGATAACTAGGTCTGCAAAAGAGGACATGCAGATTGCCTTACTGCTGTGTTGCTGCACTCAAGCCTTGTGGTAACAGAGAGAAATCTGTTGAATTATTTTTTAATTATTTTTTTTTTTTATTTCATTTCATATTAAGCATCCCCAAAGACACATGCAAATGTCCCTATCAGTGTATAGGCAAATCACCAATAAACTATATGTACGAGAATAGACTGTGCTGGACAACATCCAGGAGAGGAGGTGCTTGAACTTGAGGCCATTGCTTGGCATTAGTTGCTGGTATCTGTGTGCTGGTTCAGATCACATGCTATCTAGACTGCTTCGCTGGCTTTCTAGCATTTCATGCCTGTTTTCACTCAAGTGTTTATTTCTATAAACAGACCTAACCTTTGAAAACAATATAATGACATCCTTCCTGGGGGAGGAGGGGGAGAGAAGTTTCCTCAAATTACTCAGGAGGGTTTCCGCTGGCTTTTTATTTTCAATAATCCAAGAGGTAAACGGCCGCTTTTGAACTCTGCCCTCTGCCCTTTTTATTTTGCAACTTGGGCAAAGATCAAGCCCAGAGTCAAAAGTGTCAGCAAAAATGGCTGTGATATGCGTGTGCTTTCCTTTATGAAAGTCCTCATGATTATGTTTACAGAATTCATTACAAACTCAGGGTCCAGATTAAAAGCAAATGTCTAAGTGTCCTGTGGGGAATTGCAGGGTTGAGGATGCGGCTTCTAAGAGATGTGCGGGATCAGTAGGGGGTTACGAGCATTACCGGGGCAAAGGGAGCAGAGTTATGCTAAAGGTGCAACGTGGATGTGGGGGTCACCAAGAGGACTAGAGGTAGAGATGGGGAAGAAACAAACAAACAAACAAACAAACAAACAAAAGAGAGTCAGAAGGACAAAGTACTTTGCCACATCAAAAGCAACACAGGACCATATGTGTTCAGAGGGGATACGCAGTTCTAGCAATATCCGATCATGGCAGAATCCCCAGTGAAGAGAAAAAGATCTATCCGGATATAAAATAGAAACAGTTCAAGACAGAGAGCTGTTACCCGACAACGTTGAAAACAGCACTCCCTCAAAATCTGTACTGCAAGGCTCCCTCTGAACATGTGAAAGAGGCATTTAGTAGAATAAGCTGCAGAGAAAGGCCCCATATGTGAGGGCAAGCCAACTATATTATACCTGTTTATTCACGATTCATACTGTTCCTTCCCCAACCAGCGTAGGAACGTTGGCATCCCATCTTCTGTTACTTACTGTGCCGAGGCCTTTGTGCCACAGACCCAGGGGATAATAACACTTGCCTAAAATAGATGGTGTAGCAGTGACATGTCCTTTTAGATTATCAAATGGCATTTTTCATTTTGAAGAAGGATCTGGGTACACCGGAGAGGCAAATACACTAAATAGGTCCCTTTTCTTCTGAAAGAGCTTCATGGTAATTGCTGCTGACAGGACTCTGCTATAGCGGTGAGGTCTCAGGAAGAACTGGAAACCATCTTAGAGCTGATTAACGCGAGGTGTTATCCCTGACCCCTGTCACAGAGAGACCCTCTCTACGGCCAGCATCAGTGATAGGGAAGTGGTGGACATTAGTTGATTTGGCATAGGATTGGGAGGAGGTGGGTGAAAAGTAAATTGTTTTAACTTAGTTCCTGAAATGACTCTAGATAACTTGTTCGCTTTTTTTGTTGTAACTATTTTGAGGCTGTCAGTGCAGCTGTTCAGAGAGTCACTCGTGGCAGGGCTTGGAGAACCAAGTGTTTGTTAAAAGTTTTGCTGCAGTTAGCAGGAGTTGTGGGTGGTGAAGGTGGGGCTGGCCACAGGGCTGGGAGTCCTCTGGAGCAGAGCTGCTTTGGATACCCCTGCCTTCTCCACACACAGGCAAATGAGCCTGACACAGGAATCCTCCTGAAGAATCTCTTGGAATTGCCTTAATTACTAATATGTCTGAGAAGAAAACAAAAATAAAGCAGCACTACAGTGCATTTACATTCTTCTACACACCAGCTTGTAGACACTGTTAACTGGGGTGAAACTGAAGCACCGTCTTGCAACAGATGATGTGGATTTTTATGTTGTGCTAAAAGTCTTTTCCTGTTTTATACAATTTAGCAACTGTAGCATAGCCTACACAGCTTTAAACAGATTTGATTTCATTTAAGTAAAATGGGCAACTGTATAGCCCCAAGAGTCTCTTTAATGGGTCACTCATCCATCAGGGTAGTGGGCAATGGGCTGCTTGTCCTTTGTGGATTGTTTGTACTCTTACAGCACAGCATCCCTCCAGGTCTCCCCAGAGCTGCTTTGAAATGGCCAGCATTTACCAAGGATATATTCAGATTTCACTTTATCCTGGCTGTCAAACTTTGTGTATTTTTCCAGTGTCAAACAGATTTTAAGATGGAGGAAGGAGATAATATGATGATAAAAAGACCTGACCAATTTAAAGGTAGCTTTTAAAATATTACATACAGCACAGGACAATTTACTTTTCCCAAAAAATTTCAGCTGAGTGGTAATGGAACATATGCACATAGAGTGGACCAGAAGCAGACTTTCTTAAAGAAAATATATGTGTGCATGTCTTTACTCATGCGTACATGTGCACATGCGTGCACACAATAAACCATGTGGTGCTGGATTTTTTTTTTCCTCTAAGGCATATTTTTAACTTTCTTTTCTATCAGCTTGTAAAACATGATTTTTATTCTTCCTTTAATGGCCTGGGCTAATTACTCACAATGACCTTTGACCTTCAAGTGCCGTCATTTATGGTAGCGCATTCCTTTCAACAGAAACATATTGGCTTGGTTTTACAGGGTGCTGATGTCTGGCCTGGCAGTCCAAGCCTCCGCAGTCCTACCACCACCAACCAGCACAGCCTGGTTTCGGGAATCTGTAGCATCATCCTTTCATAGGCCAAGTTTCTGTGAAAGTTTCACCTGAGCAGAAATACCAAGATTTGCTTTTGATATTAAGATTCTGGAATTTATCTCTGGCAAAATTATGTAAATGAGCATAAATTTGGAAAAATGTGAAGGCATGTGCAAATACCGTAGCAAAATCAGGGAATGAAGCAAAGTTTAACTGTGCTGGTAGGAAGCTCCCCTGGTTTAAGGCACCTAACTGCTCAGGAAGGCTGAGCCAGCACTGTACAGATGGGTCTGTTAGTTCAGCTACGGAATACGCCTCCAGCAGCTCTTGGTGAGGTGGCACTACAGTATTTCCACTAATTAACATATCACATGGAAGACTTTCTTAGTGCTCATCTCTTCCAATAACTGGATTCTACTCCTCGGGATTTAGGAGTAAAATACAGGCAGCAAAAAAATCCAGGCATATCACAAGGGTAGTTCCAAAATGGTTGGTAGAATTCAGCAAGAATACTCTTGTTGAAAATATCACAAAAGAATTCTACCAAATACATGGAAGTTACAGAAAATAAAAGATCCAAGATCCTGGCACATCTGCTACCAACATCAGCGGGATTGCATGCAAGCGAGAAATTAGGGGTGGTCTGATGGTTGGGGCAGTTGGTTGGGTTTTAAAAGATGCGTCTTCCATATTAACCTCTCCCTGATCTTTCACAAATTGCTTAAAATTTAAACCTGGAACCTTCTGGCCTAAGTTCAGAAAAATCATGAAAGCCCCATATGAACATAAAACTTAAGAGCAACCCCAACTCTGTTCTGAAAGGTACTTAAGCACATGGCTGAATTCTTGAATAGGGAGCGTGAGCTGCAATGGATTTTCTGTACCAGATTTTTGTATGTAAAAGAACTCATCTCTTGTGTTGGGGAGCAGTAACATTAAATATATTAAAGCTACTCAAATGCTGTTGCAATGATAGGACTACCTAGTTAAATAGAATATATGTGGAGATTGTGCAGTGCGAAAAAGAGTAGTAGTTCTTTGTCAATCACTGTTTACCGAAAATAGCAAAGCAAAGCAAACCGGAAAAAAAAAAGTAGAGAAGGAGATATACTCTATTGAGATAGATTGCTAGAGAAAGAAGAGGAAGAGTCATGCAGAAAATTAATGTCTTTGTAGGTGTTTTGCAGTAGTTACATAGTTTTCATGATAAGCCTTTTAAGCTTTTGGGTTATTTTTCTTGGGTCTTTTAGATTCTTTTTTCCTCCTCGGTCTCCTCTGCACTAATACAGACTCTCAGAGAAAGACCATTTACTTGCTCTGTTGTCAACGCATCTGGACGTCTTGTCAAAACAATATAATTTTACTTTGTAACTTTTTGACACTGGTATTTATTGCACCTGTCTTTAGTCATGATTTATGACTTGTCTGGTGAGTATTACTCTACAGCTCCAAGTTTACAATACCAGATAAGTGAAGCATTTGAAGTCCCGAATGGGCTACAGATTTATAGATGTATATTTCTCTCCCTTCCTCCAAAAGGGAAATTAAGATGAGCATTTTCTCCCATTTTTCTGGGTGGTAGAAATCAAGATAATCAAAAGTTCTTTGGAAAGGGGAAAAAAAAAAAAAAAGGAGAATAATGGAATAATGCTATTTGCCACTGTCTATTAGGAGGAATACAGTGAAATGATCTTTGTTAGGGGAGTGCTTTGCAGTCAGAATAGGGATTTGTTTTAATTAATCGATAACTGACTGTGTGTACAGCATTTTAACACCCAGAACTAGATCAGCGATGGGGACATCAGCATCATGCAAGTTGTAGCATTCAGAAGTATCCATCAGTCTGACACTCTGAATTACAAGGTTTGCAACACACTTTCTGGGATAATAGTAGCTCCAACTTAACACCGAAACATTAAGGCCAAATATGTAAAACGTAAACTTACCTACCTGAGTAACCTCACTGAACAGAATGGGTTTGTTCACACACATAATGTTAACTGTGTCTATGAAAAGCTGTTGTAGAATGCGAGTCTAAATATTTGATAAAAGTAACAATCTTACATTGTAAAAACCCCAATTTTTCTTTTCTTCTTTTGTTTTAGAAAACCTATATTTGAGGCCTAAATCAACTTGACAGTATCCCTTAAATATATAGTATGCTTGAAAGGTATTTATTATTCTACTCCTGTTAGAGCGGGTCTTTCAAATTTGCCAGACTTTAAAACAAATCCGGGCTTCCTTCCTAGTCAAGGTTCTTTTCAAATCTGATCTGCTATTGCAGATGTAACACAAGACTGTTGACACGGTTTGGTTGTTGTAATGTAAGTATCCTTCCAGTGTATCTCTCATCTAAGCCAAAGCAACATGTGAATGTGTGAAGGTCAGATAAAAGTGTTTTGTAAACATATGGCTGCTTTAATTTGTCAAAATTTCATTAAATTATAAAGGTACTTGGCAGGGTTTGCTATTATAATCCCCTAGGAATATATTTATCACTGAGATTCCCTGAGCTGATCTTTTGATAGAAGTTGGGTGGAAATCAGGGACTGTACGCTCTGGGGAGCTCTAGAAGGAAAACCTGAGATTTCTTTCCCAACTATTTTTCAGTTTTCAAGTAATAAACAAACCAAAAAAACCCTCTTCAGGAAGGATACATGGTAAACAACTGTAAGAGGAGGCAAAGACAACCCTCGCTGACCAAGCTGTTGTCTCAAAGACAGCCAGTGACTTCCCGTAACAAAGCAACACGGGAGCTGGTGTCTGGAGGCAGCACGGATTGCCGCTCCTGCCCCAAACTTTGCACATTCTCGAATGCTTTGATGGAGTGCCAATGAAAATATTGGGCAGGCATCAACTGTGCGGTTGCCACGGAGATCTAGTAAGCCAGGGCAGTGGGAGCAGAGATTTCCATCAACAGGACTTTAACAAAAGCCTTGATTCAGTGGCAAGCTCTTAGGTTAGATGCTTCTGGGCTTTAGCAGGGTACGCAGAAAATGGTAAATTTACTACTGAGCTTGCTAAGCAACTGCAAATCGTGATTCCTTCAGGGAAGAAACAGCCCTACATTTCTCTCTGATTCAAGATTGACCTTTTTAATTCTTCCTTGGCCTTTAAAATGAGAAATAACGAGGCTAGCTCTCTAACAGTCAAATGTAATTCATTGCCATTTGAAGATATCTGTATTATAGATTTTGGGGTCATAGGATCATGCCATCAGTTTTGATACGCATTCTCATCTCGCAGAAATTACTGCCTGCTGCTTTGAAAAGGCAGCAGAAATACCTCACGTTGTTTTGACAGTCTCAGAGGGCCTAAAATCTCTCTGTACATAAAACCAATTAACATTATATTTGCCACTGTAATGTATTTTTATCATTAGAGCCTGTTGGCAATTTGTGCTTGAAAGTGCTAAAATAAAGATCTTGACAGAGTAGATGGCAGACCAAAATAACAAAGTAAGGTATTTCCAAAATCTCCTCATTTCAGCTGTTGTACACAGAATTGTGCATGGATTCCTATTAAAATTCTAATGTTAATGCATTCAAAACGATATTAAACTCATTGAATGCACTTTCAGATTTTTTCAGTAACAAATAGCAAGTTTTTGGGACAATTTATTATGTATAAGCTGAGGTGAATTTGTACTTGCAAGTCAGAAGTAACTGCTTCTAGGTTGAAAAACAGAACTCAGGAATTTTGTGTCTGAATTTTCCTTCAAAGCGATGCACATAGGCCTGTTGCATTTAGAAAGAAAAACTAACATTTTATTATCTTATGAAGCCCTAAAGGCAGCATGAAAATAATGTTAAAATAAGAAACTTGATTGTTTACAGATTTCCATCTAACTAGAAATATATTTTCAGGCACTTAGAGCAATTAAATTATACATTTTGATAAACAAGCACAAATTAAGTGAAATTTTATACAAAGTTTAAATAAATGAAACTCAGTTCTTTTAAAGACCATCCTAGGAGAATTTGTGAAACACCAAGCACTAATGATTTCTTGTGCTCTAAAAATGAAGGTTCTGGCGTTTTCTGCCAGAAGTCTCGAAGAGATTGGTTTCCAGGTTTAATTACAGCAAAGATGAGACAAAAATACTCAATCTCTATTCACTGTCATTCAACTGAGCACAGTTAGGGGGTAGGAGACACCATCTCTGAAACTGAGGAAGGAAGAGCAATCAGAGGAAACCATCGTTTCAAACACTTGTCCAGGTGGTAATAACAACTAACAGTTGAAAGGCACAGCAGGCTTCGTGGTTCAGTCCTTAATAGTGTCTTCAGCAGAGATCAGACTGTGGCCTGCTGTATGGACAAGTTACTCCACAGTTCTGCATCCTATGGAAGTCCTTAATCCTCCCTTGAAGCAACTGCCAATGGATACTGTCAGTCAAAAACTCTGGTAGATAAGCTTTGGCTCCAGCTTCCCATGTTCTTTTACATTATCACTTAGATGGGGAAAGAATTTCAACCCAGAATGCTCATTGCATTTAAATTATATGGAATTTTGCTGTTATCCTCAATGTGACTGGACTTGATCCAGTGTATGAGGCCTGATGGAGCATTCCCTGGAACTAAACCAGAGCATCCAGGACACTGTCTGGAATCAGCAGTTTCTTCTGTATGCATCCAACTTGTCTGAAACACACCTAACCAGGCTACCCAGTTAACTGTTTTAAGGACCTGGGAGATCAGGATGAAATCTGTAAGTGAGACCACGTTGCAAGTCCAAGACACCTTGGTCTGGCTCCGGTTTCTTGAGGAGCTGGCTCTAAATGAATTATGGCTCCATTAACACCACCATCTTGCCAGTAGGATAAATTATGTGAGCACGCAATCCTTCCGTTTCTTCTCTAGATAATGAGCACAAGTGAATTTTTTTCATAGAAATTGGGAGAAAAATCACATTGCTACTCATGCTTAACCAACTCAACCAGTGAGTTGCCAAGCCCGTGACATCATCACTGGCAACATACAAGCTTCAGATTAGAAGTAGTCTGATGACATCACCCTTCCAGTTTCTATCTAACAGATGGTTTCTGTATATTGTGTAATTTTAGATCATTATTCATGGTTTTGGTCAGTATAATTCAGGAAGTGAAAAAACTGCCAAGAAAAATTGACCTGGAACTAGTTCAAAGGGACTAAATTATTTTATTGATTAGACTCCTTAGCTTTCATTTTCCAGCAGAGCCATCATGAATCATCGATACACAATAATATCTGAGTAATTTCTGTGCGAGCTGAATTAAGTGCTCCAAAACAAGGTAAGCTTTGAAGGATTAGGCCTTCAAGCTGTTTGAAAACAAGATAGCTAAGAAGATTTGCTGGGCAGTCCTGAAAGGGGGCCAGAAGCTATTTACTGAGGCAAGTGGTTTGTTTGAACTGGATTTTTATTTATTTTTATATTATACTTATTGACTTCATATCCGCCTTCAGCTCGGCTCAAAGGCTCGGGAGAGGCATGTTTTTCACCAACGTGAACATGGGCCAGAAAGGAAGGACCTTCTGAGAGGCCTCACCAGGCACAGCCCCAGCGCTGAGATAAAGCATCGCACGCCTGCCGGAGGAAGGGAAAAATGCACAGGGAAGAGGCTAAGAAAGGCTGGGGAGTCTTTTTATTACAAAGGTTTACAAGAAAGTGCAGCCATGCAGAAGCCGTCGTGTAAGAAATATGCAGCGGGCAGTGATGAGTGAAGCCCTGCATCATTTGTTTAGTATAAATACATCTGTCGGATGGTTGTATGGCACTGAGCGCACAGGTTTACCATTGGAGATGCCGTGGCAGCGAGTTTCTTCCTGACTGATCCACGCCAGAGTGCAGGATCTACCCCGAAATCAGCATATCTTGCACCAAATATCCTGGTGGCTGCAGAGGTGCCAGCTGGGTCTTGTAGAGGGGGCAAAAGAAACAATTGAAAGAAACTATCCGAGTTCAGGTTTTGGATCTTGTTCCCATCATAAATGATACCTGAATATTGCGCCTCTGTCAGCTCTGAGGTCCTTTGGAAATGGAAAAAAGAATACAATAAATGCCAAGTTTGTCATTTAGTTCCCTAGTATTTTCCTTTCCTGGAACAGCATGGACTGTTGCATTGCAAACAAAGCACCTTAACTGGCCTGTTTTCAAAATGAAATATTTAAGATCCTTACTAGCAGTAGTCAAGCTCTTCTGTAAGCTGGTTGTATTCTTGCCTTAGATTTTTATGAACACCAACAAAACACCGTACCCTGGCCAAATACCTATTACCTTTACAATAACTATAGTTTTCATATGTTGTCTCTGGTGAGATCATTTCAGCATTTGTTCTCCGGGAAAAGAATCTTCGGTTTTATGAGAAATTAACCTGGAAGTACCACATAGAAGAAAACCAGCAAAATCGGGCTAACGGTCTTTCAGTTCTTTGCTGCACATCGGAAGAAAAGTGCAACAGCTTTTCTACAGGCATTTTTCCTCTTTTCCTGTTATGCTTAAATAAAAGAGCATTAAGATTTAATTATATAAAATGGTTTTAGACCAGGCTTAGCAGGCATTCAGCTGTAAGACAATCACTATTCTCAGATATTTACATACAGAAAACCTACTTGTGGAAAGATGCACAAGTGTAAATTTAGGCACGGTAAATCCCACATATTACTGTACATGTTAACTTCACCATGATTTTTAGAATAAAGTTCTAGGGATTATTAGATGCTATTTTACTAAATGTCCTCTTACCAAAATATCCTGGTTTGCCAAGTCTAAATATTTAGGGAAGACATTGTAGTTTAATTAAAATCTTTGTAGGGAAAAAAATTTGGCCTTGCCTTCCCAGTCACTCAGAAATAAAATACGGCATTTAAAACCTGTCTCTTTCCATCCCCAAACATATGGTTTGACACCATTCTGTTTTGTGAGAATATTTCACAAGTTTGAGTTTTGTTCTAATGTAAAATTAAAACAAATTTTAAAGCCTCAAGGTTGGCTGCAAAGTAGGAAGTGTTGTTCAAATGCCAAATTTAACACCTAGTTTTTGTTACTTGAGTTTCAGGTGCTGAGGTTGCAAAAGCTTGGGGAAACTCATTTTTAGAGGATTTTTGAAATTTGAGCCTCTCTTCTGTTCTTAACGCAGACACCCTGTATTTGGCACACTGCAAAAAACCTGCCACCATTAATACAGTGTATATGTGACCTGGTGTCATCTGTGCAATCTGGTGTTAGTGGGAGCCGTGTCTGTGCTGTACTGGGATTACAATCAGAAGGGTTGTGCGTGGGGTCTTTTTTCAGATAGAGTGGAAGGTTCTGCAATACGTGCACAGAGAACACTATTCTTGACTGCAAGAAGGGCATGGCTTTCTCCAAAGCAAATACCTACTTACTACCACCCTTATTTATTCCTTCATTTTCTGCTTGTTTACCAACATAGAAACCTACTCGTAAGACAATTTTATGGTAGTTACATTACATTTTATCAGTCTTTCCAAGCTCATGACAATCTTTTCCTAAAACTGCATTAGGGGAAATTACTGGCCATGATAAACTACTCAGCACTCTCATTTCCAACTAATAGCACCCAAAACCTGAATGAAAAGCCAGAATATTTTCTTTTTCCATTTTAGAAAGTCAGAACATCCAAGACAGCCCAATCACAAAGCTCAGTTGTGTCAACAATGATAAAATGATTCAAAATGACCTGTCTTAACCTGAGGGAAGATTAAACTTATAACATCTAACTTAATCTTTGGATGATTTTATTGTCTAAATTTTCATGAAGACTAATCATAATAGACATAAATATGCTCTGAGAAGATACTCCTTCTGTATCTATATCCAATAGGAGAGATATTGTAAGGATTTTCTCTAAAATTATGATTATTATTGAGAGTTAATATTTGTTACTGAGAACCATTTTTAGCCTTCTGGTTATTTGCAGATTTTGTTTGCAAACCGTTCCCAAATAACAAAAAAATTCTTTCCTCCTTCCTGATTTCAATAGCCAAATGAAAATCAGTGCAGTGATCAAGATGTAATTCTGTTTTCTTTCAAAGCTCATGCATTAAGTACTTTCCTCAAGCATTTCCAGGCTAGATAGCATCCCTTTCTGAACATCCCACTTCAGGAAGGGGAAAAAAACCAAAACACTGGCTTTTTCCTTATCAGTTGTATGAGGATCAGCTCAGGATTTTTGCAGTATTTAGCACACCACATGGAGGAGACAGCATGGATTTGGAGGAGGATGTCTACAGATAAGAAATTTCCCTTGACTGTGTTTGCCAAACCACGTAACATGCTGATGACTATTTGCTTTATCCTGTTTCAATATGTTTTGTCTTCATTTTCATGCTCTTATAGGAAAAAATTATTTTTGAAAAAATGGTATTATATATGCTGTATATGTCCACATATTTGCTGTTACCTAAGTAATCTGGTGAATTATTGGCCAGCTGGAACGGGGGAGGTGATGTTGCATAGTTTTCCAACAGTGACCCCTGAGGACTGGAACAGAGATGTATTAGTAATAGCCAGAAGGGAGCACTTTGTCTCCTAAATCCCTTGGAGTAAGTTGGTTTTTCTTGCCAGTCTGCGATTGATTGAGTCATCACAGGTCAGCGATGACTGTGGATAAATATTTCCTTTGAAGACGTCAGGCTTTAAAAAACAGTACAATAAATTCCCGCACATTGGGCTGAGTCAAATTAGCAGGACTTCAGCAGTCCCAGCTGGTGTGAAAGGAGCATTTGTGGGACCTAAATGGATAGCACCATTTGGAGACGCATCCAAAGTGCACCAGACTCATGTTGTTTTCAAATGTTCTTCTCCTAAGGCAGATGAAATTGTTTTGGGGTTATTTTGTTTTCCCCTGGGCTTTTACTGTCCCCATCTGTCCTCTCCCAAGGAGTCAGAGTCCACACAAACAGTAACTTGATGTCTGAAACGTTCAAGATTCAGCTTCATCTGTTGTTCAGGAGGGTCAAGGCGGAGGCCACCAATCTTCTAACTGTACTAGAACTTCACCTTCAGCAACATCATGATGCCTAATGAAAGGATATGGCTATGTCCTGTCAGCTTGACATGCAGAGTATTTTGTGCAGCATTACCAGTGAAAGCCTGCTGATTTTGCTAAAAAATGTTACAGTGACCAGTGAAATGTAGAATCCATTAATGTTGGCTGAAGGAATATATTCCTATGAAGGGAGTTGTCATTCATAGCTGGGGAGGCAGAAGGTTTGGATGATGATTCCTCATTTAATTTCTCTAAATTAACCCCAAAATTCAATATCAAGGCTAGTTATAGAGTAAAAAAAATACAAAATGTTGTTTTTCTAGACCTATTTATTTTCCTTGTTAATGGATTAAAATAGTTCCCAGCTGTGCAAAGTTCTCATTATGTTCATTACTCATAATGCACCTCACAATGAGATGATTAATTCAGCACACTTGCAGGCCCTTCATTGAATGCTGTTGATTAAGCAATTATGTTAATCCGCTAGAGTTTGTTTTCTCACTGCTCTGATGATGGTTGGGACCAATTTCTTTGCTGAATTATTCCATGTACATGCTAGAAGTTTTGCTAATATTTGCAAAGGCCAAATCCACCATTCACAAATAATGTGAAGGTGAAAATTGCAGACTATTTGTCTCTAGTGTATTTTGGATTGCTAAGAAAAGTGCCGGACTTTATTTTGATTCCTCCTGTTTTGGGCCAGCTCCTGAAGAGCAGTAACATAGATTTTGTATGGCTGCTGTAACGCTGAAGTGGTAATTTCAGGCCAAGTAGAGATGAGTCCTTTCATTTCATTTGTGTTTTCTTGTATTGATTGTATTCGGTAGTTGATTTGGTCCTTTATTTCCATGAGACTGGTAACAAAATGGTTTTTAGAAGTGTTGTACAGATGGATGTGCAAGTAACCCAAATACGCCATTCAGAGTCAGAAACCTGCTGTTTGCAGGAGGAATGTGACGACTTTTCAGTGTCACCAGCACCATGAAAAATGGACAATTATTCCTTACTTGTTTTAGATTTAGTCTCTAATCTGATATAAATCAGCAGATGATTAGAAAAGGGAAGGATATTCTCCTACTTTTAGATGAAAGTATTTTTGTCAGTAACAAAAATGGAAAGGGAAATACTGTGGTAGGAGAAATATGTAATAAATTTTAACAGTCTTTGCTCAGCTTAGTTGGATGGGGCAGTGGTTCTTTAAGTATATTTGTCAGTTACCTACAAAGACATGTGATGGAAATATTTTCAAGAAGCCAGAAACATCCTGCTCCATTCAATATACTAAACTCTCTGGGTGTCCAAGGAACCACCAGCGATCATTTGTAATAGTTGTCGTTTACCGTTCCGCCAGCTTAGCCAGCCACGATGGCCAGCTTCAGTGGAAAGGAAAGGAAAGACGGATCCGCGTTACACCTCAATAGACTAAACAGTAACCCCGCAGCAGCGCCCGGCTTTAGGTTGGCTGAATCACTGGCGGATCTCATGAATAATAGACACATGAAAAATGCTAACAGACTTCCCACCCATCAGAGGAGCCAAAACCAAAAGGCAAAACATTAACACAAGCCAAACCTGCACAAAACTAGCTATCCCCAAAGACCTCTAATAACTTTTGAGTTCCCAATTTGGAAAAAAGATGATAAAGAAGCAGCTTATAGATGCAAAGCAGAGAGATTTAGTGATACCCTTCTCCAAGGCTTCCTATTTTGGCCATTCTTTTCCTTAGCTTTTGTATTTAAGTGTATATTCATAACAGCTCCACCGATATTTTCTGAATATAGACCATCAATGACCACAGCTTTTATTTTGGGAGGTCCATTTCCGTAGCAACAGCTCATAAAAGATACTAAATAAAGCTTAGATCTCTGCAGCTCAGGTTGATACATTATATATTGGTCACTGCAGTGTGCTGACGGCTTTCCTGCAATGTGGCCTGTGTCTTTTTTATTATGTACATTCTTGGTGAGTGTTGGAGAGATTGATCCCATTCTGGTATCCAGATTTTAAAACAGATGTGTGGGGAAAAAAGCTGCAGAGGGTGCAGGCAAGAGGTGCAAAAAAATTCAGAGGCCCTGAGAAACAGCCTTTGAGAGAGACCTTTTCAGGTTTGTCAAAGAGGACTGAAGTAGCATGATAACGTTGTACAAAGACGTTCACAAAAGGAAAGCACCAGTTATTAAGTAAGCCCAAATCTAGCAGGGAAGGATTAGTGCGATTAGCAAAGGGAACTAGAAGGGAAACAATAGGTTCTCAAGATCTTGTTGTCTTCAGGTCAAGAGCAGATACCTTCCTAGTAGTGATGTTCCAGCCAGATAGATATTGGTCTTGGTAGGAGGCTACAGGGTGAAATTTAATCTTTTTGATGTCAAACTACACAACCAGGTGTTGCCTTCTACATTTAAATTATATTCATCTATCAAGAAAGCGTCACTGAGTTTGGGGGGGTTAATTAAAAGCTAGCCTTCCTTCCATATAAATGTATCGAGAGGAAGCATTTCTTTTTCCATAAGCATTCCTGTTGGGAAATTTTAAAAAAATCAAATAAAAAAGCCTGAAGGACAGTTGGCAGCCGTAGGCAAACCTTTAACATTACTGTAATGAATACTTTTCTTTGTTCTTTCCAATTCATGCAGAAAACAGCATTGTCTGGTCTTTTCTAGTAGCAACATAACTTAAAGGTAAATCACAGATCATCATCACTTCTCTGGCATCCAGTACCTTGATTCCTTTCATCTTTCACTCCAACCATGAGATGAGGATTCTGTAATTGTGATTATGTTGGGGTTTTGTTTTTTTTTACAACAGCTTCAAGGAACTGAAGGCACCTAGTACTTTACAAGGCAGTTAAGTACAGTGTGGAATTTGCTCTTAATATTCATCCACATGTTTTATGAATTTCCATATTTGAGTTTAAGCCTGAATTTTAAAGCCAGACTTGTTTTAATTCATTTCTATCTTAAACTCAATACCATTTTCTGTGTTCTCCTATTTTGGGAAACCTGAGTTAAATTTCTTAGCAGAGGAGAAAATGGATCAGAATTCTCTTTTCTCCCTAAAAACTGTGCTAAAATTGTGTAGCCAGCTGTTACTCTCAGAACAAACTCCCATCAAGTTCAGCAGAAGAAGGAGCTTGCCATAACGTAACATTAGAAATCATGAAAATCCCAATGGGCATAAGAAGGTGTTGAAGGGGGGTCAAGGAGCATGATAGACATGAAAAGGCTTTTTTGCAGCTGGTTCCTTTCTCCTATCAACTGTACAAAGGCTGGCGAGGGAGAGGGAGGGCAGCAGAGAAGTGAAGCTGGATTATGAAAGGGACACGCTTTCCATCCATGTTCAGGAAACCAGTGAGACAAAAGGCACACAGCAGCAGCCACATGGCAAGGGGGCTTCAGAAAACAGCCTGCTTCCTCTGTTGTTTCCTCCAAAGCCCAAGATCCATCACTCAGTTTGTTTTTCCACGGAAATAATTAAAGATGTGGATAAAAAAAAAATTAACAAAAGGCTGACCCTTCCTTCCCCCAGCCCCGTTCTTTTTTCTGCCTGCCCACTTTAAGGGAAATCATTTTCATACCCCCCTTCCGCTCTCCGTACACAATGACAACCCCAACGCTGGAGCAGAGATTGGTTTACATCCCAGTAGAAGGGAATACTTAAGGAAACCTTTGGCAGTATTATGGATTGAAGTGCAAGGAGATGGTTTTATCAGGAGGCTTCAAGGCTATTATTGTCCAAATAAACACTTGCTTTGCCAGACATGATCTACAGCTGCTGCACAGAGACCCTTGAATTTCATCTGAATTTCAATCTCCTTGTCCTTTTTTTGCCTTTGCAGCTTCACTATTTTCAGACCTGAATAGCCTACTGTACTGCATTACTTCATTTTTTCCATCTTAATAGGCTTTACTAGGCTCTGACTCCTGACTTCCTGCCCACGACCCTCGTCCCCACTTCATCTCGATTTAGGAAGCTTTAACACTTCCCCCCCCGCGCCCCCAGTTGCTGGGGGACAGGATGCTCCCCCAGACTTTGCTATCGTGATGCAGCATTTCATTGCTGACCAGAACAGTGTTACTTGAGCCCCACAGAAGCCCATGCGGATGCACACCTCCTCCTGTGCGTTAGAGACAAATTGCTTGAATAAAGTAAGAAGCAGCCGAGCCAAACTTTCCAAGAAAGTTGTTAAATCCTTATCATTTTCCACTTTCCTATGCCCATGCTGTTCTCTAGCTCTAGCCTCACAGAGAGAGCCACAAATGACAAAACACAGGAGGAGATGTTTCTACAGCATTGCTACAGCATCAGTTAAAAAACATGGGCTGAAATAGTTTCACTAAAAGACCATTTCTGACCACTTTCAAGAGCAGAATTCCAGAAGGAGAACAGCAGAAACAAGTGTTTCGAGCTAGATTTGGCTTTTGTTCTAGAAAGAGTATTTCAGAAAGAAATCATACCAGCAAGTTGGCCAGGAATATAAAACTCTTCATATAATACCATAAGAAATTAACTTCTCTTTACTCCTTTTTATTTTTTGTTCCTTCTCTTAACTGCCTCTTTCATCTTTAGCATAAAACACCCTCACCACCAAGGCCACTGGAAATCTGGGTACTCCAGTACCTTCAGAGTGAATTTAGTCCAGTGCTTACCCGAGCGCCTTCCCTTTGCACCTGGGACCAGCAGTTCCCAGGGACAAACTCTCCAAGCTCGCTTGAGCTGATTACTTGGCTATAGTGCAGAGCACGGATTTCACTGGGAGCAGTTCCCAGGGAGGCAAACCCAGGCAGAGCCCCCGAGGAAGGTTATATTTCAGGTTTGCTTTGTAGGGCAATCGCTCACCCCTGGGTGCTCAGCCCCACATGCTCATCTGGCCGTGAACCAGCTCCAGCTGTGACCAGTCTTTTCACTTACTGGTTTGGCCTATGAATAAAATACTTTGAGACTTGCTTGTAGCATTGTTTGACATTCTAATTCATTTCCTTACTTCAATTACAGTATTTCTGCCTGATACATAAACTGTTTTTTGTAATAAATACAGCAGCCTTCCAATAAGGGGGATCTTTCTTTGAACGTGATAAGAATTAGGCTAGTAGTAGCACACACATTGATACTTTAAATGCACTATTAATGCTGTTCTAAAGTAGTTAATGCCCTCATAATGATTAGAGATGCAAAAAAAAGTCTGGTAAAATGAGCTCCCAGATTTTAATCCCTATCACAAATTCAGAAATATTTATTTCTTGTATTTAATCTTGAGAGCTACCAAGCTTGAACTGCAAATCTTGTATCCCATAGTCCAAGACTTTTGAACTTTGTCTCTAAACTCAGTATATTTTTTTACTCTGGGTACTAATTTGAGTGTTTTCTTCTCCCACCAAGAGGGTTCAGACCTGTGGCCTTGCTAGACGAGTATAAAAAAAGAAGAGCTAAACCACTAGGTTCAAGATATTCCCTGCTTACTTCATTTTAGAGGACAGATAACACATCCATTTCTGCCCAGCTTAGAAACTCTCAGTAAAACCCGTCCCTGATTCTTGCGCACCCCTACAAAGACAGGATGTTTTATGTACTGGTTATTGCAGGTGATATTTTGGAGAGCAACTGCGTGGCTTACAGCAAACAAGCCAAGCTTTAAGGGGGAATTGGGTTTTATATGGTACTTTGGTTTCTTCATGTGCAGCTGAAGAATTAGTAAACCGGCTTTTCTGTTCTTTGCATTTCCAACCCTTATCCTTCTTTTTGAGTTTTGTGAAGGCAAATTTTGTATCCCCACTACATGTCTGGACCAGCGGTGGTTTCTGTAGCTTCCCCATTAGGATGCAGGTAGGGGGTTTGTGTGGGGATGGCACGTAGAGACGTCCTCAGCTGCTCAGCTCTTGGGTGACAGTATGGCTCAGGGCTGCAGGAGGCAGGTCTGAGCTCTCTGAGTGTGCAAGTTTTGTTTGGTTTTTATACCTGAAAAGCAAGACTTCGTAAGTTTTGCCTTCCAAGCCTTAATCTTTAAGTTCCTCACTTTCCACCAGCCACTCAAAAACTGAATGCAACATTTCTAAACCACTTCAACTTGATATACCCCATTTAGCTTGCTAAATCTAAAGAAGCCTTTCACAGTTCTCCTGGTGATGGGCATCAGCACTAAATGTAGCATGTGGGAGCCCCTTGCTTTGAATTTCCTTGGGGCATAGACAAGCCATGTTGTTCCTACACCTTGATGAAATGATGAGACAAGAAGGAACCTTGTCTAACTTAGCCGTCTTTGGGTCTGGGCTTCAAAAGTTGCTGTCAGCCAGGAAGGGGGAGATGTTTAGACCATTAAAATTTTCTCCTTGATTGGTCTGGAAAAATAGAGAGCCTTCCTTTCATGCTAGCAAATGCAATATACATATGCAAAATAAATACAAGTTTAGTTTCTTTCTACACTGCACTATACTACAAATAAACAGACCTGTCCTTCATAGACACACCAGCAGGATTCCTCCAAATGTAGCACGACCTGCAGAACTGTAGGACAGTTGTTACAGTCCTTGATTATGTCGTCAGCACATCTCTATCTGTTTTCCCATGAAATTGAAGTAATTACTGGCTTAACGCATGCCTGTAATTGAACCATGATCCAACTGATATGATAATAAAACTGTCAGGATTTTTTATTTGTGTGTCTGTTTCCATTTGAAAAAAACATATTCCTGAGATTCAACTATGTGCATGACTTTTAAGTCACCTTGTAAGAGGTAAATTTTCAGTCTTTTTATTAAAAATAATAATTTAGAGCACTACAAGCAAACATAAATGCATCTAATCAACTTCCAACGAGAAATTTTTTTGGTTTTTTTTGGCAGGTCTCTCCTTTAGAGGGTCATAAGTCAATTGACTCTGCTTGGTTTTTGGCAAGTACCCACAGAAGGATGCTCCTGATGATATTGATTAATTCCATAAACTATTGGTTTCCAATTTCCATAAACTATTGGTTTCCAATAAAATAAGGGAAGATCCTGAAAAGGTTTTTGTTCCTATTACAGTTTCTCAATCTCTTTGAAATAATCTCAGTATAGGGCTGAAGCAGGGTACAGTTTTTCTCTTTGCAGCATTGCTTAGGTAGATACTCTCATCACTACATCTGCTGTTGTGTCATCTTGACTCTTTCTCACTCAATTTTAGGAGCACTACCATCTTGAAAACATCAGGCTTGACCTGAAACCAACAGTAAGCTACATCTGATAACGAGTCTCCATGTACCTGTGTGGTCTGATGTCAGAGAAATAGCTTGGAAATGGGAAATCAGGTTAAATTACATGATTCTTATCTTTTTCCCCTACAGAGGGCATGAGCTGCTGATTTAGAAGTTGCTTAAAGTGAAGGGAAACTGGAAAAAAAGATTTTTCACTAAGTTTTCAGGCCTTGTAGCAGAAATTAGCAAGGGGCCCTAACGTAGTTATTAGCTATGCAAGACTATTGTTTATTTTTACACAGGAACTAAAGGAGAAAGTATCTATGCTTATTTTTCTTTACTTAGCTATAGAAATTGTATAGCTTTTTGAAAGGGTTAAATAATTTCCTCCTTTCCTGCACTCCTAAGGCTTTTCTTGCGTGTGTGTGCGCGCGCGTGAGGTTCCCCACTAACCACAGCTCTGTTTTCCAAAAGGAAATTAAAATGAAATACATCAGGCATGCTGGGACTTCACACTTCAGAGACTTATAAAGCAATATCGCTTGTTTAAATTGATCGTCACTTTAACTACCCAGAGCTACTCTTCAGGAAGGGAGCTTAAGGTTTTACTGTTCTTAATGGGACAATATCTCTCTTCCAGTGACTTAATTTAGGTTGTGCTGAAACTCTATTAAAAGCAGGACCGTTAATATTTCATTAAAAATGCCTATGATGTCAGTTATATATAATAGAAAGTTACCTGCAAATCTACAGGAGAACCATCCTCTTGCCCTAGGGGTGTGCTAGCATCCCACAGTAGGATGGGGAAGAAGTTCATGGAGAATTGTTTGAAGCTTCTGTACTCCTCAGCGCTGAGTCCCTTCCTCTCTTCAAGGGCTGCAAGCTTTCTTGCCGTTTCATTGTTTGTGTTTGTACAATTATTACTTTCATGTTAACAAGCAACAAGCAGTGAAACAGCTGGGAACTCAAGTGTCTTAAATATTACAAATGAAAACGTTTGTTGGCCAGAGAGGACATGCGAGTGGGGAATTATGACATGTTTATTTCTACAGTGCTCGTTTCTGGATCTCTTGTTCCTCCTGGAACACAGGAGAACAATGGGCAGGGAACTGTAAAGACGTATAACAAAGAAGCTGTGGTAGCTTTAACAGATAAATTGATACAGTCTTACAGATATACCAGAGATTTGAACGTGTATGAACGTTGTATGGCACATCTTCAGCCAGAGTTAGCTTTTGTACTCCCCTGATTGCAAACTCTAAAGAGTTATTGACGCCATACATCACAAGAGGTTGTGTTCCCAGAGTTTATCTTTAAAATCAAGGTCTCTCTTGGGTAAAAGGAGAACTCTTATTATGAGCTTAGCAAATTAGAGCTATTTGTTTCTCCACCACAAGAAAAAAAAAGGAAATAGCAAAAAAACCCAAAAGCATGTTTGACGATCAGGTTCCCCAGAGCGCAGGGCACCGAAATACCAGGCAGCCAACTGGTAACCTGCCGATTGCAGCAAGAGTGACGGGAACCCGAACCAAGCTGGGAAACCACGGCTCCCGACTCCCATCCAAGTGCCCCAGGAATATTATTTCTTAAAGATCCCCTCCTCTTCATAGCAAATTGGGGAAAAAATGGAATTAAAAAAAATAATAATCTGTAAATAAATTTTAAAATGGTCATAGAGTGCACTCAGCAGCCAGGTAGGGGTGGGAGCGGGAGCGCAGCCCCTGCCAGCGCCGCAGCCGCCTGCCGCCGCACAACAATGGGGACATTGTCCTGCACAGGGACGGGATGCTCCACGCGGGACCGCCCAGCCTCCCACCATTAGAGTGAAATATTACTATTTTGAAATATCTTGTAGAATGTTAGATACTTTAGGGACTGCTGAAACCCTCAGGACTTTGAGTTAGACCCCGCAGTTAGCGTTTTATTATTATGAAAGGATATTTTCCAATTTTGAAGTTGTCAGCGTTCATTTCTCTTTGCGGGTTTGACACACACATCATCTTAGGAATTTCTTTGACTGACAAATGCTATCCAAGCCAAACTAAGCCATGCACATAGGTCTCACTGACTATGCGATTGAGAGTTACTTGCAATGCTGCAGGATAAGAATTGCATATTAAAATGTAATGAGTAAAGTACCTTTCAAAGAAACTTGAAGCGAACATTCACTGTATTTTAACACAAAATATTTGGTCCCTTGAAACTTGTTTCTACAGTTGTTAAGTCTAACTTTGGGGCCAGAACTTGCGCTCATTACAGTATCAATCAGAAATCAATTAGAAAGCTCCCCTTTTCATAGTAATACCTACATTTTTTATTATTAGATATGGCTATTGGTCATCATCAGGCTTCTGTTCCCTGAATGTCGATGTATCAAACCACATCTGAATAAGAACATTGGAAAAAGATATTTTCAAATTTTAGAAGCAAAGGCTTTAAGTGATAATTTGTGGATTGGATGAGGGGTAGTGTATTGACAGAGAAAGGCTGCAATATTGCAAGCTTTATTATCCTAAAGTCTCATTTCAAAATTTGGGAACACAGTTCTAGTTTACGAGTACAGGGCAGAGGGTAGCTAGTTATAAAACAACATTAATATAAATCATAGTTATTACAGAAATTGAAAGCAGGTTATGTTTAAGGTATTTCTAAGCCTCTAGCTTTAGAGAAATAGGAAATGACATATATATATACACGGAGATCCCAGAAGAAAAACACTATGTCCACTTAAGTGCCAAGGAAGGACGCTGGATACATATTGATATACTGCAAAAGAGAAATTTCTGTGGCAAAGACATTTGAAAGGAAGCTGGGGCTCTCATGCTACTTAATTTCCCTGGTCGTTACCCACTTCTCTTCCTGGATAATCCACTAAGAACTCAAACTCCCAGAAGCGGTTACCGGCACAGCGCTGGAGTACAGTACTGTTTATGGCACTTTGCCCTTGCCCAGGACTCCTGCAGTGGAAATCTCAGCGCTCTGTGCATGGCCTGCCGGCAAACTGACATGAAGATTGACCAGACAAACCTCTTAGAATAATGGGATAAGTGGAAAGGATTTATCCAAACAGGAAGCATTCATTTTCCACTTGTGTGGCTGCTCTTGTCCATCGCTCGCACACTCCAAAGCGAATTTGGCCGCAGTTCTGAAGCTTTCAGCTCTCCTCTGCTCAATTCCTGCTCTCGGTGCCATTACCGGGGAGGTGCTCTTCTCTCGTTCCCCACCACTTGCCTCAGGAAGCATCTCTAATGTGCCTTCTGGCAAAAGTGTGTTGTGCTGGAGCAGGGAAGATGGGATTCAGCATGCTTTTTGGGGGATACATCATAAAAATCACAGCTAGACTGCAGTAGTTCAACACTTGCAATATTGTGTATCTGGAGCAGGCAGCACGTTTATGTGAATGTGAACAGACATATTTATACATTATGCTTATAAGTATATATGTATAGAGTTATATGTGTGAGCATATTTCTTCACTCCCTGCTGAAATCAGCAAAAATAATATCAGTATTATCTTTTATCTGAAAGGAAGTTTCTAGTTCTCGTGGCAGAAAAGGAAATGCCAAAGTTTGAAAGCGTGACAGAAATATATGAAAACTCAAACCTAGAAGGTGAATCAGAACTGTCCTAGTTTTTTTTTTTTTATTTAAATAAAACAGGCTACCAAACAACTTCTGAAGGCAAGCTTGTAGGAGAGGGGATTTGTCCTCCTGGCTTTGGAACATTTTCATGGTTAAATACTGGATTGAAATTTGAAACTTATGGTAGTCCCCAGTTTCAGAGCCCCTGAAGTTTTAGTTGTGGGCAAGCAAGGTGCTGGAATCAGTTCGCTTCGCCCAGAGTCTGGTCTGAAAGACTGGGTGGACAGTGCTGCAGAGACAACGTTCTCTGAAGTCTTCATCGAATTCACAAGATACTGTGGGGAAATAGCAAATAACGAAGGGTTGAGAGATATCAGAGACAAAAGGGATGGCTCTCCGTTGGGCGTCTGCCTTTGCTGTAAACTGCCCTCTGTCCTCCCCTTCAAGAAATAGGAGAAAAATAGACTACATCAGTAGCATTAAAAAAATGTTACTCTCCATTCTACATTATTGCAGAAAAGTAATTAAAATCCTAGCTGCTGACTCTTTCCCCTGGGATCAAATTTTTACTGGAAACGAAAAGGAAAGGTGGTTGAACTGTGGAAACATTTACCAGCTGCAGGTATAATACTGTGTCTGTTGTCAGAGTGAACATTTCATTGGTTTATTTCTGGAGGATTATTTAGAGGGTTGTGGTCTTACGTCCAGGTCTCAAGAAAAAAAAAATATAGCCTATGAGGTGTGCCTTCTTTCTGCAGAATAGTGATTTGTTATGTGTTTGTCTGAGTTAAATATAGCAGCCAGTCATTCTGCACACTCCGATATTTTATCCTGCTAACTTTTAAAAAAGAAAAAAGGAAAAAAAAGAAATTCTTGTTTGGATAGATGAAAATGTCAGCAGAAAAGCCACAGTTCCTAGGTTTGTTTCCAGGCCGGTTCAGGTGCTCAGTGTTGTAAAATTCAGTAATCAGTCAATGTGATCAGTCAGTTTCAGACATAACGTTTAGATTTGATGATCTTAAAGGTTTTTTCCAACCCAAATGATTCTATGGTTCTATATTTCAGTGCTCCCTGTTGACCATCTTTATGCCAGTGATGATTCCTGCTCCAGTGAGGCTCCCAGCTTTGGAAGTGACCGCTGTCACTTCTTGGGTTCAGTCACCTGAGCACGGGAGAAGCTGTACCGGGCAGCTGAGGGCTCCGTGTGGTGCCTGGCAGCGATCAGTACCTGATGCCATGGCAAGAACACAGAAGCAGCACAAGCCTATGGGAACAGTTTGCCAGCGCAGTCGTTACCTGCAGCTCTGAGGTGGTTTCTGTGTCTAACTGGTCTCTGCCTCCAAGGTGACCTGGTGGGCACCGCCGAGAGGAATTAAATCTTTATGGGAGGAGAATAGTTGTCTATCATCGAACCCACCTTGATTTCATGGGTGGGAGGAGCAAAATGCAGATGACCCAACTCATGTTTACCTGTCCCAACAGAAGGTCCTGTGTCACACCCCTGGTGCTGCTGCTTCAGTTGACAACTGTGGGTGTCCAGCAGGTTTCCTGGGGCAGGATGAAAGAAATAATCAAAGCGTTATTCTGCACTGGCAATTGGACAAGTTTTGAGGATGAAGCAGCTTAACAAGTCATGTAGGTGTTGCTTTTTTGTTTTTAGCAAAATTTGGGGTATTTTCTCAGCTACCTTTTTTCGTTCTTGAGCACAGATTCTGTTTTCTGTAGCTACGAGCAGTCACTGCTGCTGCAGGAGGCTTCAGTTGTGATTACAAGCTTCACTGGGAAATACCAGCTTAATAGCAGTATCTCTGAATGACATCCAGCAGAGATATTTATTTTTCCTCAACAAGATTTATTTGGCCCCCATCCAGGGCTCAGCCTTTTCCCTGTACTCCTTGAATTTTCCTGGAGTTGCCCACCTTTCCTGACTGCCTGCATTCACAGCTCTGGCTTGAGCAGCCCACAGCCGAATACATCTCTCTGCACAAAGGGGCCTGCCATTCACTTCATATCATTTTGCTTAAGGAACGAGGTTTTCTATCATTTCATACCCTCAGTATGCAACATATACTGCCATACTGAGGTTTCTTCTTAGATATAATTTCTGCTATCATCCTTTACATTCTCGTTACAGTCTGTAATGGGATAAAGACACATACAGAAAAATACTGCTGACTTTGGGCATGAGACTGTTTACTTAAGCTAGCTGAGTTACATATTTTGGTTTAAAAATTACAACCTTTTTCTCTTGCATCAATTTAGTGAACCCTACTATTTTCTCCCACTGAAGCCCAAAAAAGTATTTACACAGCTCGGTGCTCCTCAGGCTAAACACTGATGTGATACTCTAATAATGGGAATCAGCACAAAGATCACTGATTAATTTTTTTCCCCCAATTATCTTTGAATCAGGGCTTTACAGGCAAGACAGTGGGACATTGTCTGTAGGTTGGAAGGAGTGAGGGAAGGAGAGAGGTGTTTCCTGTCTTTAAGGTGCAGAAATGTATCTCAGCTCACTTCTCTTAAGTGGAAATGATACCGAATGGAGCAATAAGTGAATCTAAAATACTTTCTTGGATGTGAGTAGAAGCTAGAAATGCATTTATATCTATATAAAGACGGAATGCGATCAAGAGAGCTTCTGGGCAAAGAAAATGTCACCTACTGTGGATAGCTGAAGGTGAACGCGCTGTTTCCTCTGTTACGTGTCAGGGGAATCATGTCACACGTTTAGGATAGGCAGAGAGGCTATGCTGAACTCAGAGCAACCTTAGAGCAAAAGACAGTCCTCACCAACACCCCCGAAGCCCTTGGTATTACTGTTGGCTTTGGTGAAGATACTATTTTCTCATATGTGAGAAGAGAATTTGGTTCTATTTTTGAATTTCTCTGGAATAAGGAGGATAAGAGTTTCATGGCATCTGCAGTTTTCCTTCTGGTTCCAGACAGATGTGGCAATGGAAAAGGAACAGAGGGATAAAACCAAAAAGTTATCTGAACATGGCCTGTTAGATGTGATTTCTACACCGAGGGAACTATTTTTGTTGTTTTACGCTTTCGGCACCAGTTTTTCTTTCCCTGCTTTGATCAAGAAGGGCCACATTATGGGCCTGGTGTTGTTTGTGATAATGGTATTCTGGCTACCTAAGTCAAGTTAGAGTGAGTAAGCTTTTCTATCTTATTTATGGTTTAAAGTTGTGCTGGATCTCTTGCTTAATCCAGGGGAAAGTACCATAAGTAGGAACATACTTTGGTTTGCAGTTTATTTTTCTCTGCTTTCCCTTCCCTAATTCAAACAAACCAACATTTTCTTTGATTTGCACTACTGAATCGAAGGATGGTATTTCTCTGGAGTCTCCCTGCTACTCCTGGTGGGTTGGATGTGGGTTGTTACAATAAACATAATGAGATACTGGAAATAGCTGGAGTGGTACCTAGTGGTGGGCTACTTATTTCTTAATCAGGCTTGTTAAATAAACAAAGCATCAAGGGTGGAAAGTGAAAATTTAATTATCCGTTCATTACTAAAACTGCTATTGAATCATGAACTGTGAAAATGGGGAAAAAAATCATACAATTTAGTTTTTAAATGCAGTGTATTAATTTTGGAAAAATAATCTACTGATGTGGCTTGAAAGCAGCAGTGTGTGAATCAAGAGATATCCTGGCTTAATGCTATTCTAAAATCTAGATTCCAAAACATAATTATGGCCACTTCCCTCTTTCACTTGCTAGTAGTTTTCCATAGGTTTGTTGTTCCATTCGGGAAATGTCTGTGTTGTTGAGAGCAATCCATGACTTGAATTTCACATGGCGGACTGCAACTCTTATGAAGGCCTTTACATACGCATCACTCTGGAAGTCATGATGGTGCTTAAATGAGATGATTTTGATTACCTGTGCTGATGTTGATAGTCATGAGTTGCTAATGGTGAAACTGTTAAAAAACAAATTAGTAGAAGTACCTTCCAGAGATAAAACTTCTTTTTTTTTTTTTCTTTTTAACTTCTACTGAGTCTATAAAGCTGGTGAGGTCATTCCTGAGTCTCTTAACCGGGGAATAGACATGCTGCTCTGTGTGCTTCTCTGAAATAATAATCCCGTATAAACATGGTCATCTGATACCAGGTACAATAAAAATAGTGGTTTACATTAAGTCACTGATATATATTTCTTTATGTGGTTTTTTTCTTTAAATTAGTTCATTTATCAGTGCAGCTTTTAGATGATGACATTAATAAAACCTCTAGACAACACTGAAAAATTAATGCCATGTATCTGTCTTAGAGTGCCGAGTCCAGAGTTAAAGCATGAAACTTCTGAAATATTTCAGCATAATTTTTCCATTGCCTCTCATTAACACTCAGTCACAAGAGGAGGTCTTTTCAACCCAACTTCTGCCCAGTCCATTAAAGGATGTGTCAGAAGCTCATTTCATGCTCGGGCAAGGAGGACAGCAAGACCATGCATTTTTGGATGCTTTCTCTCCATTGAAGTCTTACCGCTAAGCCTGAGTCCTCCAGACAGACTTGTACTCTTTGTCGGCTTGCTCCCTGATGTTTGCTGGTTGTTGGGTTGGGTGTGCAGTTTGTGGCTCAAAACTGATCGCTTATTGGCTATAAAATACAATCTGTGTAATTCAGATGATTGACCGGGCATCAACGGGGTGGGTAAACCCCTTCCAGCAGCATCGGTGTCTGTTATTCCCTTTTGCTACTATGCCATAGTGATCAGAAACGTTGATGTTTTTTATTCTGCTCCACAAAAATTGAATTATTTGGGGGGGGAGGGGAAAGTGTTTCATATTTAGGAGCTTTTTTCCCTCTTCTGTGGTAAGCATTTACATTTATATATGTATATACATGCACACACATATACTTAAACATATAAATACATATTGTTTTTGCCGAGCTCTTAAAAATGTTCTGCATCTGCTGCATGAAGCCACATTTACCACTAGCTGGAGAGAAAACATATTAATATGAAATCAAATATTTGGCTTGTTGAATGCAAGATGTAATTACATTCACTTGAACGCACTTACACCCGGGAAAGAAACCATACTTATGGGAAAAAAATAATTTTCAAAGGTGTTTTCATGTCTATCCTGGGAGAGTGAAAAAGTGGGAGTGACTTTGCTCCAAATATAATAATCTGCTTCTTTTTAAAAAGTATATCTGAAATTTTTTATGCCACAGCTCAAATCCTATAATTATAAAGTAGCCTTTGCAAAGAAGTTTTTCACCTACTTAGTACATGTTGGGTTCATGGAGCAACTTTTTACTAAGGATTTAAAAAAACTTTTTTGAGAAAACATCCAAAAATAGAGGACTAAAGATTTTGGCTGCTCTCTGATCCCTGACAGACCCCACCTCTTGACTTGTATTTGTTCATAAACAATTTTAACCACTTTCCAGATGTGTAAGATGAACCTTGCTGAGGACAGGGGGGTGGTTCTTTCCTGGGAGAGCCGGGACTGGAACGGGCAGGATGAATGGATAAGTGGGGTGGGAGCTGCTACAATGCACAGCCCGTGAAATGAGGAGAACTGACCACAGTCAAAAAGTGTGTGGAATAAGTCCAGTCCCCAATAAATTTGGTAAAAAATAGTCATTACTGGTTTTCTGGGAGCCCAATCTAAAAAACTGCTTAGGCACATGCTTTAATAAAGGCAGTCTGGTAGTTTGTTTAATATTGATAGAGTTTCTCACTTTCCAAAAACTAAGCACGTGCTTAATTACTTTGCTGGACTGAGGCTTGAGATAGGTGAGATGAAATACGGCAGTGAAAGCACATATTTGCCTTTCTAGGTAGGTTATTCATTCCATATTGCTTTCCCTCAGACCTCAATATTCCAGTTTGATTTCTGGTTGTAATAATCTTTGATATCAAACAGAAGCAGGAAGCTTTTTATTTTCAATCATTTTTGGCCAGATTTTGCCACCTTAAAAGCTACAATGGCATCCCTAGTGTTAACTGTGTTCAAAGCAAAGGAGATTTTAATCAGGTCTAAATTTGTCCCTGAAGATTCAGATAAGTTTCAAACAAGCCTTGGAGATGGTGTAACTCAATCTTTTGCAAAATGAAAAATCTATTACATTTTTTTTTCAGCTGGTTTTCTTCTAGCCTAAATAAATGACTGGACTTCAAGAATTACCCTGTTATTGTTTGCATGTCTGATAAGCCATGGTGGAAGCTCCAGGGTTCCAATAGAAAAGGAAATAGTGCCTGGAAGTTGTCAGTGATTCTTAACTTCTTTTGTTTGTTTTACCAGCAAACACACTTAAAACAAGTCCTAAAATTGGATGAGACTGCCTCTCTGTTTGTACACACATGATTTAAGTGTTGTTTTCTAAGACTGTATAATATTCAGGAATAGAGCAGGACAAAAGTTAGTATGAACTTCACTTGTGGGTGCCAATACTTTACAATTAACCAGCTCCTGGGCTTGGAACTATCGCTTGTCTAATGGCCAGGGAGCCAGAGGGACTCGTGGCCATTGTTCAGGCTCTTTACGCCGCAGCGTGTGTCTTTAGTCAAAGAGCAGAGCTTTCAAAGCTGCCTTTGGGCACGTCCCTTCTCTGATCAGGGCAATTTCTGCAACACAAAGTAAAATTCAGCCTTATAGTAACATCCTGGATCTGTTTCTTTTGGGGTAGTCTGTTTTTTCTTCCCTGCGAGTTAAACGGGATGTTCAAAGCCTTGGAAGAAGGACTAAAATAATCAGCAATTTATCTGACAGCTGAGAGTACGCTTTTGTAGCTGTCAGTCAACTTCTGGAAAGCCACAGACTGTAAGACTGAGGTAATGTGCAAAATGAGACACATGTGTGCAAAAAACACGGTCCCGAAGTGTTTTCAAAATGTCAGCATTGCCAAAAACACTCAGCATTCAGTGTTCATAAATAAGCTTCAGTTCCTAACGTGTTTTACGTTTCCTAGCAGCTCAAATAACTCCTGACCCTTTCAGAAATGACAATCGCATAGACTTCCATAGCCATTTTATTTAGGGTTCTCAAAAACATTTGATGCATGCTAATTATCTAAATTTACAATCAGCGCTGAGGGCAAGGGACTATTATCCCCGTCCAGGGATGGAGATAGTATCTTTATGGGTATTTTTATGGCTCTGTCTTTATGACTTCAAGGCCTATCTTTTTTCCAGCATTTCAGGGGCATGAGGGAGATGAAGCCTGGGTAAAGCTGGAAACTGTGACACCTGGTAGATTTATTTCTTCTCACTTTTGGTTTGTGGAAGTTTTTTTCCGGGATAATTCTGAATTTTGGGGCTAAAAGGGAAATGTTGTATTTTTATGCGTTCAAACCAGAACACGATGAAGCTTGGTGTAATTGCTGTGAACTTAGCTTATTTTGAAGTTGATACCGAAGTGAGGTATTTCAGTGTAGCCGAAACAAAGCTCATCCCACTTCACCCCCTGCCAGTCATTCCATTCTCCAAATCAGAAGGTGGCAGGGAACATTTTGAATTCTTTCCAAATCAGCATAAAAATAAACCAAAAAGAAATTCTGAAACTTTCCAGCCTCCCTGGAAATGAGGTCCAGCCTCGGAGCACTCCTTCTCCGGCCCCCGATGCCTCAGCTCTGTGCCCTGCGGGACGGTTGGTGCTCAGGTCCCCGCTGAGATGGCACGCAGCTGAGAAGGAGCTGGAGTGGTCAGTGTTTAATTTTCTCTTTGCTGTACCAGTCTGTACCTTGGATTGCCAGCTTCAAGCCCCGGGCTGTGTCCTCAGGGTGCTCCTGGGCTTGCCGGGTCACTGGGAGGTGTTGCATTGCTGCCCAGCCAGCGATCCCGCCGTGCCCCGGGGCTCAACAACCGCAGGAGCTGAAGGTTTCTCTTCATACAAATACAGCAGCCCAAGTGGGACCTAGAGGAGGAGGACTTTAGTCTTGACATGTCATTCACCTGCAGGCTCTTGGTGCTAAAATAAGCCGCAGCCATTTTTTTTTTTGTTTTCCTCTATTTGATTTTTTTTTTTCCCCTTTGGCAGTTCAAGCACTGAAGGTGGTTCCCTTCGCCTGCCAGTGTTTGCTAAGGTCGGTCTCATCTTGCAGTTTCTGTTCTTTGTTTTCTTTGCGTCCCGTTGCTTTTGATATTGAGCCAAATTCTCCACTAAAGCAAGGCGAGTCTCTCCCCTGGTCCCACCGAGCTGGCCCTGCTGCATCCCTCTGCTCAGCCCTCGGTCTTGCAGTCTGCCCAGGTTTTAATTTTAAAACAGAACTGTCTGAGACAGCATTGGAAAATACCAAAACCCCATGGAGGACTTGTTTAAAAACCCTGCAAAAATAATTGCAGCTTGTTGAAAACACGAAAAAGTGGTTTCAAAAGTGCATATGCATGTTTGGAGATTGGAGAGTCTATAATCAAGCAAAGATTCAATGAAATTTTACCTCAGGCTAATATATTTTGTCAACCTTTTTATTTTTTAAGCTGTGTCTGTGGCTATTTGCCGCTGTCCAAAATACCTCGCATCCTCCTTCATCACGGCGGCGGTTACTGAAAGATCCGTGGCACGGCGCTGCGGCGACTGCCGCGGCCAGCGAGGAGGCCTGGCCGTTTCGCCCAGTTTTTCTGTGGTGACACATTCCTTGTGATTTGCAGCCGTATTTATTACGTGTTATAGAGCGTTCCCAGCTGAGACCCAGCAGGCGTGGGAGGAACCCACAGTTGTTGTGTTGGCGTTAGGAGAGGGAATCTCCTCACCTGGATTTTCAGGCTACAAAATTTCAGACACTTGTGCCTGAACTGGGGCCAGTAAGTTGTGTTTAGCCAACACCTATCATCAAAGACAGGGCTTAAATTAGATGAGAGACTTCAAGAGAGGGAGAATCCACCCGTTCCTCAGGGCCTTCCTGTAAAAAGTCAATTCTTCTCCCTGCTGAAAATGGTTGCCTTATTTTTATCTTCATTTTGGCTTTAGTTAGCTGGTTTTATGCCTTTCTTCAGTAGACTGGAAAGCCTCTCTTAACAGATACTTGGTTTCCTTTACATACGATGACAGCACAAGTGTGCTTACCTGCATTGGTTTGAATCTAGCTAGTCTGACTAGCAATGATAAAATAGATCTGCTACTAAATTCAACAACCTTAAACCACAGAAGCATCCCACATTGACTTTTATAGTCTACGTGAGAGCTACTGTGATATAATCAAGTCTTGAGCTTCTGTTTGGCATACTACAGAAATTCAACACCTTAAATTTTTCGCTGAGAAGTTTTTCCAAGTTGCAAATCTTCTTACGCCTTTCTTAACTTGTCTCTAATTTTTCTATTTTTTATAATACCTTACGTCACGTGGCTCTGCTCTCAGAACATTAAATATTTTCTATTAATGCATCCTTTATGTATTTTAGAGATACCTGGTTACAGTAACCATTACTGTGCCCTGTCCTCAAGTTACATATTTTGAAAAAGACCTCTCCAAAAGAAGGTAAAAAAACCTTCCGCCAAAATAACTCATTTTGGCGTGATGTTCACTATTCCAGATTAGAGATTCAGGAAGGTTTCATGATTCTCCTTTGATTGTACCTTTATTATTTATTAGTTTCCAATTTTCAGCTCTTTGTTATGTTGGGAGAAACTCATCTCTTCATCCAGGAGAGAAAACCCTCTGGATTCTTACTTTGGGACATTGGTATATCATTTAGACAAAAAGCGTTTGACCTTTTATCCACACAGAGATGGCTAAAATGAAGATAGCTCATGTCTGCAAGCGCTCTCCTTAGATTTTCTGTCTTGATTCATTCATAGATAAAATGACTTCAAACGCTTGCTAGTTTCACACCCCTCCTCCCCAGTTTTTTAAGGCTTCATTCATTCATTTTTAAAAACATTTATTCATACAAGTAAGAGTCTTTCATTACAATATGATCTGGCCTTTTGCACATTTTCTCACTTGGTAATTTTTGCAGTCAAGTCATAATGTGAAGTATATTACTATAACGAGATCACTTTATTCTCCAAAGCTCCATCTGTCTTCCTGGGTGCTCCTTCAGATTTTGCTTCTACCCTAAAGGTAAAATGATTACTTATTTTTTTTCCATGTTCCTGTTCTCTTGTAGCTTATCCCTCTTGGATAAAGATTATTTGCCTTATTCATTGCTGTATTTTTGATTCCCAATTCGTTTCTCTCTGGAAGGTCTGCAGTTGTGTGACTCTACCTGCTCCTCCCCTTGGGCTGCCTCTTTGCTAGCCACGTCTTCTGAAATCCTTCCAATAACGCCTGAAATTCTGCGGGACTTTTACATGAAATTTTAGATGGGGATTTTTAATTTTTTTTAAAACACATAACAAGTTTTATATATATCTCTCTCTTTAATTTTTTATGTGTCTCAACTTGAGATGTGTGCAGACCCATGAAAAATCTCCATACTGTTCAACTTAAGATTTCTAGAACTGATAACACTTGCATGCCAAAATTCTTTGCTTGCTTTTTGCCTTTTACTTATTTACCTTCTCTGACTTTTACTTCCATGCTCCCATTAAGATTGCAAAGTATATTGAGTCCAAAATCACTCCAGAACATAAACTTGAGTCTTTGAGTAACCTCCACATCTGCCAAATACCTCACCTCTCACTCACTTTAAGTCAAAGTACAGAGAAAACTCTAAATATAGCTAATCATCCCATCTGTTTACCTTAAATAAGAGCTATTTGGATGATGCATGCAACCAAAAATGTGCTCTTGTCCTTGAGTAACTTAGCAGAAGAATACAAAACAAAAATTAGATGAGGAATATTTATTCCCATCATTGGAGTGTGTATTAACACGTGCCCTACCTAAGCCATGGGCTCTTTTGCCGCATTTATAGTCTGGAGGTGCTTTTCATTATAAGAAAATCTTTAATTGGGTCACAAAGTTACATGGACTCCATATAGTCCAAACTTTTGACTGTATAATCTATGTGGAATAGTAATTCACTTGCACAAGTTGGTTCATGTTCTGGATACCAGCAAGGTGGAGAGCAGAGGCAAAGATTTTATGGGCTGAATGAGTCCAATGGGCTTTGCAATATTGGCATAAAATGCAAATTTTTTTCCATAGAGAGACACATATGCGATAGACACTGACAGATATGAGAGGACTTTGGGTGATATCCATCAAAGCCATGAGAATGCCATTCATAAATCTCACTGTAATTTCCTCGAGGGCTGTTGGCTGTTGTTTCATTGGCCTGATGCTCTGCAGTTTACCACTGTTGGCATTTATGCTGTGTACGTAATTTTGAGCTGGATAGTCTTGAAACCATTTAACTTGTGGAAGTAAATTGCTTGGAGCACTATGAAAATATCATTGAGACTGTGTGGTTTTTAAACTCCTTTTCACTGTACTGTGTTACTGAATTATTTCCAGCTGCTTCTTGACACTCCTTGTTGCCTTACAATAGTAGATCTACACACCCTATGCCATTCAGGTGATGCTTGTATGTTTGGAGACAATAAAAGTCCTCCCGAAGCTCTGCTATGAAGTACTATTAGTGGTATTGTTTGACGTAGTTATCTTTTTATGTTGGGAAACATATTTACATTTTATCACACCTGAGGTTTGTTTTGGAAATGCTAAACTTTAAAACACAGGTGAAGCCTTTTTCCACTTAGTCTCCCACAAAGTGTAGATTACCAGCGGACTCAGATGATACTTCCACATAACACAGAGAGCTCTGGCAAAACTTCCCGTGAAACAAGCAGCTGACTTCAAGGCTGATGCAAATTCCAGAGTTCTTGGAGTCATTAAGAATAGAAAAAACTGGTGATGCTATACCATCTTTAGGGAGCTGTTGCCCCAAACATTAATTTAATCCACTGTGGTTAGCCATTTTCTGGCTACTGACAAAACAAATATGGGGCCATGGAAAGGATAGTGCTGTTAGCTTTGCTGACAGAGACCTGGTAACAGCTAAAGAAATCCAACCTTGACTTGGCTTCTATGAGCCAAAATGTAGACAGGATTTAGGTTCTGCTTCAGAGTATGTTGAGCTTAGAACAGACATTGTGTTGATGTATTTTAATGATGACCTGAAAAGAAAGACATGATGAGCAAAAGGTATGAAATAAGCAGGGTTAACTCATTTTACTGGATGAGGTCTCACCCTTTCCACCAGTCCAAAACTTCACAATGTCAAAACACTTCCAGAAGACTCATGTTGGTAAAAGTCTAATGAGAATTCAGCAGGTCTCCTTTACTGTTGCTGTATTACTTCCAAAAATAGATTGTTTTTAACTTTTATGAGAGACTTGTTCTAGCTGAATAAAAATAAAATGCCAATGATAATAGGAAAAGAACTGTTAATTGATTTTAAATACTGGTGGTCTTGAATGGTGCCAGAATTAATGACAATGATAATACATTTATGCAGCCCATTTTTATCCCAGAGCTCCTTACAAAATGACTTACAAATTATTTAAAGAGAAGAGCAGCCAAGCGTTGGGTAAAATATGGCAGTTGTTTTACAAGCACATGGCAATGCTATACAGCATTTCAGGATGGTTTTCCAATTGAAACTGCAGGAGGAATATTGGGAGAATGCATTACTGAGGTTGGAATTGGTCCAGATTCCTAGGATTTACACACTTTTACAATACTTTCTGGGAGATCTTTAAACATCGTGAATGCTCGGGATAACCATCTACAGTGCCTGTCTAGGGCTCTTGGTGTGTTCCAAATAGTGTGTCAAAAATAGCATGCCCAGGATGATACTTTTAGTAACCAAAGCTAGCAGAATATTAATAGATGGTAAAAGTCTCCGCTCTCACAAAACCACTAAAAGCATGTTTTCAACTGCAAGTGTTTTAAAGTGGTTTGAGTCCTGATGACTTGTTTGTACAATGGGAACTTTTAAAACAGGCCTCCAAGACAGTCTGAACCTATTGGTCATCTCTTCCATTTTCTTAAAAAAAAAAAAAAAAAAAAAAAAAAAAAAAAAAAAGATGACCGGCTG
>VYZM01014167.1:646624-724095 GCA_013398915.1 Dromas ardeola
AGAAAAGATGCCAGCGTAGTTATTTGCTTCAGGATTTCTCAATATTTCCTTTCGGAACCATTACTAAGGGAAATACAAGCTCCTGCATGTGCAGGGTATGTGGTGCTTGCAGAGGAAGGATGGCGGTGGCAGGCGGCTGAGTCTCAGCTCCCATGTTCTTGCTGTTGCTGCTCTGGACGCGTGCCGTGCAGAGCCTGCCGGGGGTTTCGCTGGCTTTACTTGCGCTACCGGTGGGACTGAAAACTGCAGATTTCTTATCTCCCCAAAGCTGGAGTTGTGCTGATTTCTCCCGATGTAACAGGCGAGATTGCTTCTGCTTTCTCCTGGTGATGGAGTTAGCATTCAGCAGTGTGGAGGCAGTTGTCATCCTTGGACTGTGGCCTCAAGATACCCTGGGTGGGTTTGACCAGGAGAGCTGATGGGATTTTAACCCTCAAGGGTCACTTCCTTCTGCTCCTCGCCCTTGCACTGATCCATCAACAGTGCTTTAAGCTCAGCCGTGCCAACGCCGAGTGGCTCAAGCCTGCACATACCCTGAGTTTTCTAAATGGGATGGTTGTTCATTAAATTCTTTGCTTTTGCTGAATTAGCCTTGTTGGATGGGAAAATTTCCCAGCTATCTCCATTTAATAATGCAACACTGGTCTACATGTCGGTGAAAGGGTGTGTATGACTACTGAAACAGCTTTTTAACTGATGTGAAAGAGCAGAGTTTCCTTGGGTTTTCTGTTCAGCCTCCCCAGTTATCGATTTCAGCCACGCAGTTCCCTCCACCTCTGCCCAAGGATTATAGAAAAAAAAAAAAGTGACAGTGAGCGTAAGGCAGACGCAGGGTCTTCCAAACAGTCTAATCCTCCTCCTGCAGTGTGGGTAATTACGTGGCACTTCTGTTTGTTTTAACAGACTCTTATCTCCCTGAACAACGCTGTGAGTGACCTCACTCTCCCAGAGGGCAGCTGTGACATCACCAAATGGTGATACTGCTTCCTGATATTTTTAACCCCTGTCATAACCAGTTATAAATTCATAGAGAGACTTTGGGTTACTCTGCAAACTTCTGAGCTACCCTAATTTTCTCTTTGTAGAAGAACACTGCATCTGTTTTACCTGACTTGTTAGCGCATGTTGAATGAAGCATGGTTAGCCAAATAAGGTCTGTCTATCCTGGCCCCCATTAGAAATGTTAAATTCAATGTGCATCAGTAACCGAGAGTAGGTTGAGGATTTAACACTCTAAATATAGTCAAACTTTTCTTTTCTGCAGCAAAATTTGGCAGCTTGGGAAGGGTGAAATGTGTATTATCACCTTGATACTGGACATGCTCAGAGCATGACACTGACCCAGTATTATTACCATATTAGAGCCGTAGACTTACACTGTTTAAGAATGAGGGATCATGACTTGGAAATCTTCCAGTTTCTGGATATGCCACTCCCAGCCTTGATAACTTGGCAGTGATTGCAGTGTTGAAGAGATGCATGCAACCTCTGGTAGAATAGCAATCATTACTAATAGGAATTATATAGCTTTACATTCCCAGGTTGACTGTGAAGAGCTGGTTTGATGGTATTTTGCATAATTCAAATTACAGTCCTGTTAAGCTCATCTTGTACAATGAGCTCATTGGCAGTAACATCTAAAAATAAATAAATCACACCAGTTAAACTGGAAGATTTGAATTTCATTTCAGAAATTCCAGCCATGTATTGTTCTGGCAACATTTATCTTTTTATCAGCCCGAAAGGATCTGCAAAATATAAGTAATGGAGTTTTTTTGCTTATAAACAAAAGGGCAAGTAATTTATTTGGAATCAGATAATCAACCTCTGTAGCCTACAGAGGGAATTTTTACACATGGCTGTAGCCAGGTAAAGGATAGTACAGTATGTTTTAGCTGGTTGAGCTAGTAGAGGTAAGAGTGTTTTGCCTTTGCTTGTGCCCTGTACTCGTGTAGTAAACGGGCCAGATTTTTATATAATACATTATCGTAGTGTAGCTATGAATCCAAGGATAGATTTTTTTTATTCTTGCATGATTCAAATAGCAAATTGAAGTGGTAAAGCTTTTGAACAATGCTATGCAACTACAGCACACACTTAGAAGTAAGACAAATCCCCAGAAGAAAATGGGCCAATATGTGTTCTATAAAGCTTCTTTTATTCATATGAAAACCATAGACGTTTTGCCCTAGCTTTGCTTAAAATAAATTGGGTTTGTCCCATTCAACAGGTGGGTAAAATAAATCAGAATCTCCATGAATCACAGAAATCCAAAGTTGAGTTGGGGTTTGGGTAACATTTACAGCTCTGGAGATCACACTCTGTTCCCTGCACTGGCACAGGAGGAGGAGAACACCTACCCACCAACACTCCAGAAATTAGACATCCTGTAAGAGTATCAGCTTCTCAGTTGTTACAAACACCTTGGGTGATTTGGTAGTTAGATTTAGTGTTGCTCTCACTTTCCGTAAGATTTTGATGTAAACTCATCTCAAGAACAACTTGGTCAGGAATATTGGCTTTTGGTTAGAAGCTCTGACCAAGAGTGGATGGCGTTAGTTATTCTTGAGTGTGCAAAAGCAACACAAGCTCATTTCAAAGAGCACTTGGCACAGGAATATCAAGTGTTAGTGCAACTTACTCCAGCTGAGAGTCATTATTTCCAGTGGCAGTGGAAAACCATTGAGAGCTCTCATGGGAAATTGTACAAAATGTTATGGCAGGAATAATATTAACCCTTGCCACTGTTTTATGTGAAATTTCCACTCACAGCCAAACTTTACTAGGAAATGACTCCAAGATTTTAGAAAATGACACTTTTGCCACCCATGATTTTCATAATGTAGGAAAGGAAAATGTTAAACCTGTTGCTCAGTCTGTTCTCCTGCATCCCAGCACAGGGAGCTAAAAGAGAAAAGCAGTTTCTGCTAACTTAAGGATTTAAGTAGACTGGTAAGGAAAAGGCAAGGAATGGAAAAGGCTCCCTTGTAGGGACGCAGCTCTGGAGTCAGGGAGGGATAGGGGAAACAGCACTAAAATACCAATGCAAAGATCTAATTTAAATCTTCAAACTTCTGCTGCTTCTCCAGAAATCAATACAAGATAAGAGATTTCAGTGAACCGGGAAACTAGGTCACTTATTGAACTGTTTAAACGAAGAGATGAGACTGTTTTGATTTCAGGTTAATATGGGTTTCGACCCATAGACCTGAATGAAAAGCTCTGGATACATCTGAAATAAATTTGGTCAGTGAACCCAGATTATTCCTACCTTTAGGCACTAATGAATGATTACAAAAAATCTAGACAAAAATTTGGATCTTAGGAAGGCCCATCCTTCAAAAGCCCCACTTGTCTTCTACATGTGGGACCTAAAGGATTGCACTTTAATTCAGGGTCCTCAGTGGGAGGGATGAATGTGAGCGCACAGCTCAAGAGTTAGGCAGATTCTGTATGTTTCAACTGAGGTTTCTCGTGAATTGTAGACCGAGAAGTCTCTGCTTAAGTAGGACGTTATTTTGTCTATGACTTTTATTTAAACAGCTCTCCAGGAAAATAAAAAACAAACAAACAAACAAAACAAAAACAACCCACAACACACAAAACCTAACTGCTTAATGAATGTTTTCTGTCAATAAACATTGTAAAGAATGGCCCATATATTGCTCTAATGGCGTTAAGAGTAAATCAGAAAACAGTACTTCACTGATTCTCCTTTGCCAATTCAGCCAAGAAGCAGAAATATTGACTAGAAAATGTAACTTAGCTCAGAGGTAAAAATTAGGCTTGTTAAAAAGTGTGATTGCTGCATTCATATTTTTCAAAGCAGTCTATGGTTACTGTTTAGAAATGCAGACACCCCCCCCCCACACCTTTATAAGCCTGCAGTTTTGCTATCATTAATAAAGCCAAAAGGGAGAGGTGGGGCCACATGTGGTGTCAATACACTTTAATTAAGTGTAATAATTCCCCTTTTCCTGAGGTAGACGTGCTAAGACAGATTTCTCTTCAGAGATTTATGCCTCGCCGATGTATTTCTCAGCTTTCCCCTCTGCTTCGTGCGCAGAGCATCAGTGCCCTCTTTGGGAAGACCACGATTCTGCAGGACTCGTCTGGGGCGACAGCTTCGAGTACTTCTACACGTCCACTCTTTTTTAAAAAGTGTTTTTACAGAGTGAAACTCACCCCGGAGCAAAGAGCCTTTTCAGTTTGAGCTCCAGCTCATAAAACACGTAGGAAAGCCTTACCTGGACTTCAGCTGCAATCTGGGGAATCCATTCTCCATAATTTGATCAATAATTTAACTGTGAGAACATCCTGGGGGCATTTTAATACCTGTACAGACGTGGTGCTGTCTCTAGACCTTTCGGAGGCTGAGACTTCCTTGTCTGCAGCAATATCAAGGTCAAACCTTTTATCCGAGCTCACTCTTCTCCTTAGTCACCTGGTCTGAGAAGAGGAATGAACAGGGTCTCCTCCAGGACAACACATTGTTGTAATTGCAGTGGTGAGATTTGAGCTGGAAAGCTGAAATAATCAAGTCCTGCCAGATTTAATGGGATAGAGATCCTCCAAAAATCTCTGTCTAGATAATTAGGTATTCGATTTGAAGCATGGGATATGCACTGGAATCACCAACTAAGGTATAGACCATGGCTATCTAGGTTTGGGTCTTTCAGGGAAGCGTGTGGGAAGGTTTATCCTTCCTTGAGAAGATGACTTACAAAATTACTAGTGGGATTGGCAAACTCAGTACCAGAATATAAGGCTGAGAGAGGATCAGTTTGTTATTTCTTTTTAGTAGGTGTTTAGTTTTTGTACATGACTGCGAAGTTACTGACAGTTACTGGTTGGCGTCTGTGCAGGTCACAGGGAGAAGCCGGCAGTGACAGAGCTCCTCGGAGCATCCCATGAGGGAGCCCAGGCAGCCCAGGAGGGAGGCACCGAGGTCTGTGAAGCTGAGTTTTCCCGGGAAAGGGGAGGCTGAGTGGGAGGGAGGGGATCTTAAAAGTGATCAGAAGCCGATAGCAATGCACAAAGCTCTGGATTAAAGGCACTATTGCTCACTGGAGGTCACTTTTCATCCTGAAGGATAATTCTTGCCTGCTGCAGGCTTAAAAACGCCATCTCGCATTCAACATCTGTTTTAGCAATCTCTTCCAAAAACAAAACAATATTCCCCCAGCGATTGTGGTACAACAACACAACCCCCTCTGCTCCCGCCTGATACCGGGAAGTGCCCCGCTGCGCTGCAAACCTTGCCCTGTGTTCCTGCGCTGTATTACCCCCAAACAAGTCAGGGGGCTCTCTCACTTACACATTAAATACTTGGGAAGGATCCACCTGGGACCGGGAATGAACAGTTTTGCTGAAGCGAGGAAACCTGCAGGAAAGTGCTAAGCAGACAGACAGGGGGTTCAGGGAAGAAAGAGATCCTGCAGAAGCTTTTGCCTGGTGATCAGTATGCATCAGATAAGCAGGAGCTCTCGCATTAGCCAACTTTGCTTATGTAGCAGTTTGCGAGCAAAGCCAGGTCCTGATTAATCCATGAATAGTTTAACCCAAAGTTTGCTGAATCCACATGCAGATTCACGTGCAATCCAGAGCTCCTATATAAAGTGCCACTTTCGGTCTCAATCTGGGTTGTGCTATCTGTGCAAAATACAGCTGAAGCGCCAAAAGCTGTGGCTGCAGGAGCAGCTTGTCTCCTTGCACAGGAATTTCATTTCTAATTCAAGTAGCACCAGAACCAGAGAAATCTGATAATGGAACTGGTAGCATTATTGAGAGAGTGGAATAGTGTAAGATGATGAAATAGGGGGAAAAAAGAAAAAGGCAACCAACCAAACAGGAATGATTTCTACAATGGTGTTAAAAGAGGAAAGGATTTAATCCATTATCTGTATATCTCACCAGACAAGAATTGTCAAATCTGTGTAGGAGTTGAAACTTTTTGCAGCGTTAGGTGTGGAATAGCTGTGTCAAATCCTCCTCGTACACAGCTCTTTGGCATTCAATTTCTCAAGGAGCTGAAGAGGAAAGTTCAAACCAAAAGACCCTGGAGAAAATGGCTTCTCCTCCCAGTGCGTTTGCAAGCCAGACTGCCCTTACACAAGTCAGCCCCAGATCCAGTGTGGGGAAAGAGCCATTATAATGTGCATACATGAATTTAGTTCTGCTTATAACAATGAAAAGCCTCTTCTTGTGGCTGCCTTGCATGCACACACACACACGCAGAAAACCTGAATACCATGACAATGATTTAAAATCATAAAACTCAACAATTCCCTCAGGTCCCTGCTGAAACCACGTCGCAGCTCATGACCAAGCCCTGATACATCAGCCTGTACCCATCTCCGCCGGCCAGGTGAAGCAAGGATTATCAGTCAGACATTAACACAATGCCATTTATTTTGCAAAGGGCAGCATCTGCATTTCTCCTGGGCAGGAAAAGTTTAATCCTTCCTGTAATAGTGTCTGGGAGGAACCTCTGAAAATCTTTTTAGCAGCCTAGGATAAACTGTAGCTTCTGATGAACTTGATAATCTTAAAGGTCTTTTCCAACCTAAATGATTCTATGATTGTGTTCTATGATTTATTCCAAAATTCAGACCATGACTTCTCTTTTCTGTCCTACTGTTTAGAAAAAAAATGTGTTTGCTTCCCCTGCAGTGTATAGCATATTACCTAATCAACTGAATACAATTTCCTTTCAAAAGACTTTAAAATGCCTAAGACTTTTTCTCCATTACATGGATACAAATATCACATATGCTGCAAAAAATATTATAACTTACACCTTAATAAAAAAATTGAGATCAGTTTGTGTGTAGCTTGAACATTGCCTAGTCTACCGGACACATCAGATTTCTTATTTAATTTCTAACACCTTAGTTAAGCTATACGCCAATTTAGCACAACCTTATCTGCATCCAGATATTACCAGACACACTTTAGAATTTGCTCTCATATTCAAAAGATTATTTCTGAGCCTAATCCAACCTAATGCATTTGAATCCATACATCCCAGTTTAGGTGAAATTCAAGCTTTCCTTGGTGGCTAGAACCAGAAGTGACCCGTGCCCTGTGAATGTAGAAGAGGTGCTTGCAATTTGCAAATCCATCTACAATTTAAACTCGCTAGTCATATGTTTTATATTTTAACCATTACCTGGTGTTTGTAGCCCTTTTCCAAAATAACCCGTCTTACTCCGTGTCCCGAGAGTTTCCCGACTGCCAGGGTTCTGGGTGTGCTTGTACCCGCGTGGCACTGGGAGCTGAGCTGGGTCGGGTCTGTCCGAGCTCGGGGACCAGCCTTTCCACAGGTCTGTGTGACGCTGAACAACTCGCTGCTGGTTTCCAATTTAGACTATGGTCACTCCAGCGCAAGAACTGGCTCTTGCTAGGAGTTTGCACAGCCTTTGACATCAACCACCAAAAAAACCCTTCCACAAGCAGTCAGGGTCCTATGTCAGCACTACAATGAAAATCGTGAAGAATTATATTTCATTGACGCCTTTGAGACTTTAAATCATGGGCCAAGGATGTTCTTCAAAGCCCACGTTATTACAGGTCTATACAGCAGCTTTGTTTCATTAGAACAACAGAGTGTTAAAATTGCCTTCGTGAAATCACCCTCAAATATGTGGACTCTCAAGGACGGGTCCTTGAAAGAGAAAGCAATAATCAAGAGGAAGCCAGCCAGCTATGGCTCAGATTTTATAATGTTTTCCTGCTGTTATTTTCACCACAGGCTATTTTATATTCCCCACCTCCTTTTTTCTCCATGAAGCTGCATTTTAAGGTCACATCTGTTCAGGGCACGTAATGATTTTTATGACAACTTTCCAGAGAAGTGGAGAACTTGACTGCAGAGGGAAGTGCAGTCAGGCAGGTACATATCAGGGAGGATTTTTCTCCATCTTGAGACATTTTCTCTTGTTGAACTCGGATGTTCTACCCCTAACCAAGAAATGCCTGGCCTAAGATCTAACAGGGCCCAAAGAGTGAAAACAGCTAAAAACAAAGTGGTGGAGAAACACAGACACCAAAGCAATAGTTTCTCTGCAAAATGCTGTGGGTTCACTTCTCATGGAAACCCAAGCATTTTAAATGTAGAAAAGTTGTAAGCAAGAAAATGTAAAAATATTTTCAAAAAAGTGATAGGTTTTAAACATACGCTTTTAAAGGCAATAGAGACCCTTTGAGAAGATCAAGAATTAGCAAGCTCTCCAGTGTATTGCAAAGCATCTCCATCAGTGTGTGTGTGTTTGTAGGAGAAGGGGATTGCTCTTTTCTTTCACAGTATTGGTATTTTTCGGAAACTTCCTTTGCCTTATCAAGACACGTCTGATAAATCAGAAGATCCTTTTCCTTCTTGACCATGTCTCTTAGCCATCAAAGGGCATCCAGCATGAGGTGGGTGGCTTCGTGCCATCATCATGGTACTATGATACCATCATCATGGCATTGGGCTGGTGGGTACATGGATGCAAGCAGCGACAGAATTATAAAAGCAGGAAAAAGAAGCTGGTTTTGTGTGTTGTGAAAGGACCCAAATGTGGTACCGCAAGGAGTATCTTAGTTCTCTTTTGCTGGTGCTCAATGCATGGCTCTGTGCTGCCTTTATTATGGTCGTGATATTAACTGGTACACTCTGAGAGCAATTCTTTATCATTGGATTTGTAGAACTTTTTACAAGTCCTTTTTGATCTTGGAGAAAGCACACGTTTGATTTTCTTCTTTATCAAATATCCCCTAAAACCATTTATAGGCTTCACGGTAAACAGAACCCTTGCTGAGATTAAAGCTCTAAAGTTGAAACATGGAAAATATCAATTGCAATGAAATTGCTGCCTTTCAGTGAGCATAATGATCATATCGTGCATCTGGTGTTCGTGTCCTGACCTGCATTAGTGCTGTCCGTGGAGCGGTGAACATGCTTTAATGCTGGAGCTCCTGTGGTCCGTGCTCTGAATCACCCGTGAGCACAGGGCAATGCATCGGCGTCAGAGCTCGAAGCATCCCCAGGATGATTAGTCACTCAATTAATGCTTTAATGCGTCATCTCCTACGCTGACTACAGAAACATCTCTCCTTTTAGGAAGACCTCGTGGGAAACTTTGACAGAGCACAAAGATGACTGTAAAAAGGTACACGTGAAACTGTACAGCAGCAGACCTTCCCCCAGGCTCTATCTGTCATATTTTGGATGCGCTTTTGTCTTGGGGCTCTGAAAGACTCTCCCCAACAGTTTTGAGCAGAAGAGCGTTCCCTGTTTATCCACAAGCTACACAAGGGGAGTCCAGCTCTGCTTTTCCCTATGCCTTTTGCTTTTTTTATCCAATATGATTCCCAAATAAATTGCTACCAAACCAGGAAGGTAGCATTTTAAATCCATTTTGTACAGATGCAAATGACTTCAGAAAGAACAAAGCAAGAGATTGCCCGGTTATCCTTCTCTGATGCAATGCGGAGAAGATCATATTGTAGAAGTGCTGCATGAAATTACGGCAAGTGACTTCTGGGAGCTCTACTGGTAGCTCTATCATTCATGTTTAGCCTCCTGTGGGTGCATTTTTCAATTGATATCCCTTAAATAACCTTAATTATGTGTATGTTAAAGTGCCTCATACAGCAGGGAAAATTGAGGAAGACACTTATTAAAAAGAGGCACCAGCACATGTGGTATTATTTTTACAGTCATCCAGTGTGTTGATATAAAGTATTACATTTGAGTCAAACCTCATTTGCGTGAGTAGTTAAAGTGAAAGCCGATCTGTCTTTGCATTGTGGCTCGAATGGCTGTCCAATTAGCGGAATGATTAGCCCGGCTAATATCAACAGAACCATTCCTGTGTCAATTTGACAGTTACATCACCGCACAGTTTTCAGCCACTTCCTGAGGGTTTCTGAATCAGACCCAAGAAAACTGCAGCCCTACAAAATATCCCCATGGAGAAGGCATGTTTCGCAAGCGTCGTTTTAGGAAAAGCCAGAGAACGGTTTCTTATGGAGGCCAAATATTTGTGTTGACATTTTTTCACAATTTTCCAATGTTTTTTCTAAACATATGATCTGTTGTTTTCAGCTTCTGCTTCTGGAAAGACTGCTGAAAAATTGTTTGTTTTTACTGAGATTTTACTTGACCTTGAATGCAAGTTATTGCTTGAGCTACTGAATAGTGGTTTATGTTGATGATATGTTTGCCATAAATCATTGCAGAGGAGTCTCAAAGGTGTACAGGAATATTTATTTGTTTTATTTTTTTTAAAAAAAGCTGTTTAAATTCCCAGTCATTAGCAGAATATGTTTTTTGCTTACGTAGAAGGTTTACAAATAAATAAGTTCTTTTAAGAATCCCCAGCCTTGTTTATCATCTCTGGTTTGTTACTTCTCTCTCTCTTTCCTCTCAAGTAATGCCAGGAAATCACGCACGACTCTGTCTTTATCTGCCTCTGGACAAGTCAACTTCTTTTCTTCCGCTTTGCTGTAAGTTGATGTTAGTTTCTAACATTTTCACCCGCTCCTTCCATCACATTTTGAACTCTTTTCTGCAGGCTCAGTGGCCTTCCAGCAGGCTTATAAAGCCACGAGGTCTTCATAAGCTCTTTGGTTTAAACAAAGAAGAGGAAAGAGTCATGATCTTAGAAGAAGTATTTAAATGATGCTAGATTAGTCTGATTTTCAGAAACTTTTGAGCATCTGCTTCTGAAAAAATAGAGGTTTTGAAGGGAATTACATCTGGATATCTACAGGCAGGAGCATCCAAATTCCCCGGTTATTTTCTTACATTTGTGTATTTGACTCTCTATATATTAAGTGCTATAAGCACTAAATGGCAGTTATACCCATTTAGTTGTTGTAATTGTTTATTACAGACCGCACACATGGAAGATACCATGGAAACGTCAGTGTTTTTTGAAGTCTGGACTCATCTCCTCAGAAAGACTAGCGTGCCAAGTCTGAAACACCTTTGTTCTGAAATCCCTTACTGTGATGCTGGGGTCTTTCTACATGCTTTAAAAAATACCATCTTCACCTTCAGTAAGAAGATGGGCCACAATCAACCTCACAGAACACAAACCTGATGATAGCTTCAGCCTTGCTCAGTCCTGCCTGTTGAAACTTTCTATATATAATTAAAAACTCACAAATACTGATTTGAAACCAGCACTGTCATGTTCAAAGGCAATAATCTAGACAACAATGTTTTCTTCAACATTCAGTGTTCCTTTTTCTCCCTCTTTCTCCTTCCAGCCCAGAGAAAAGTTCATTACACTAAGTGGAATAATTTAATGGAATAATTTTAACACTGATCAAGTGGTCTGGACAACTTCTTCTGATTGTGTTTACACTTTATTCTTAAAAGCAGAGTTGCTTTGAAGAGGAATTGGCAATTGTCATATCCCCAGAATAAAACCAAAGAGAACTAACCCGGACAGTGCAGGAACGGTTTTCTAATAAGCGATTCTACAGATATTTGAGAAGTTTTTGGTAAAACATTCAGTAGCTCCAGGAAGTACAGTCACTTCCTTATGGATTTCTAAAAAGTGGATGATAGGCATGTCCAAACCAATGATGGCAAAGCACTGACACCGGTGCTAAATTTGGCACTGGCAAATTTGGGCTGGCACCAATGACAATGAGCTATAAATGTTTTTTAAAATAACTTTGGCACCAGGATGGGGGATCTGTTCTAGATTACCATTAATGCTGCTATGGATGCCTGGAATTTCTTCCATGGTTTTTCCTTTCCAGGCTCCCTACTATGATCCATCTTGGAGTCTGTAATTATTAGCTCTAGAAAAAACTTTTTTACAGTATTATGCTGTAACTAATTTTTTTGACTCTTTTCCACAACACAAACCTGGATCTAATCAACTCCCTTTTGTGGTTATTTCATTTGCATTTACCTTCGAGATGTGGAGTGAAGCCAAAAAGACATGATGAGTTCTTCCTTCATTCAGGAAAGACAGAGAGTGAGAGAAGGTACCAATGCAAACCACATTCATTGAATTTAATCATCTGTAATTTGTACATATATTATGTTTTAGTCAGTGTCCTTTTTATGGGCACTCATCTGTTTCACTTGCAGTGGAATATTCCCTCTTTCCCCCCCACAAAATAATTTATTTTTAATGTATTTGTTTAATAAGGAATTCTTCATTTTGTTTAGCCCCAAAGGATACCTCTGTGGGACGTCATTTGGTAAGACAGGAAGCCAGGAACACAAACTGGATTCATAGTATGGAATGGTAAAAATCACTTCAAATCCACAAAATGATTTTTGTTTAGAAAGTTGCTAAATGTGTTTTATTGTCAGGCATCATGCCCCATTATGCTGGAAATGCCAGGAGTAGTGTTCTTTCCCCTCCATGCCCTAAGCTGACATTGACTGAAATCCTTCCATTAGGGGAGTTTATAACAAGCAGAATTAGGTTGTTGCTTTTAGTTCAAACACATACCCCTTCATTTCCTCTAATTTTATACAATGTAAATAAATACTCAGCCGGGCTTGGAGGCTACTGGAAAGCGCTGAATGCTGATCATGTGTTCTAAATAAGGCACTCCCAAAAAAAGCAATGCCTTTAGGCTGAGGAAGGTAATTGTCAGTTGTGGAGGAGAAAGGTCGAGGGGTGCAAGTGGGCTTTTTCCTGTATTTGTCCGAGAGGATAAACAGCAGGGAAGAAATGCTCTGCTAAAATAAAACAAAGCAAAAATATGAGGAAAATAGATGACTCCCCTGTTAGATGGCAGGTTTGCCTAAAACAAACTGCTCTATAAAAGTGACAAGCTTTGCTTAACAAAAGAGGGTGCTTTTCTCTGATGAAACTCCTGCTTTTCTCTAAAGCTGTTGCCCTCCAAGAGTGGAAAACCATGGTCTAAAAAGATTTGTTGCCCACATCACCTTTGAAATTGTTGAAAATGGAGCTCGAAACTTCACGCTTTTCTGTCTTACAGTATTAAATCTGTTCTTTTCACTACTAAGTAGTTGTCAAACATCCATACAAACAAGAAAAGGCAGTTTAAAGTGTCTTTCTTACAACTGCCTAAATAATTAACTGAAATCAGCATAGTGAAGATATCGTCACCATTCAGTCTCATATCCAGGAATTGGAGATGTTTCAAGTCAGAGCCTTAGACCTGAGAATCTCCCTTTCTCCATATGAGTAGTTCAGACACCAAGATTTCAGAGCACGGAATAGACGTCAGTTTTACTCAAGTATAGATTGGTCTTGCTTCTCCATCTGAAGGGCAAACTAAGAGCGCTTACCATCCTAGAAATTGTGGAGAAGGTATTCGTAGGAATATTTCGCCCATCACAAAGAATGCTTCCCCCTCATGCACTCAAGCTGGCAAAACCAAGCTTAAAAACATTAAAGAAATTCATAGATGTTGAACTAAAGAAAAGGTTTAGCCCAACAGAAAAGTGTCTCTATTCTGTTCCCATTTGTTTTCTAAATTGTTTAATGTAAGGCACAGCCTTCCTTTAATTTTAGTTTTTTTGGCCAGCTTTAAGAATTTTAAAGAGATCGTAATGATCCCTAAATCACAGATAACTGAACCTATAAAACACAAACTCTGGTCTCCTCATAATGTCATCTCTTGCCAGCTCTCTGTCGGGAATGATTTTCAGTCAATTTGATCTTCAATAAATAATAGCCTAGGTAAACAGGTGAACTCACAGTAGGCAGACTAATCCTCTTACCCCTTCCCTAACACAGATGTCTCCCAGGGCCAGCAGGAGGGACAGTTATGAGATTGGCAGGCCATACAGCTGTGTCCATTGCACTTTTTCAAGGACTTAAATAGCCCTCAAGTGTGATTTTATACTCTAAAACATCCTAAAATATGACCACATCCTAAATGCATTAACGATTGTTCCAGGGCCCCTGTGGTTAAATGGAAGAACCAATATCCTTGAGTAGCTCTACAAATAGGAAAAGAAAACTACATCAAATGTATAGAAGACTATCATGGTGAAAAAAGGGATATGCATATTTTGCTTGGGTTTAAGGAAAGAATAGGGAATCGAGTATCTTGCCAATATTCAGGTTCTTTTCTTGCTGTGGTTTGGGACAGAAAAAGGATAATGAAGACTCATCAAAATGAGCCAGAAACTATCATACAACGCCTTAATTCCTAAGACTGTCTTGAGAAACAAGACGACAGACAGATGAATAGACAGACTCATGCTTGCCTAAAGGCATGCTGTTTGTCAAATTTACACCAAGATTTTTATCTCACAAGAACTTAAATTATCCGTAGATTTTCGCTTACTTCAGATTCAACCCTGAGGAACATTCTCTGTGATTTCCTTGGAGTATCACACTAAAATAACTCTTATTTTTCCCTAATAGCTTTGCTAACTCAAGATTCATCCTGTAGCACATTATAGTTCCAAAGTATTTCTCGTGGATAGAAAAGATAAATATAAGCAGTTGATCCTTTAAGACAGTTTCAGTTGACTAAAAACCAGATACGGAAAGCTGGTTTTGTAGACTCATTTTTTCTATGCATATTCTTTTTGTGTAAATACATTTCACCTAGTTGTCAACTTAACATCATTGTATCTGACATGACTAGCTGTTTCTAATTTGAATTTTACAAAACTAATCAGCAAAGCCAGGTAAAATCTATTGCAAAGAAACAAACTAGCCCTGTCCATCTGGAAGACTCGATGGACTACATGGACTGTCAAGCCCTATAGGCTGTCAAACCCTGCAGAACAGCTGAATGAAACCAGATGTGTTCAGACCTTGTCCAGTGCTACCTTCCACGTGAATGAAGCAGGTGTTTGGCTATTATCAGCTAAGCTGAAAAATCTGGGCTGTTTTTTTCCTTATCACAGGCTTTCAAACAACACGCTTGAAGAATAAAATTAAGGTCACTCCCACTCAACACTTGAGAGATTTAAATCTCACTTTACTTGCCTTTCCACCCCATATTCCTTTCATGACTTTTCCCCTTTTTGGTTTGAGGCCCAGCAATTTGCTGAGCAAGGTATCCAGCCCAGTAATGGGACATAATCCAGTGCAGTGGGTGGTTGGATAGTACTGGGGAGAAATTTGAACTAGCCTAGTTAAAGTAAAATTGCTAAAGCCAGTTATAAAAGCTCTGCCTTTTTTTTTTTTTTTGTATTTTCATGCTTTAGAATTTTTTCCATATTTTCATCAGAAATTCTGAAACGTGCCATGGTTTCATCAGGTCCTAAGTCTGATTTTGCTGATCCCATGCTGTGAGTTGAAAACTTGGTTTACTAAGTTGTATTTGATCTGCCTCTATAATTGTCATTCCTGAGCTGTGCAGTACATCTCTACTGCCTGGAATTCTTTTTGGGCAGAAAATCAGAATATTTGACATCCACTGGAAGAAGCAATTCTTAATTTCTTGAGTCTATCCTGGGCTGGAATTGTTCAACTGGAGACAATCACAAACTAAGTTAGCAAAGGTTAAAAAATTGTAACAGTAATAATTCATCCCTACATCATGAATTAAGTTTTAAACCACAATCCTTTGAAAGACTTTGTAAAAAATCTAACTGACTTCAACTCTTTCTGTTGTTTCATACTACTTTACTTGTAGTGTGTTACTGTGTGTAGTACTGAAGGGCATCTAAAGGAGTGGTTAATGAGGCCTGTGTATAATCTGGTGCTGGTTATCAATAAATGTATTACAGAAGAGTCATATATAATTTAATGTGGATTAGACTGACGGAAATACTGTTGCACTTTCGTTATATAGTCTTGCTCTTTTAAACCTGAGACATTGATTTTCCTATCAGTTTCATTGGATCTTCACTTAGAAATTTATGAAAAGGTGATAATTTCCTACTAGGCATTATCAGGCGATTTAGAACATGAAAAACTTTCTCACAACTGAGGAGGCTTTTTCATAAAGAAAGAGTTTGTTTATGTTGCTATCACTTTACAGTGTGGTGGCTTCTTTTCTGACTTAAAAGAAGTCACTGTGTCTGTTCTGCAAAAGTAGAACTCTTCCCCTCATCTGCAAAAAGAAATGACTGATCTCATTTGCATCAATGTCGCTAGATTGATTTATTCTGAGACGCCACAACTTGCTTGGATTGTCAGCAAGCAAGAGGAGGAAAAGGAATACTGGCCTTGGAGCAAGTTTCTTCCCATGGTTCAGAGCATCCTCCCCATCTGCTTTCTCTTTTATTCACGTATTAGTTACACTATTTCCTGGATCCTGCTTTCACAGTTTCCTTTGCTGTTATGTGGTCGGTATAATGTATTATAATGAAGCATAGGTAGAAAGAGGCTGTAAACTTGAGCTGGATGAATCTTGCCAGAATTTATCTCTTTGCAAAGTTGATGAGAATCAGGGAGGTCTGGAGCGGGGGTAGGTGGCACAGCCCGTGTAGTATAATGTTGGCCACTGTAAATAGAAGAAATGCAAATAACCAAGTCACTTGTCGTTGCTTTTATTCATACCTTCTCTTCAGTCTTAAAAAAGGGCATTGTTAGAAGGCAGTCAGCACTGAAACAGATAAGAGAATAATAATTTGTTAACAGATACTCTATCATGTTAAAAATAATTGGGCTTTTTTTATTAGTATTCCAGTTATATCTTTGCTCCCTGTTGTTCTATAGCCTTGTTCCTTCCAGGAAAGTGTAATACTATCGTCCAATGTTTCTTAATTCCTTGCCATAGCAATGAGCATTGAGTCAGGTCCCTGCTGAGCATTTGAAGAGCACAACGACATTTAGCAGTGTCGGCTTTGGTTTCTGCATAATTGCAACTCAAGAGCCTGGTTTTAGGCTGTGTTAGTACAATCTACCAACAATTTAAAAACCAAAACAAATCCAAAACCTGAATAATCTACTAAATATCTCCTAAATTTTCCCAGCGCTCCTCATTTCTGCTGTTTCCACTGTTTGCAGCGTGCCTCTTCCTTGTCAGACTGTAACGCGTTTCCTACAGCTTCTCCTCCCTCATTGAACCATGTGAGGCAAAAGGCTGAGATTTTCCATCTTAAGAAGGAACAAAGAAGCACCAGCAGACCAGCATTGCCCATGCAACTCCTTGGTTACTCCGAGACAAATCCCCTTTTTTTCCTCCAGATCTGGTTTCAGCAGCCAGCTGGTGCATTGCCCATCCGCCACACGCTCTTGGCATCCTCGCAGAGGAGCGAGGCCTGTGTGCGGCCAGGGTGCAGGGACCTCCAGCTCTGGCATGGGAACAACTCTTGAGGGACCCTGAAGAGGCAGGTGCAACTCAGTGGAGCAGCTCTAACCGCAAGCTGGGCAAAGTGATTCCTCCTGCACCTTGCCCCTCGGCTTGCCCTTTGGCTTTTCTTTGGTTCGGCTCAAGCTCTAGACCTCAGCGTGCATCTTATTTTTCATGGAGAACAAAAGCCATCCCTATGAGCTGTTCGTTACCCAACACAAGAGCTTTATGCTCCTTGCAAGGCTCAGAAACCCCTGTTGAGTCAATGGCTGAACTTTCCACACTATGAAACATGGATAAGAAGTGCTGAAAATCATGCTGGAATAATCAAAGACACCTGTCACTGGTAGAAACTGTTTCCTAGTCAAAGCACAGCTTTTGCTAATAGAGATATACGGGATCATCAGAACTGCCCATAAAGCTGAGGCAAGGGTTTCGGTTTTCTCCTTGTGGGCAAAGCTTTCGTATTCGCTTTCCTCTCATTCAAAAATAGTTCAACCATTTTGCTGGAAGTATTGAGGAAAATGTTATTTAAAATGTTAAATAGGATCCCTCCCCTCAAACATTTGCCAATATTTGCCCCTAAAATGAAAGCTTACGAGAATTTTGAGGAAATGAAACATTCATGAGATTTAGCCAAAGGTCTACCTTCTTCTAAGTCATAAATCGTATTTGTAGAAGAGTCTCAGCCAAATGTGCCTGTTTCTTCATTTGGATTTACTGGATCACACTCACTATTTTTTACTAATTCTTCTAATAGCAGCTAGCACACTCCATGCATCCTGGCGCTCCGACTAGAAGCTGTGTTTTACCCTGTTTTTTATGAGAGACTGCCTGAAAATTCCTTCTTTGCAGATCTTGATTTTTAACAGCTCTTTGATTTGTTGCCGTACTGCTCGCTTCTCTCCTGAATTGCTTCATATGCTATTGATTTTCTTCCTCTCCGCTGCAGTAATCTTCTCATCTGACTGATGTGAGATTTCAAGAGCCCTGCGCTGAGGCTTCCTCCTTCCCTTCCAAAAGAGTTCAACAATCTCCTCTCTTTTTTTCCCCCCTTTTTTTTCTTTTTTTTTCCTTACATCATCCTCATGGCTCACATCCTTTCTCTGCATCTCCCTCCTGATTCATTATGTAACCATGAATCTCTCTTCAAACACGGAACATCTGGGGATGGAAGGAGAAGGGTATAATTACTATAACATGTGGTAAGAACAGCAGATTATTTTGGTATTATCATTGCAACTTCCTTATATTTCTCTTGCTTCCCTTTTGGCATTGCAGATGATAGAAAGTAGCTGAGTGAAATGTTTCCTTCCAGCTCTCTCCAGAGGACAGCACACAGGTTCCTGCCAGCGTGCCGGTGGGCAATATAGAGAGGCTACAACCGAGGCCATTGTTTGAAACGCCCATGATATTGAATAATGCCATAATTATTAGGTGCTGATATCATGGCACTCCCTGCCACTGGAAAAAGTGTCCCTGTACTCCTTAGAGGTGAGAAAAAGAGAGCAGTGATTCAGTACCATCAGCATCACCAGACCTTGGAGCCACCACCATAGAGAGAAGTCCACCAGGAACAGGCCCATATTCCCCCCAAGGAGATACCATTTAATAAATGAGAGACTGATGAGATGAGAAACACCCCTAACCTCAGAATAACTCTTCAGAACTCTTGTAATATTTTGGGGTTGGTTTCTATCCTGTAAAACAGTCAATAGGTATCAGCCATCCTTCCTTTGGAGATGGTATTCTGTATGAATTCTTCCACGCTAAGCCCATGGTGAAAGACAGTGTGGATCAACCTGATGAGGACGACTTGCATTTGGTGTGATAGCAAATAAACTTTTCTATGTATGTAAGGAGTTCTCACTGCTGACAGCCAATGTTTATTCTGCCTGTAGGGTCTCTGAGATACACCTCCTTAGACACAGCTGTCTGCCCAAAATGCACAAGAAAACTGTGTCTGAGGCTGGTGTCACACAGCATCGGAGATCACTTCTCAATCGGAGATATCACATCAAGCAGCCTATAAGTAGAAAGGAAAAAAAATATATTCAGCATTTGAATCCTGGGCTTTCAGGGAGTTGTCTGTGCTACAGTGAAGGGTATTAGGTATGCTGTAGTCTTATTTATATCCACCAAGGTTGAAAAGGGATGTTTAGCAGATGGACAGGCATGAAATCCTGCTCTCCAACAGCAGTGCAAGAGATATTAATGCTCTTCAAGATTAATGCTTCAAGATCAGTAAGCTCTTTTGTCCTGTTTTCGTCTTAGTGCATTGCCAGTAATCTTGACTGGGGTTTTGCCTGCTCTTATAATACAAATATGCAAAAGTAGTACTAATGCAAATGCACATAATTCCTTACACTTGTGTTTTCTCATTGATACCTTTGTTGTTTATCATAGGCATTTGCAGTAAAACAAGTGGTTACTCTCCCTCAGGGTCCCATCTTCTCCTCCTATCATGCTTGATCCCACTGCAGGGACAATTCACGTGTTGAATTTATGAGTCTGGAAAAATTTTCAAAAGAGCCCACAGTGGTGCCATAAACACAAGTTCCAGCTGAGGGAGAAAAGAGTCTATAAGTGAGCACCTCTTCCCTGTCCCTCATGCTAGCAAGGGAAGCAAAGGAGATTGATAGCTTATGAGTATCGCTGGCATCTGTGTCTATATACTCTTTTGTTAAACTTTGGCAAATAACAACAGGGACTACAAGCCACAGTACTTAGAGCTCAGTGAATAATTCATACTGAAATTCATGTTAAAGAAGTTGACTGTTTTTCTATTCATGAATTACCCATGAGCAGATGTCGATTTTCTAAATGTGCTCGTTATTAGAAAGTATTCACTAGATAATTTCTGCAAATACTCTTTGGCTTTCCCTTTGTTCTGAATTCAGTTGCTTCTTAGCACCGAACATTAAAAATTGAACTATTTTGACTTCATGCAGGAATCAGAAAGTATGGTCCTCTGATTTCTGTTCATAAGTTGCTGATATCCAGGAAGAATATTTAGTAAGCATGGGTCCAAATTTTCAATTAATATTCTGTGTGGTTTATTTAATAACTGTTTGGCTGATTTTTTTTTTTTTGCTAGATGTCTTATTTGCCAGGTTATTCATATACTCATAGAAAATGTCCATGACAAAGCTATCAGCAGAGTTAATACCAATCATTTCCCAAATGCAAATATATACATGTAAATTATAGTAATTTCTTCACTGTTTCCCATAACCAAGTCCCTGAGTAATATCTGCTCTCTCTCCGCATTGTTTTATTCATCTGTCTCAAGGCGTCAAAAAGTACTGTACTAAGTCGTCATGTTTTGCTTTCTTATCAGTCTTTAAGGGAAAGATCCACTCTGATTTTTTTCAGCAGCAGTGCAGACATATGATATCAATTTAATACCAACAGCATGTGGGACTCATTGGCCTGACTCCTGGGGTTTCTTTGCAGTTATCATAATCGCTTCCGCTTGCTTCTGTATCTCCCCTCCTGGCTGCTCCGGCCAAGCTCCAGGTTAAAGCCCTGGCACGGGGCAGGCAGGGTTGCACGATGCCCTTCTTGCCGGTATCATTGTTTGATCCACTGAGATACCCAACAGCCCATGAGTGGAGTGCTAGCAGGTTACCTTAGCCTTTAATAGTTATACTTTTAGCCTGTAGTGATAGGATGAGGGTAATGGTTTTAAACTGAAAAAGAGTAGATTTAGATCAGATAGTAGGAATAAATTGTTTACACTGAGGGTGGTGAGCCCCTGGCCCAGGTTGCCCAGAGCAGCTGTGGCTGCCCCATCCCTGGAGGGGTTCAAGGCCAGGTTGGACGGGGCTTGGAGCAACCTGGGCTGGTGGGAGGTGTCCCTGCCCAGGGCAGGGGGTCAGAACTAGATGATCTTTAAGGTATCTTCCGAACAAACCATTCTGTGAGTCTATGATTCTATGATAATGACTTAGAGGTTGACCTAAACTGCTGTTTGCGCTGCATTGACATTGAGGAGCAAACTTCTGAGAGTCACTTACTGCGTCATCTCTGCTGAGGGAAAGGTGCTGAACAACTGGGAGAAATTAGTGAACTGCTTAGGCATGATACTTAAATCAGTATGGCCATTTCCGACCGGACCCAAACACATGTTCATTCTTCTTATCATCACTGCTATGTGAAGCTGCTTGGGGATTTCATCTCTTAGAATAGATACAAGATGAGAAGGATGAGCTGAAAGAGGAGAAATACACCCAGGCGTGGATGTATAATGGTCTCTGAGCTGCTTTGCATTCTGTGGAAATCTTTCCATATGGCCTGGGCTGTTTTTTAACAAAATAGTGCAGAGCTGCCAAAGACTCAGAACAGATAAATTTAACCTTGTGTGAAACACAGAGGACAGATCCTTCTCTGGCATAGCTACACTGAAAACCACAGAGAAATGTTGCTTTCCACCAGCTGAGGATCCAGCCTAGAGGATCTGGCTTTAGAGGATGGAAAACCACTACAAAACATAAGCTCTCGGCTTGACACACATCTTGAAGGCCAATGGTGACTGGCGCCTACCAGCCATACATCTCACACAAGCCATAAAGCTGATGAGCAGTGAAGAGACACACTAGATGGGGACGTGACAGCTGGAGTATACAGAAACATAGGAAAAGGTACTTGATTTGATTTTATCTGTCAAACAACAGAATATTTCTTATGGTAAGAAACATAAACCAAGTCTGTACTTCTCATCAAAAGCAGAAGCGGATTTGATGACAGCAGTAGTTTGCTTGCTTGCTTGCTTGTTCTTATTTGATTTGTGGCATGAGATTGATGAGTTTCTCAGGTGCAGTTGAAGGGAATAGCTGTATAATCCTGCACAACACTATTCATTAGATTTATCACAGAAATGTACTTGCAGAGAAGCATCAGTGCAAATGCAATTACTTCCTCTAACTCACAGCTGCAAATATGGAGTGTGCACAAAAGAGCTTTCCCATTCAAATGTAGGTTTTCATTTTAAATTGACTTTGGGGACAACTTGCCCAAGAAATGACACTATCTAATGTCTTTCCTTCATTTTAATTAGATCTCATGTGCTTTAACTATGACAGTGAGATTTCTTGATGTTATTGCTCTCCTTTAAAAATTCTAGTTTGCTTTCAAAGAATTGTTGCAATCTACAGATGATGCTGTAACAAAAAGGAAAACAAAAAAAAACCCATGTATACTGGTATTTATATATACTTGTCTGTCAAGAGCATATAATTTGTAAATCTAAAAGACTTTTGAAGCTACAGGTCTTAGTTTCCAAAAGTCTGATCTTATTAGAGGGTAAAACTAGCTAGAACAATGCAGACTAACACCATTGCTCTGCAGGGGAATGTTTGTACTATTGGAGCATTTAGTAAAAAAAAAAAAGAAGGTTCCCATCCTCCTACTGCTGAGTTTTCTTCCTCCTAAAGAACTTCAGACTCACCCATGGGCCAAATTCTTTAGATTCTTCATAAATTCAGCTGGGTGTTTGGCTAGTTTGCAGGCCAGAGAATGAAGCTTTTTAGCTTTTTGTATGGGAGAGGATGCGGAAATAGGATTCTTACCGCCTTGTGTAGACATAACAGAGGAATATGAACCCAGCTGCGAGACTGAGGGTTTGGGGTTTCTTCTTGTTAGTATACACAGGAACACACATTTCAGACCTGCTACTCTTTCCATCCAAAATTATATTATGGACACAGGCATGTTCTCATAAACCACATGGTAACATATTTCATCTCGTTATTTGCTCTACAGACCCGTTTTCTTCTCTGACAGCAGAAGGAGAAACAGCAATGTTGCACTATGAGTCAGCCAAGCGGTTGTCTGCAATAGCACAGAGGTCAATTCTCTTTTTGGGTGTCAGATAAAGCTTCATCACAAAAGTTGGCAACGCCTTGCAGGTGCTCCTTTCTGCCCCCCGCCCCCTCTTTTGCTGCAACAGCTCAAGATTGTGTTAAAATACTAGCCCAAAATTTGGGTCCTGGAAATAGATAGATCCAAGTCATCAGGAACTGGCTGCATGCATTTGAGGGCAAAGTGCAGCCACTGAAATGCCAGTCATGGCTACAGCTGACACTGTTCAGTTTATCCTTTCAGATCCCTATAGAAAGAGACTGACTGCCCTTCCTGAGTCCCATTGCTGATGCACCCCATGCTCCTGTCCCACAGTAGGTCCTACTCTAAATTGCACTCGACTCACAGCTATTATTGGAGGTGCCATTCCATTACATGCATTTGAACTAAATGTCAAGGCAGATTAAAACAGAAGTGCCATTATAATTTTCAATCCTATTTATTAAAAAAAAACCAAAAACCACTCCAACATTAAAAAGGCCCAAAATCTATTTAAACAAACTCCCTCAGAATGCTCATAAACTTGACAGCTGTGTGGAAACTATGCACATCTTTCAGGTAAGTTCCAGGGCTTGTTCAAAAGGGAAGAGATGTTGACAGCCCCTATTCTATGTACGTTTTATTGGTCACAGACTCCCTATTAATTAGCAGAAACATCAGTGATCTCGTGGGTTGCCTCTTATTTCTGAGGTGTTGCCTGCTCTCCCTCACTTGCAGAGGCTCCCGATGTTAAAAAGCTGACCTCAGGCTTTGGGGATTCAATAAATCTGTTACCACATTCCTCTGATAAATATTTTCTCAAGCTGTTTGGTAGAACTGAACAGCAAAGGGAACTGCGGGTAGTAAGAGTGGCCAAATAAACATTCACATTAGTGAGTTGATTTTCCAGCCGCGTTGGTGCTACTGGAACTGGCCACCATGGGATGCAGGCTGTCTCTAGCCACGTGGGTGCTCACTTACGCCGTTAAAGGTACATTGATGTGTAGGAGATGAAAGGTGACCTGGGCGAGCTCATCAGAAGAAGACCTCTGTGAGACTTTCTGTATGAAACAAAGGAATCAAATGGTGCAGGATGCCAAGCAAGGGAATAGTGCATTCAGCTGGGTGTCCTGGGGAAGTTTCCTCCTAGCCAGAATAGGTGGACAACCATTTCATGTCGGAAAGAAGGAGTCTGGGTCAGTTTCAAAAACCTGGGGGCTTGTAATATTTATTTTCAGCTTCAGCTATTACTCTTCCCTCCCTTATTACCCAATACATCTCTCAGACTTCCTAAAATCCTGCTCTGCCAAGTGCCTCATTGCCATGAATTCAGCATTTGTACTGGGTGTCACACAGGCAACGGGACATCCAGAAGAATGGATGATCCTTCCCTGGGCCGGAATGGCCAGGGCTTATTTTATGCTAAATGGAGGACTGGTTTGGATCAAAATCTTGACAAAGTGTAGTGCCATTAATTACTTTTTTTGTACAAGTTTTGCAGAATCCATCCATTGCAGCAGTATTAATCAAGCACCTAGCAAATATCTAGCACTCTTTCTTTTTCATCAGTGATAAAATTTCAGTTTGTCTTGGACTGGACTACTTGATATGTGGAAACAGGGAACGATGAGAAGTTTTTGCAGTTTAACTCAACACCTTATCTTCTCTGCACTGTTTCCAGTGGATAAAAAGAGAGAAAATAGAACAGGAGAAAATAGTCTAAATCCAGTAAGATTTTTTTCAGTTAAAAAAATCCTAGAGAAAATTACTAAATGTCTTGATTCTAAACTTTAATTTTTGAAATAGAGTAACACTTGTTTGATTACATTGCCTTTCAATGTGCCTGAAACAGCTACGAACTGTTTATGGTTAGGTGGTTAATTATGGGTTACTAACGATAGGTCTTTTGGCCTGTTTGTTGAGATTGTAGAACTTGACCTATCGGGACTCCTTGCTCCTTGGCCTGGTTCAGTAATTAATTTGCCATATGGCTTAGAAAACAACAAGCAGGGTTGTTTCTCTCCCTGCATAGTGTGGTTTTAGGAGTCCCCATAAAGTTCTTTCAAGATGAGCAGCTAGATATTGCTGTAAGTGCAGCAAATTTTAGTGCAAAACTATTCCAAAAGTTAAACCTATTCCAAAAGTTAAACCTCAAATTGTCAAAGGCATTCCCTTCAGCTAGTATTGCCCTTCTTGCAAACTCTCATAAATAGAAGTCCAGCAAAGAAAGAAACTGATAAATTAGACATAGATCTATGAAGAGAAAGGGAGCCAGAGACCAATACCTACAAGACATATGTCTTTATTTACTCAAACATAAATCAAACAGAACAGGAACTTCTGCAAGTAAATCGGATTCCGTTTGTATGTTTTTCCTGACACATAAATCTGGCTGTAGCAGAATGGCATGAATAATAGAGGAACCGAACTCCCGCAGTGACTAATCTTTCATTGAATCTGGGCTGATAGCTTACCCTGCTTAGCGGGACTTTGGTGCTGCTGTGGTGAATCACGGTATCACCAGCGGCAACATGGACAGCAGAATTCCTCTTGCTGAAGGCAAAAGGGCTTGGATATGAGCTCCTATGTGCTACTGTAGATCCAACCTTTTTTAATGCCATTTGCTAGACGCTCTCTCGGGCATCTGTCTTCTGAGGCCCTGAAGAAGGTCTGCAGCTTTTAGGTAACAAATAGCAAAGCACAGTGCAGGGGATCTAATGAGAGTGATACCAACTGGCAGTGAGAAAAAAATAAACCACTTGCAGATGTGTTTGTGCATGAACTTCCCTATGCTAAAATGTGGCAAGAACCCAGCTATCCTCCAAAATGTAGGGAAGCATCCCTTGGAATGTGGTGGGAGATGGCTTCAGACTCCCAAGTCCCCAATTCCCAGAAGGCATATACCATCATTTCCCAACACTCAAGCTGATAGAATATGTCCAGAAAGCTGCAGAATGATAAGGTGTTGTAACAGTTCTTTGCAAACTGTACAGGGGTCTTCACAGCAGCTCTAGCCACGTGGCTCAGATACAACTCACCTGGCTGACAATAGTTGTGCTGTATCTATGTGAAGTATTAACCACGAAAGCCTTTCGCAGCCAGATTCATGAGGCATTTCCAGGAGAGAAAAATCCCTTCTTTCTTAGTTATGTTTTGCTGTCCAAGCTGCTGAGGCTGCAAATTTGACCATCTTATAACTTGAAGAGACCTTAGGTGAATCCAGTCTCACTCTTAGGAATGTTATCTTTTCAATTTTGGCAAACGGAGGATATTTTTGTAGAGATTCCTCTTGCTCGCACTAAAATGGAGAAAGATGGAACATGAGAGAGGGTTTTACTCCTTTGGCTGACAAAGTCTGCTTTGAGTAAAAAAAATGGATCATGCAAAATATTATTAATGATCAAATCCACAGTTTTCACTAAACCAGAACATTACTCAAGGTCATATCCTTTGACTGATGGAGTGGTTTCTTCCAGTTTAAATGCAGTCACAATATTATCCCTAATGTAAACTGGCAACATGGATGTTTTTGCAGTTGGTGTTGGTAAAGCATTCCCAAGAGTGGCAGATTACTTTCCACCATGGAAAAACAAATTCCACCCTCCCTGCCATCACCCCCAATTCCACTCACCTTTTCCAAACAGTACATTCAGTAGGAAATCCTGATGATGTTAAAGCTACTTCTGCTGAAAACCTGGCTACCTTAATTGGTCCTGTTCGCTTGATATATGACATTTTCTAAGTCAAAGTTTTCCTATGCTGAGCATCCATTAATTATGTCTCCAATGAGGCCTTCCTGGTACTGTATCAAATCCATTAAAACCTATCTTGCAGGAATGGAAAATGAGTAAGCAGATCCACGGAGAATAACAAAACAAGAAGTTCCTCTGGGGTGTGTTAAAGACTACCTTAATGCAGTAGGGCAGGCGGTCAGGGCTACGGCAGCAAACCGCTTTAGAGGTTGGGAGTGGAGAATAGACTTCCAAGCAGCTCTTTGGAGCAGCAGGTTGGCAGAGTTACCTGGAATGATCACATACGTTGAGTCTGTTGATGCTGAGTGTCTCATAAATACCCTGATATATAGCAGGAGGAGCACACCAGTGGCTCCTGTGGAGCAGGACATCATGGAGGCAAAGGGGGGAACTGATGCTTGTGCTGGAAAAGGGCTGACCCGGTTGAGGAAAAAAAGGTTGCAAAGACAATGGGAGGGAAGGAGGAAATGAAGGGAGCCTTATTTAGAAACTGCAGTGCGGTTTTAATTATACCACAATTGGAGTTAATGGCAAAGCTCCTCTCTGCTGTAAAGATCTAGAAGACAGTTGATAGTTTTTTAATGACTTAGCAAAGAAGCCATCTGGAAGGACAAAGTGCTGCATTATTTCTAGATTTGAATGAAGCTAATGTGTTGTTCTAGCGTAACATCCAGCAAGTTATGGCAGGGGTACTGGAAAGGGGCCAGGTTGTTTTTTCTACCAACACCTGGCTGGCAAGTTTTGTAGAAAATAGAGACAAATTTTCAAGCTACGTCACACCGCTCTATTAGATGAGTCATCCGAAGAGACATTTTGGGGAGAAAAACCTCAGCAACAACAAAAAAATCCCTCCAAAACCGGATGACACATGGAATGAGCCCCTTCTGAAGTGACAGGGATATGTTATATTTCATGACACTGTGCAGAACTTGTGAGCGGGACTCTTCCCTCTCCTGTCACCCTTCCAGAAGCCAAAGCATGGACCAAGGGCTCACATTTCCCACTTCCCTGCTGCAGCTCTGGACATGGGTACAGTCCTGGGGCAATGGCTTGAGAACAAAAACCACCAGAAACTTGCCATCAGAAAGGCCTCTGATGAAAATAGCATGCTGGTAGCTTCACTCTCAACAGTTCTTGTGTTTTGGGTCTCTGGGCCAAATGGGGGTTTCTAGTTCTCAGGATGTGAATCTAGGAAAGTAAGAACTACATCAATTAAACCTGTGTCAGTAGTTTTAAGGATGTAGGAGAGGTCTATACAGTATATTTTTGAGTCTGCTTTTAGGTAGATGTAAGTGGGCTGATAAAGTGTCACATAGCCATGGTTAAGCTGATTTAACAAGCTTTTAAGAGAAAAACTGTATCAGATTAAGTTTACACATTCACACAGCCTGTGGATTGGAGTTGAACCAGGTCCTGCTTATACTGTGCTGAGTAGACACCCTCTACCCTCTGAGAATTGTACAGCTTCTTAAATATCCATCTATTCATCCTAATAGCTGTGCTGTTTGCTTGGGGTGGTATCCATCTTCATGGACTCTAGACATTTCAAATTTAGGCATCAGTCATCCTAGGCTCCCTTTATCATGACAGGAGAGAAATGGCTCTCTCTGGAGAGAGATCCATCACATGTTAAAATAGGTGTCTGAGAAAGGAGAGATGGATAGCTCTTTGGAAGGGCTTATTTCTCTAGATGTCTAACCAAAGTTATTGCACATGAATCTCAGCTTATCCGTGTCCTAGTATCCAGCTCTCCTCCAGCTTGTATGTGCAGGTATCTGGCTGCACACCCACCCGACCTAATGTTTCTGTTCTTTATAAGGTGTGGGCATCTATCTGGAGATATGTATGAAAAATAATTAAAATTCACCAATGACTACAAAGGACTTTTCATATTTCACTGTCTACTTATCTCTGTTAACTCAGATAAATTAGGTCAACCAGGGAATGTGGCCCATGTGCTAAAATCATCAGTGGATGATGTCATGGTCAAAGTAAGTCCTCTTTTAGGAGTTTAAAAGGTAATTGAAAGGTTATTTTTTTTAGAAGTTCACTTCATTTTTTCTAATGGGAAGTAAATGAGATTCAGGTCATATTCAGGCAAGATCAGGGTGAAGTCATAGGGTGAAGAGAGGGAAGATGGAGTTGAAGATTAATTTGATTAGGATTTCTTAAGATAATATTTGATTTTATGAGGGGTTTGAAAGCAGCAAGGTCCATTTACTAAATCTGAGCTGTTCACTCATTTTTTATCAGGCTGCACGGAAAGGTACAGAGTCTTGGTTGGAGTTAGATGGTCACAAATGGAGAAAAATTAATACCAGTTACAATAAGAATCTGCAAAGTGTTAGCAGAATAAGTGGATTTGATTAAACGCAGAGTTGAAGATTCTCTGATTTCTCATGGAGTTTCCTAATTTTTGTAATACTCAAGCTGCGAACTTTTAACTTGGGTGACCGCTACAAGCTTTTAATTCTACTACAAACAAGTCAGTTAAAGAATCCACAGGAAGAAAACAATTCCTTGCCACACTTGTGGTTTCCAAAAAAAGTTATTAAAGGTAGAGAACTGTCTCCTGCTGCTCCCAAAGAAGCTTAAAACTTTTTAACTGACTAAAATAGCAAATAACATGGATTCAAAGAATAAAATCCCAACATTAGTAGACACAGGATAAATTCCTTCAAAACTGCAAAACATCCAGTGTTTGTGAAGGAGGATAAGATCCAGTACACAACACACTGATCGAGGGTGTAGGACAACGGAGATCTGCTGGTGCAAAAAGAAGCTCACTCTGAAATACAGCAAGCACTCGCCCGGGTTGCAGAGCAGAGAATAATTGCTTTGGTTTTGAGGACACTCACAACAGTTCTGCAGACCATCCTAGCTCTGGGCAACCCATTAGTGTCACCAAAATTAGAAGATGTAAAAAAAAGGAAGGGAAAACCCCTTATCTTTCTGCTTGCAATTTATGAATGCATCCCCAAAGGTGGAAGGGTTATTAAATATCCATCAAGCTGCGGTGTGCCAGCACATCAACTGTGTTTGGTTTTGCAGGAAGTTTGGAGAGTCACAACAGCTTCACCGGTGTCTGGCAGAGAGTCCTGGGTGACTGCAGTAAGGATTTTATACATGATGCGTTTTACCTTAAAGCTGTGACAACCAATAAACAGCGTGGATGAAACCTGCACAAACAAGAACATGAAAGAATGAAAGGATCTTTACTCCAAGTATACTGTGTGCCTCTTGTAACCTTAAAGTGGTTTCTTGAGTCAACATAACAAAACAAGGATTTTTCATGGTGATAGATACGAAGTGCAAATTTGGAGGAGGAGAAAATTAAAGAATCTAACTGAATCTCCCACAACTGTTTTTTTTTCTTTCCCTACAAAGAAGCCTGAACCAAGGGGATATACTTGACAAAAAGATTCAGGAGGATTTAAATCTGAAGCTCGTGGTTTCATTCTCTCGTTATAACCACATATTTGTGAATACCCCACACTGTTGGCCATGCTGATGTGTTTGTGATCCACAGTCTAGGGCTTCCCCCTCTATTCTTACAACAAAAGTATTTCTGGTGAAAATGCATATAAGTCTGAAGATCAATGAGCCAGCTTATGCACACTCTTGCTTTCCTCTAGGACTTTGGACCACGGCCCAGTCTAGACGTCATTCTGCGAGTCATACAGACGTTATTTTCCTTCATCTCTTCCAGGAGCTTTCCTTACCCTGCCATCTTATCAAAGACTTAGTATTTAAACAGCTTAAGCTTGAGTCAGCTTGTTTTTGATGAATTGGCCCCAGACCATTTCTGCCGGCAGCTCACCAGTTAGAGGCGGGGAGCAGAAAACACCAGCTTTGAGGCTGGGACAGGCAGTATGGGCAGGCTGGCAGCTGTGACATCCTTCAGCAGCACTGGATCCAGAAGAGCTTTTGTGTCCAGAGCTTATGTACAACCTTTCGCTGTGACCAGAACTCCAAAATCCTTGCTCTCTTTATCACCCCATCTCCCTAGATAGCTTCTCATGAGTGAGTCACACTTCTCCACTTGAGATGGTCTTTTAACTCTTTGGTGGATGTTTAATATAATGGCTTTTATCTGTAGCAAACTAAGTTCCCCAGCTTTATGGAGACAGGACCTTGAAGCTAACAGCTTGCCCTATTTTCTTTCCAGTGCGTGCTTGAGATGGATTAATGAGATTTCTTGAGTTGCTTTCCTGTTTGCTCTTCCTTGAGTCCCATCAAGCTAGACTGATGTGTGCTATAAGGGGTTGAATAATGTTTATAGCTTTACACTAACATTACCTCACTGCTGTCAATATTTATGCCGTTGTTACAGGGCAATGCATTTAGATGAGCACACAGCAGCTTCCCCATCCACTGCTATTTGCATGTCTCATCACTGTAAATACTAATGCAATTATTAAGGAAATATTTCTTTTCTGTATGGGTAAAGGAGGGCAGATGATATAATCTGTGTAAACGCAGGAACTTGAACGTCCATCTCCAAAACGAGAAGCTACTCTCCTAATGAAGAACCAACTTCTGTTAATTCTCTCTTACACAGAGCACTGAGGAGCATCTGAACAGGGAGGGAACAGTACTGTCTCAGTAGTAGGGAAGGTAAGAAGACCTAGAAATTAATTTAATGCATATTTTTCTTAAATCCAGGATGGTCCAAGTAGGCTTGGTCCTAATTTCATTTAGGGTTGGGAAGGCAGTTCAGGAAAACAAATGTGCCTCTCCAGATTAAACATGGGTGGAAGTCTGTGTAATGAATTGAATTGGCCCTAGGATCATTTTGCTCATCCTTGCTTTTGTGAAAATATTTGCAATGTGACTTTTGGGCCAACTGAGAACTGCCTCTGTTTGTTAAGGACCGCAAAGAATGTTTAGAGTAGAATTTTGGAAACGTCTTTGTATAATGTGGATTAGTGGCTGCCTGTGTAATTTAAACTTTGCCATAATTAAATACCACCAGTAATTAGCAAATAACACCCCAAACCTGAATTTATATAAAAAATATCTTTAGAGAATGACCAACTAACACAAGGACTTGGAATATTGGGAAAACTCCAAATGATCCTGAGGGCTGTCATCTCCTCTTCCTCTCTACCTCCAGAGTACTGGAAAGCTCGGTGGCTCCCTGGAGGGGAAGGATCTTGGATTTCTCCTGCAGCAGCCTGTGGTGGAAAACAGGACTGATCAGTTCTAACCTTCTGCCTGACCAACCTGATTCATCTATTTGGGTGCTCAGGAAGCTCAGGGACTATTTACTAAATGTTTTGTGACCGTTGTCACTAAGAGGATCCCTGGAGCATCTGCTGCCTAAAGATGTGGGATGCTAAGAAGCTTCTTTCCACCTGTGTGGGATTGGCACCCAGGAGCCATACAGAGAGCACTGAGGGTTTGTTGTGGCTGGGGAGTGCTGTTCTTTCTCCTGCAGTCTGCATAAAGCCAGGCTGTATTTCTGTGCGCAACAACTGTTTCTTTGAGAACACATACACGGACACAGGAAAGAAAACAAGTGAAAAGTTCAGGAAGGTGGAATGAAAAAAGAATAATAGGAGTCCGTGATTTATGAAACAGCACAATGAATGACAGAAATAAAGGAGGCTGGAGTTTTGTAAGATTATCTGAATTAATTTGAGAAGCACTACAAGAAGTGAAGCTTTGTAGCTCTAGAGACAATATTCCCTCAACTTTTTATGTCTATTCAAATGCCTACTGTGTGGCTTTGTCAAGCTCAAAAGACTAGCAGACTTGGCAATCCAGTTCTTTTATCTGCAAGCCAGGTAGGGCACAGGCAACTACCCAACTTTCCCATATTTTCCTGCCAACATTTTCACTTTACACTTGAAGGGACTTGGTGCAGAGGGTACATGGAGATGCAGTCTTTGTGTTTGTTCTGCTCTGCAGCAGAGACATACAAAGATGCCAATGATGTGTGAGGATTACGGGAAAGTCCGACCCTTTGTTTACTTCAAAATGAGCTGAGAAGATCCAAGAAACAGCATTAAGCAGCACAAGCTGAACCTGGCCTGGGAAACAAGAGTCAAGGAAATATCTGGTAACTGGTTCGGGCCGAATGGGTGCAGAAGGGTTGTGTACTGACTCCTCACCCAAGACATCCATCCAGGACATAAACATATCTGAAACTGAAAATAAAGTGCCTCCCTGGCCACATTACCAGGATACCTGAGCAACTCTCCATCTTCCGTGCCGTCTTCACAGCTGGTTGGCCGCACACCCTCCAAAGAGGGATTCACCCAGCCCTTAGATCAGGCGGGTGTAAGGGTGTCAGGACCATCCTTCTGCTGAGGCGTATCTCTCTCTCCGAAGGAGAGAGGTGACTAGTGCAGAGACATTATCCTGCTTTTAGCTGGTTAACATCAGGGAAGACGAATTCTGACTCTAGGGAGTACAGTATGTCCACATTAAGGGTACAGACAAGCAGGATCTCGTTTTGTGTTCCCAGTCAAGCGGATGAAAGACAGCTCTAGGTCAGACGCCGTGTAGCAGGGCTAATAGAATGCTGTGCCTGAACTATTAATCCCAACACTGTGGGTGATAAAGACGTATCCCAGCATGCCTGGGACGGAGTAAGGAGTTGAAACTGAATTTCTTTTCTTTTAGGCGGGCATTCCAAGTTATCTAATTCCCATTCAGACATAAATATGCATTCTTGTTGTCTGCAAGCTAAAATTCAATATCTGAAGATATTTTGTACTACAACCATTGTAACCTAAGACTGTTTTTTTTTCCTAATAGTTTCTGATGAGACTGATTAAGATGTAGTGAAGTCAGATCTGTGATGCAGGGTAACACATTCCAGCTTTGCTCACAATAAGCGTCTCAGATTTACTCCTGGATCCCAAGTGTTCCCCTCTGATACAGGATACTGCATTCCCACAGAGTTCTTAAATCCCTGCTATGCAGCAGAAGTGTGTGGTCAAGAGTATTTTGCATTGTTGGATAACAGATTTCAGTAATGTTTCTCACATCTTCAACGCAGCAGAGGACCTAGTTTTTGAGACAGGAGCCACAGACTCATTCTTTTCTGGGAAACAGCAATAATCAGACATCAGTCAAAGCCAGACAGTCTCCATCTAAAATCTACCTCACCCTCCACCGCTTTAATATGTTGCTACTTGCACATGGACACTAGATCCGGATAAAATGACTGATCTTCTCCAAGAAAAAGGAATGCCTTCAAACATGAAATATTCACTTCATTTATGGCCTACAAGATTTTTGGAACTCCATGCTGTGCCACAAACCTCTGGCTGCAGCCCTTTCCATCAGCCCATCCAATTCGCCCCTCGCCTCGGGACATGCTGACTCCATAGCAAAAGCTCATACGATTCATTTTAATACCTGTCCGATCATCTCATTTTCATGGACCACCCAGACCTCACGGAGCTAAAAGCACTCTGGAAGCTAAAAGATTGCCATATTTCCACATTATTTGTATTTGGTTTTCTGGGGTTTTTTTCCATACAAATAAACTGTGGCAGATTCACATTGGAATTGATCAAATCACATTAAATCTGTTTTCATATAGCAGTATAATCTGGATGAACTTGTTTACACTAATCGGAAACAAATTATGTGTCTCTGCTAAACTAGTAGGTTTTGATTGTGGGAGGTTCAGGGACTAAAGCACTTCATGCTTTTCACTTTGGGAGTGTTTTAAAGCTACTTTAACACGTGGAGTGAAATGGTCAGGAGGTTGAACTGATAAAATCTCAATGAACTCAAACCTTGCAGATGGTGGGAATCAACAGAGCTTCATTCAAGTCACCATGAAGAGGAACTGGTCCACTGTGTCCTTGCTCGAAGGAGTTTGTAAGCTCATTTTGAGCATAACACGATGAGAAAGATACCAAGCCAGCCGGGAGAGCTGGGGAAGGACAGGGGCACCACGACTAACATTTTGTGACTGCTGAGCAGAGAGGTGGTGAGCTGCACTGCAGGACGGCAGCAGGGAGGTTTAGTATGAAACTTGTAGAAATCATTAATAGGAGACTTTTGTTCTATTTTGTTTTATTACCACGTTGGGTCCTCTACAAATAAGAAGCTGGAGAGTAACATGTGTAAAGAGCCTTGTGTGACAGGGGATCACACCGTCCCTGGGGTCCAGCTGCTCCACAGCCCAACCAGATTTTCCGCCTGAAGTTTTCTTATGCTGTTGCCGAATCAGCAGCACTGGAGCTTTTGGGACACACAGGAAAATCAAGCAGTTACCCACGAGCTGCTTACGTGCAAGTCACTGAAGGGATGGGAAATATCTCTGAGGGGTCATTGCGACAACCATACCTGGGATGCTCTGGAAAAGCAGACTCCTGTGCCTCAGACACCAGAATAAGCATTGGCCTCAGGGCCTAAATTCTACCTGCAGCAGTTTTATATCAGTGTAATTCCCATGTGTTTAATCAAATGACAATAAGGGCAATTAATGTTCAATTTATTTAAAAAAGCTGAGATGCTATGTCTTTAAAATCTGGACATCTTGATTCTTGTCATATAGCCCCTGAAACTAGGCTTTAGATCTGTGATTTTAAAGAGCTGGGGGAATTAAATACACCTAGAATTTTTAGATCCATAAATGCCCACGAATCTCACACAAGTTTCTACGTATCTTAGGGCCTAAGATGTTACGAGGTATGAGGTGGCTTTTACTTCAGGTGCAAAAAAATTCTGGTTTTATGCTTTTGCAGCCGACTGAGAATACAGCAACAATACAGTGATTGAAAAACAATTTATGAAAACTGGCTGTTTAGGTGTTGCTAACACTTCTTCCTGTCCGATGGATATACATGAACCTGAGACTCTTCCCAGGACAGGACTTGTGTTCATCTCAGAATTAGTGCCCACTGCGTCAGGCGCCGGACTTGCAAGAGCAGTTTGAAGTCACTTATGACAAATTAGAGCCATTTTAATAATTGGCAGGTTTACCACCAGGCGAAGTGTGCTTTCATCATAAATTGAGGAGATGGGGAGGGGGATAGAATGGATAAGAAAGAAAAAAGGAACAAAAAAGAACTAGAAGCGGGGTGGGGGGGGACGAAAAGGAAAAGAAAGCAATGAATCTTGCGTATCACACATAAGCTCCAGGGGCACTGGCGTTCTGTGCTAGTGTCTCATTTGCATGGCTATTTCAAAAAGAAAAAATAAACAGGCAATTCCACAGCTGCCGATTAGTATTCTGCGGCTGTCCCAGGCCTGGCATCGCCCTCGGCGCAGCCGACGCCGGGAGCTGCAGAGCCCAGCGATGGCCAGCAGCGGAGTCCTCCGGCGCTGGGCTGCCGAGCTCATCGAGCCCAGGTGCCGCTGATTTTAAGCTGACTTGCTCTGATGCTATACAGCTTGGTTACCGAGAATGAGGGAATCAGAATATTTTGTTTTCTCGGGAAAAGTGGCCAATAAAGTGTCTTTAAGCAACTGAGATGCCCAGCTCCAAACACACAGTGCCTTCTTAGCGCAGTAGAGTTCGGCAACGTGGGCTCCATTTTTTTCCAGGGTTTCTATAGCATTATGTCAGAACATGATTTAAATGTAATAACAATTGTTTGGCTTGCAGTCCAGGAGGAACATGTGGTACCTTTTTACTGTTTTACTATTTTTATAAGTTAAGCTACATCATTTTTTGTTAACTTAGAGTATCTGCGGTTCCTAGGGAGAACTTGCATTCCAGATTTCAATATTTTATTCTGTTTCTATGTTTGAAATATATTTTTATTTTCCCTTTCCAATTGCTTTTTAAAAAAAGGTTGTCTTTTAGTGTAAATCCAGATAAAACCATCCTGGTCATGTCACCAGCACCCTATTGTAACTAGAAGTGGATATTAAATTACCTTGTCCAACTGGCTGATTGCCATTAACGCTGACTTATCTGACTTATCCATGAATTCGCTGTACCCGAGACAAGAAGTGTCCCATATAATTTTGCTGCTTTTCAAGTGCAAAAGACTGCTTCTCTAATGGAAATTTCACAGTAACCTCTCTTTTCATGTAGTACCATTCACTCACCCATTAACCTACGATGACACAAATGTTTGTGGAAGTGAATTTGAAGGCCACATGCGCATGTGTGTGTGGAAACCAAATGCTCTGTTGGAACGTGCAGTTATTCATGCCAAAGAGAGTGGGCATTCAGCCAGGGAAGGAAAAGAAACAATACAGCAAGACATGTCTGGCCAAACAGGGCTAGCAAACCCCTCTTGACTGTTTAATATTGAAACCCCACACTTGTCTGATGGAGTTTTTAGAGTAGGATGTGTTACCAGTACCCAACCCTTATGTTTGGGCTCGGAATTGCATGCGGAGGAAGAAGCTGATGTGTACGTATACGATTGACCAACAAACCATTCAAGACGTAACCATTCAAGACCAGGTTGGACGGGGCTTTGAGCAGCCTGGTTTAGTGGGAGGTGTCCCTGCCCAGGGCAGGGAGGTTGGAACTAGATGATCTTTAAGGTCCCTTCCAATCCGAACCATTCTGTGATTGCACAATTCTATAAACCGCCCGACAAGCTGCTCATGGATGTGAATATTTTGTCACACCCACTGTGCTGACTCTACTTACAGATGGCCTAAAAATGGAACCTGACAATCAAATTCCACCAGATCTCAAGATAAGAGAGTCGAGCCCACATCTCACTTGCTGGTTGCTCTCAGCCCGTTCCTGCTCACCGTGGGACAGTAGCCACGAGGTTAATCCCTCCCAACAGCTACCAGCTCTCTTACTTTGGACCAAAAGCTGAGAATGCGTTTTATAATCTCAATATTATATTACCATCGAGTCTGAACCCTAAACCTGACTTAAACCTGTCCCCAAACCATAGCTAAAACTCATCGTTTTGATTTATCTCCACTTCAAAAGGAGGAGAGCCACGAGTAGCCAGTTCCTTTTTTTAAAGAGAATTAAGCAGCTCACAAAGCACTCAAAAATAGTTGACAACATTAATTTAACGTGGTCAGTAACTTGCAAGGCTTCCAGTAGTTCAGTTAAAACATTTCCCGAGGTGTGTGCGTGGCTCTGCTGAGGGGGTGCGTAAGGGTCTGTCAGAATTCCTTTGCACCGTGTGGTATTTTTTGGGGTATGCACTTAAGACTGGAGTACACAGGACAGGTTACCAGTGAAATCATAGCAGTGTAATTATAATGTTATTATTAGGCACACTTATTCCAGAATAGAAGCTGCAGAGAAAGCTACACTACTATAACTATGGCAATATAATTAGGCAGTAGACAAACTTCTTAGTCATGCTATATTTTCTACTATGGCTCTGTTGCAAAGCTGACAGAATACGCAGGAAAAACAAGATGACTGTGCACATTTCTGGAGAAGAGTCTGTGCTCAGGCTGCAGGATCGGCTGCGGAGCTGCACGTAATAAACGCTGAGTATCCTTAGAAATCTGCAGTAAAAGGCATCCCATGCTGATTGAAGATACAGACTTTGCATTTAATATTGGACTGGAGTCAGTGGCCTGCAATCTGAAAACAATTCTCAGACCACAATAGGGCATTTCATATCTTTATTTCTTGGAGAATTCGACCTGTCTCTTGTGAAGCACTGAAATCCAAAATTTAATCAGCAGTTTCTCTCGTAAGCTATATATCAGGCTGGGAATCTCATCAGAGCAGGATTTCTTGTGAGATTTCCAACTCCTGATGGCAGAAAATACCACAAGAAAAGACTTGCTTTATTCTAGCCAAACCCAGAAATTTCAGAGACGCGCAAAACTAAAGAAGTGGAACCCCCCGAGTGTTTTGAGATGCCCAGGAGTTTTTTTAGGATTCACGTTAATGCGACCAGATCTCTTTGTGGTCCCTCTCTTTCAGCCACGACAACCCGACTGATAAATTGCCATTTCCCAGCAGTTCAGGCAGAATTCTTATTTGAGGGAATGGGATTTCTTTGTGCTGGACATACTCGGTCTTGCTGAAATCGGTGCTACGAGAGGGCTCCACGCAGCTAACCATTTCTTAGAAATGGAAGAAAGAAACCCCAAATCAAAACAGAAATTAGCTCAACCTGTTATTAGCGGTTAAAAGGGGAGAAGCTGTAATATTGGAGTCTGATGTGGTCCCACTTGCTCCTAAAGAGGGTTAATTTTTTTTTTAAATAGTGAAGTGCAAAAAGCGACTTGCAGCTTTCTCTTCTTTCCGAGAAATCGTAAAGATCTTTAGTGCCCTCTACAGCCACGCTCAATTCATTCATACCCAGAACGCTCGACTCACTTTTTGTATTCTTGTTCTTTCTGTTTCTCAAGTGAGCTGCAATGTACAGTCCTTTAAACGAGCTTTCAGCACTGCATTAATCACATGCCTTAATGGGCAAATTCAGCTTTTTTCTTGCTAATATATTTGCATGCTCTTTACGTAACAGAATGCTAAAAAGTACAGTCTGTGCAGCTGGAGAACTGCAAGCTTATTTCATTTCCAACCCAGCTATGCAGCATGTGGTTTATATACTGAAAAGAGAAACAGAAAGCACAATTTTCCTCCCTGTGCACCGACACTTCATCTCTTCTGCTTGTAGCCAGCTGCCTCTGATTGTGGATAACTCACGGAAAAGTCTTGAAAACCCCAAATTACTTTGCAGCCTCGTACATTTACTGTGAGTGATTTACACGACGCGTAATGGACCTGTGTGCTGTTTTAGAAAATAAAAATGAAGGCATCTTGACTAAGCTTATGTAGCAGTTTCCACGGCCAAAGATCTGAAAGCCCTTTGCAGACTGCAAGACTGATAAAGCTCTCAGAGCAGTGAAAATTGGGATATAACCATGTTGTGAATTGCAATTACGCACCGAGCCTGGCCAGAGCTACAACATCGTTTCACCCAGCATTTCATCCACATTCTTCTGTAGCAAAGATGACATCTCTTCTTAGGTGGCTTGCCGTTAACCGCAAACACAGGTTTTGTGTATTTAGCTTTGCCCTCTGGACAGCTGCGTCGTTTCCCACCCAGGAGCAGCTTCCACATGTGTCCTGTAAATACAGCCCACATCTGCTGACCTTCCACCGAGGGTTTTCATGATGGGGCCATGAACTGTCACAGCCTTTTAAATGTTGCTGCTCCGTCATTCAGGGTGTCTCAGCGCTGCAGCCTGGGGGTATGAGCCGAGGTTTCAGCTGGCAAAGCAGCCACCAAGAGCAGCCTAGACTTGGAGATGGACTTTGGCCACCTCCTACTTGCCCAAGTGGGTTAGTGCCGGTCATGCTCCAGCTTGACCCAAGTCACTTTAAAATTAGCTCAGGTGCACGCATTTATAGAAGGTGCCGGTGTGTTTCTGGATCACGGTGTAGACAAAATCAGAGGAACACGGACAGCAGCTCGTGACGAGCTTGCTGGGGTGCTCAGTGATGCTCTGCCTGCCACGGACCACGTCGACTCACATGGAACCTGCCAGCCCCCCCCAACCCAGTCAACGCTTGGTGGTGAGAGGGGTTTTTCCAATTACATGCACCATTTATTAATGGTGGAAACATTGTCCTTTTACTGCTCTCTTACTGTAAGGAATGTCTCCCAAATATCCCATGTAGGAAAAGTTAACTGATCCGAGCTGAGCTCTTACTTCATCAGGAACTCCATGACCAGGGGAACTGTTAAAAACCTAAATAATCACAAACCTTTTATTTACAACTAGTAAATTATGCCCATATGTTTCTGAGCAGATCCTTTCTTAACAGATGAATTAACATGCCAGAAATAACCCATGTTAATGCACATATTTTTTCAGCAAACCCTGATGCTTAATACGGCCTAACAACCCTTTGTTTCATTATGTTTCACCCTCTGTTCTTAGGTTTAGAGTTTCCTGGAAAACCAAATTATTCATTTATTGGGGGGAGGAAGGGCAAAAATAAAAATTTTCGATTGAAAATATGGTTCTGCCTGTGCTGTTTTCATTTCAAAGTACATTTTGATTTTGTGTGTGTGGATATGAAATAATACCTTGAAAGGAAAATCCGTGTTTCATTTTGAAATGTCAGACTGAAAAACATTTTCAGCTTAAGATGTCGCTTTCTTCCTATGTTTAAAAATACAAAATTAAGACTCCATGCTTCATTTTAAGCAGTTTAAAATTTTATCACATAACTTCTTTCACTCATTGGTGACTCTTCCCTCCTCCTTCCCCTCCTACCCATTCTTTTCTATGCTGAAAAAGGAGAAAAGGCAAAAAACTGGCAAAATATGGTAGAAATGTTTTTCATCCCTGTTTTACTTTTTTTCCGGATAGCATAATGTTGAATAATCTTTTCAGTTTATAAAAAATTGACAAGTGGAAAAAAGGGAATATTTTTATTTTCTCATGCTTTCTCACTTTTTCATTTTCTTGAATGAAGAACTTTGTATTGAAAAAATACAAGGGAGGCATTCCTAAAATCAAAACTCAAAAAGCAGAAAACTGAATAACCCCATCTGTTTTCAGAAGCACAGCCTGGTCCAAACTCCAGATGAAATGAAAAATTGAAACAAAACAATGGTAGGAAACCACGTGGTTTATCCAGACATGTTGTTTAAAAACATTACATTTTGACTTTAAACTTTCCAGGTTGATTTAAAAATAAATGAAATCAGTGGGAAACTTTTGAAATCAGCAGAAAAATAGAAAAAGCAACATCTTTTTGTCTTTCCAGATAGAGAGTTGGGCTCCACTGGGGTTGGGCAGACTAAATGCAGCGATGCTCCTTCGGAGGGGGAAGCTGTGCGAGGGGAAGGAAGGGTTGAGCATCCAGCAACAGCAGCTGCTATGCTGCTCCCTCGCAACATCCACACGCACCCGTAACCCGGGCTGCAAGAAACCTGAGCCCAAAATGAGAAGGAATCTCTAGAAGTGGTTCCCGGGAGGCAGCACGTGCTGCCTCGGCTCCCGCGAGCGGAGCCGCTCCTCCAGCACCTCACCTGGTGAGGTCTGAGCGGCGAGAGGGACGCTGGCGGGCACTCAGGTTGCCAATAAATTAAGCCACTAACACCTTCGACCGTCCCCGCTTGGATAAGGGCACTGTTTGTCTAAGGCTGGGCAAACTCCTGGAAAAAAAAGAAAAAAAATCACGCCGTTAAATGCTGCGGGCTCAGAGTATCAACCACAGGAAAGCACTAACGCTCGGGATATTTCCAGTTGTGAGCTGGCTCAGCGTGTGCTTTTGTGTGTTGTGAAGGAACATAATCTGCTCCCATTTACAGGTTTGTGCCACACAGGCACATACACACAGAAATTATGATGGAGGATACAAGTGTAGAGTAGCTGATGACAACAAAATAGGATTAAACATGAGCCTTGTCTTCACGTACTGATAGAAAAGGAGTGTCTCACAGAAGACAGGTTTAATCCAGCTGTGAAATGTTTCAGGGAGTCTTAAATACATATCATGTACCAAGTAAAGAGTAACAGAAACAATAAACCTATGACAGACACATCTGAGTGTTTTGAGTGGATGTTTAATCACTTTATCATTTTTTAAATGATATGCAGAGTTTACATTTCTGTTGTTACACATGCACCATGAAAGCAAACAGTGAATCCAGAGTGATTTGGGAAGAGAGATCACTGGGAGGGGGGAAATGTTAGACTTCAGATTAGTTTTCTACCTCATAAGTTCAGCATTTCCACGCTTCTGTTCTTTGTTCAGTTCCACACACCCACCCTGATTACACACACTCTTACAGAAATAAAGAAGTAAAGAGGCGCATTGCTCTTGGTAGTGTTCCTTATTTTCTGTCCCGTTCCTAAAATATAAACATATTTTCTATTTTGCATAATTGATCTGCTGGGTAAGAAGCTGTTTTCCTGCCCCAAGAGCCGCTGACTCCCAGTTATCCCGGTTGTTTGATGCAGGAATTGAACCCAGCTACACATTGCAAAATTACAGAAAAAATCAGGACGGAAAGTGATGATGGCAAAGATTAAGAACTATTTTCAACAATTAACGTTGTTTGGAAGCTTAACCCATGCTCAGGGTTCTTTTTCAGCTTCTCTTTTGGGATGAATAACACTGGATGGATCATTAGTCTCATCTCCTCCAGCTCTTACTCTGCTACCACAGAAACCGTACAGAAACTGCAAGTCACGCGTATGGGGAAAGTGCGAGGAGAGCTTGCAATTGCGCAAGACCGCAGTTCATTATCAGAGTTACAGTTTTTTAACTCTGTGAGTGCAGTAAAAAGCTCATTTACACCCTCTCCCACCTCCAGATGGATTACTGCTTCTAGGAGGCAAGGTACAAAAGCCCCATCCAAGCCATCCCGCTGTGATGAGGAGAGCGAACAAGTTCCCAAATCTCAGCAAAGCCTTTGCAGCGCAGATGAGAAGTGGGGAGCTGCAGGACAGACCCGCGGACATAATTTTCTGTGGAAAAAACAGAGGAAAGAAAACGAAAGGAGAAACTCGGAGCTCTAAACTTAGACTAGAGGAATCGGGGAGCATTTCTGTTTTAATAATCATTAGGCTATCGTTGTGCAGATAGCCAAATGACTCCGTGACTCATTTATTTTGAGCAGTTTGCAGCAGCCCAGGTTCCTGTCTGTACTTCGGGCTGTTGCTTTTTGTTGCTGCTGACTCCGTTTACCCCCCTTGACACTTAAAGGCCAAAATTAATCTTCCAAGTAAAAGATGGCCAAGATTACTAAATTATGTGCCTCTTCATTATCTTTAGGTACCTTCTCAGGACAGATGAATTGCCTCAAAGTCAGGGAAGAAAATCCTACAGGGAGAAAGCAAAGAATAATGTGCAAATACTGAATGAAAAAAAACGAATCTGCACCAAAGGAAAAAGGGAAAAACACACATGCCATTTTTTTCCCCCACTCATTCCGTTTCCTTTATGCTCACTGGTTCAGGGCCTCTGGTAGAAGGTGGAGACATATATTAATTCTCCATGCAGAAAAGCAAATAGTGATCTCCGTCCTCTGGGATTCAGACGTCTGGTCTCAGCTCTCCCTGAGGAATCTTCCTCCATTGCCTAATGGTCTCTGACCATAGCAGATCCATTTAAGGGATACCATATCATTTTCTAAAGCCTCATTTAGACTCATACACAAAAAAAACCCCACATCACCCTGTCACACTGAAGCGATTTCAACCCCGTAAACCTCCTTTTTCTTTATTTCTCGTAACTAATTTAAAATGCAGGGATGGATTTAAGAAAGAAAAAGAGAGGTGAAGGAAGGAAGGAAAGGAAATAGCACAGGAGCTAACTTTCCAGAGTTGCATTAAATGATGGATTTTAAAAGTCCATTTTAAAGAAAGTTGTGTAACTTTTTTCGAACAAGTGCCTGCCATAAAAGAGAGAGAAGGGAAAAAGACATTATCTGGTCTAGTAGTTTTCAGGAAGTTGTGGTCTCAATTCCCTAAAAATAAAATTTCTTTATGATCATCATTTTGCTTATTACTTCTGTTATAGTAGCACCCTGAAAACCTCAGCAGAACTTGGGATCCTATTGTAAAAACAGATTACTGGTGACCAGATGTAGTGTTTGAGTAAATTGAAACGAGGGCATTCGTGGAAATAGAGAAATCCTCCCCAGAAGAGCTTCAGGAGTTCAGAACTTGTTTTTTAATCTTGGGTTTGGATGAAAAATGAAAACATCATCATTATTTGTGAACTCAAGATTTTAAGAAATATTTATTTTGACTTTATGGAAATGTGTGACCATGACAAGAATAAAATTTTTGACTATGTTTAGCCTCTATCATTTCAAGCTACACATTAAAATAAAAATGCTAGCACTAAAAAGCTTTGCCGTGAATGATTTGACAGAAGCAGTAAGTGCCTGTGAACCATTCTGGTTAACACGAAAGGGCATTTCCTGGTGGGAAACTTCTCTGGATGAAACTTTTCAACCGAATCAAGTCAGATTGGAAACTGCCACGGGATGGAGCGGCTGTAATGGAAGCTCATAAAATAGGAAGAGACTTGCTAAAGGGCATCTCGACAGCAGGGCCAGGAGCAGAATGAAATCTCCTGCCTCCTTATTCACGGTGTGGTTTAATCTTTAACTGTACATGAATTTACTCCCATGCAAGAGCCCTGCTGCGCTCCCTGTCCAGCACACCTCACTACTGCCAGCCTGGGGGAAAAAATCAGCCCATCTTTCTAGTAAACGGCTGATTTTCATGGGCCACTCTGGTAATGCTATTAAAGATGATGTTTTTGAACAATAAGTAATCTGTTCTCTGGGATATTTGCACAGCGGAATTCCTTTTCCCTGCCCTGATTTTTTTTAAGAAAGAAAACTCAATTGCTACAGGTAATCTAAAACTGTCCTGAGTAATTTATGGTAGAAAATATGATTGGTGTGGAGCCCATCTCAGAGAGATTTAACTTTTCTGGGTCAGAACTTTAACTGGCAAAATTTAGTACAGCTCTGAAATCAGCAGAGCAAAGATCTGGCCTTAAAGATTCATGGAGAATGAAATATTCTATAATATTTCAAACCTTTTTGAAGCCTTCCCCTGAAATGAACGGAGTTAATTTTGGGGCTTTTCTGAAACAACAGTTTATCAGATGCTCCCAACTCTGGGCTCGTTACACATCAGTATCAGCAACCACGTCCTTCACCAGGGGACCTTCATGCTGTAGAGATGACCCGGGGATGAGATCTCGGGGTCCTGCTTGGCCCCGCTGCACCCAGATGAGGACCAAGTGGCCTGGGCTGAACTGACCCAACTCCTCTCTCCCAGCCCAAAACCAGGGCGAGCAGGATAGTGTGATAATGCAGTGCCCTCTGCTGGGAAAATGGCAACTTTTACCCGTATTTCAGGAGCCCTTAAGTCACACCAACTGGGAGTTTCGGAGTGGAGGAATCAGCATTTTGCCTCTTCTTGTTACAACTTTGGGGAGTCCATTCTGCAGCCTCAGAGACTTGGGCAGCTGCTGTTGTGTTCCATTGCCATGTATGAATTTGCTATTCATTTACAAAGTTTCCTATAATAAGCTTTAAACCATTTCTTCAGATTGTAGTCAGAGCTCTCTGCTGGAGACAGAGCATTTCAGAGGCTTTTCAAAGGACATATAATAAATAAATAACCCTGTAGCTTGGAAGAAACTGTGGAAAAACCCCAGCTACATCATGTGCATGCATCTATCGTGTACTGTATGTTTCCAATTTGTTCCCTTTCCATCGCTTTTGAACCCAGATACCCATAACAGCAACTCAATCTGCCATGAGCTTTGGTGATATGTTGGGCTGTGCTCATTTGTCATTTTAATGTCTCCACCCAGATCTGCATTAAATAGTGCACGACAGTGCCTCTGTGGCCTCAGGAGGCAACAGCCTTTGCTTGAGAGCAGAATTATGAGTTGCTAGAGGGTTTTTTTAATTTTGTTTTGTTACCTAAAAAGAATAAAAGATATGAGTAACCACGTATTAGAAAATAAAACAAGTTGGAGGAAAATGTTTCATGTGATACCATCTTTCTGCAGGATCTAGACGAGCAGGATACCTGAAATGAAGAGCAAGCCCTCCCTTAGAGTATCTATAGCTCCCTGAGATTCGGAGCAGAAAGGACATACGGGGAAAATTTTCCAGCTACCTGCAGAAGAGCTCCCTGATCAGCTACGTTATCCTATGCATAAAGCCAAAAGTTTTGCCTTGCATTGCTGGCACAGAGCTGACCCGTGGCTTCGGCACTTTGTGCGATGTGTTGGGCATCCACCCCTCCGAGTGGGCGTTGTCCTTTCGGAAGGAGACACTCAACCTCTGGCAGCAAAAGGATCAATCTGTCAGACCTCAGGGGATGAGGCGGTTGGTTGGGGGACAAGGCTCTTGGGTGCTCAGCCAAAACCGAAACGGCGCTTTCAAACTTTTCAGGCTTTGCTTGTTCCTGTGTCAACATGTTTGCTCGCTGGGACATGACTGGCACAGGATTCGGTCTCATTTTAACTAAGACGCATGAGGTAATTTATAGAGGAAATAAGCCTCTTGTGGTGGAACAGTCTTAGTAAAACAGGTATGTTCAGTGCACATCCTTCGATGCTATTTAAAATGTATATTATGACTCTAGATTTTATTTCTGGATTTGACTTGGTGCAATTTACACTCTTGCATTTATTCAGACCTTTGCAAGCAAAGGGATCTCAGCACAATGGATGCTGGATCTGTGTGAAATTTCCTTCTTATCGACTCTAAAATCAGCCCTATGTATTGTGTCTTTAGCAAAACAAACAAAAAACCCCTCTCCAAGCTATGATTTACACCCAGGTAGCCATTAGATGTGAGCTGATACATTCTGGGTCGAAACCTTCACATGAGAAGAGCCCTGATGTGCAGAACCACTTTAGACTTGTGACCCACTATCACCACAGTCTCAAGGAGAACCCAAAATTATAGGCAACTACTTCTACCTATTTGAACACAATCTAACTGAGGCTCAAAAATCCAAACAGTTATTAATTTCAGAAAAGTCAAACTGAGCAGAAGGAATAGTTTCCTCTTGGATGGCCTGTGTTTATTTTAACTGTACTTTGGTCCGTATGATTAGTGCTGCTTTCTTGCTCAGGATATGGGGAATTGCAAATGTTAATTTTTCTGACACACTATAATTACTGCAGACATCAACTGTTTTTATGCACTTCTCCAAAAATATGGTCAATAGTGTTTGCACAGGAAATTCTGGCTTGCAGGGAACGCCCTGGATTTCATCCGTCCTTGCCTGTAACTCAATCTCTTTGAAAAATCAGAAAATACCTGGTTTTACTTGTCTAATTTGAAAGTTGCATGAAACATTGGGTTTTGGTCTAGACATTGCTCCTGTATCCACGCTGGCTACAGAAATATCTTCTTTATGTCTTTCAAAATGTCCCAGGCATTCTTCTCAAGCTAAGGATATACTCGCAGTTATTTCTGCTGCCTTTTTTCAGTATGAACAGGGAATCAACAGAAAGTCACAGTCTAGTATGGTGGAAAGGGAGAATCAGGACACTTGGACTCCAAGTTCTCTTGCAATTATTTTCCGTCCCTGCACCATCATGTCTGTAATTAGTGGTGCATTTGATGGCAGTAGGGACTACTCATGGACCACAGCTTTAGGCAGCACTACTGAATGTTCTGCAACCTGCATTTCAGCATTGATGACTGGGCAGAGGCCACTTCTCCACCACTTTTGTTCTTAGTGCAGTATTTTTGGCAAGGCAAAAAAGCAGGACAGAAGAGGCATACATTGTCCCCATTGTCACTTTGTGCTCTCCAGCTATTATGTGCTCCTCCTGCCCTACTGTAACTGTACACGCAGTGCGGGATTTGGTCAAGCTGAGCAATGAAATATCTTCGGTCTAGATATCCAACCCCAAGAATCTTTTCGTTTTTAGCTAAAGAAGGAAGGGGAAAGAGAAGAAAAAAAGAAATCTAACAGCAGTCACGTCCGATGAGTTACCATCACTTTGCAGCGTATGCGTCCCACCTCACCACATCCTTCTGTCGTGGTGTCTTTCCCTTTTGCAGAAGACAGGCAGCTTTCGCCATGACTACGTCTCTGTCTTCTCCTTTTGCCTCATCCAATGAAAGCCGCTGTAGCCAGGACCGCGTACACCCAAACCCGTAGCCTGTGCATTCATGTCATCGTTGGACACCAGCCCAAATCCTGTTATTTAAGACCAGAGGCATCACTGCTACCAGCTGAGCATTTATGTCTGTAGAGTAATAAGAACTGAAGTCAAGATAAAAATGAAAACAGCCCCTTTTCTCAGGCAAGCTTTACCTAAATATCAAATACAGGGTACCAGGAGCAGTTCCAAAACAATATTTGTGATCCTGATCTGGCCTAGGGACAAGAATATTACTTACACAGACTCTAGCAGCACTGCACATAACTTTTATGGGACGCTATCCTGCCAATTACTGCAACTGGAAACATACGTTTGCACACTGAATATGTGGATTATGGAGAGGTTTTGTTTGTTTGTTTTGGGTTTTTTTAGCGTGTGGAATGTTGGAGACTTGGTTTCCATTTGCATGTGTGTATCTATCGGATACACTCCTAATGGAGCCCTTTGAATTACGTTGAGTAGCTAGACAAAGTGTGGATTACATTTGTCTGGAAAATAACACTTATGTATCTAGTGCACTTCAAATTAAAAAAAAAAAAAAAGGTCTAATGGATCTACCTACCTTAAGCACTTCCCTAGCTCTCAGCCTAATATCTGGTTACCTCGCAAATGGGAATTCTTCAACACAACATACTTTCATTAAAAAGAAAGATGACTTGGTGAAACCACACATATTTGTGGGAACAGATCAACTCTGACAAAATCTTGCTTTGAACCATTTCTTGTGCGTAGCTAACAAGAGATCGCCAGAGCAGCCTGGGCGGGTATTGATTTCTGGCAGCGTATGGGGCTATCGATCTCAAGTTCCTATCAAAAAGGTGTAACTCCAGAAGACGTGGGTGTGAAGGAATGATGGCTGCATCAAACCCAATGTCCTGTCCTTAAAATTCAGCCTTAAATCCTCAAGGTTATATATTGGAGAAAATGTAAAGCCTAGAGGAAGTTCAATCTGGCTCTTCTTATGATAAAATGGACCAGGTCGTCCTCTCATTCAAATCGGCATTTGAGCAGAAAGCAAAGGTAAAAATGAGCTGAATAAGTTCTGTCAATGTCAGAAGGTGTATGGTGCACACCTTTGAGAAAAGCACACTGTGTCATAAGTAGTTCCTGAGAATTAAAAAAGAAAAAAAGAAGAAAAAAAGTGTTTAACTCAATCTAATTTTGTGTAAAAGCAACAGTTGATGACAGCCAGCCAGTCAGGGCACATTGCAGATGGTGTTTTTCATGGCTGTAATCTAATGTCATAGCTTTTGCAGAAGTGGAATTAAAAATCCTCAATTCTTTGTGGTGAAGACAGACAGATGCTTTCCTGCTTTAATTCCTGAGTGGCCATAACATGTTCGTTGACATTTCAACTTGATGTTTTAATTGGCTGATTTGAATAAAACTCAGACAGGTTATGTTGCTCACTTTTATGTTGTGCCTCCCGGCACAGCAGCCAACAAAAAGAAGACAGCGGGACAAGGAGGGGCAGTGACTTTTCACCTCTCTGATTCTCTCCCTGTTTTGTTTAGCTCTTAATATATTTAAATTCATGCCTTGTTAAATTAGAACTGTGTCCTGGAGGGACTGAAGTCAGCCACCGCGGTCCAAAAAGAGGGTGCCCAACATTCCTCCCAATTGTTCAGGAGAATGTTTTCTTTAAAGATTTATTTATTTATTTATTTTTAAATTAATCCATTTCTCATGTGCAGCTCCAAAGATGTGCTATCTCGCAGCACATCTCAGGGCTGTGCTGCAACCCTGCGACCAGAGGAGGTGGTTCCTTAATTTTTCCAAACTGGGGAGGCCGCTTGCCGGGGTGGACCACTCCTCCCCATTCCCACCATCCCAAGGAGAAGGGCAAAAGCTTCTCTGCAAACTGTGCACATTTCTGGGTCTGCAGCATTGGCACTTTCTAAAGGCTCACGGACTGTTCAAAAATCACTTTAACCCATCAAGGAAGTGGAGCTCTCGAGTAAAGAGCGCTGTGACCTTTCTAACCTGGATGCCTGTGGATATCAGCCCAGCTTTGGGCGATTATCATTCCTCGCCAGAAAGATGAAGGGTCAAGAGGGCTGGATGGAGTGAGAGGGGAAGAGGAAGACAAGGACAGCAAATGGTTAGCACATAGCCTGATCTAGCTGGGGTTTCTCATCTAAGACTTGTTCAGGACCTGCCCACAAACTGCTTTTCTCCTCTGAATACTAAAATATCAGAGATGCTGAAAGCCACTCACCCTGGTGAATACCTTATGACAAAACTGCCCCAGCATCAGTGTCAGTTGGTTCCCCCCTCCCTTATTTTTTCCTTAAGTAAAGTTATATGTCTATACTAAGTTGGTTTGCATTTTTCTCTCTCTGTACTTAAACGTAGACCATAAAATGATACGGGGTTTCTGCCTTTGCTCACTTCGGTGAGCATATAAAGCTGAAGATCAGTATCTGCAAAACCATTGCAACTTCCAATTATTCTTGATGGTTATAACTGTATATGTATGCATGTGCACGCATGCACGTGTCACGGCTCAGGGATAATTAATCTTTGAGAGAATGACAGGGAGAACACGAGGTGTGCTTGGTGTGTTACCCAGCAGGTATCTCAGGTACCACGGAGGAAGCACAATCCGAGTGGGAAGCAAGGTTGCTCCTCCCAGGTTAGTGCTTGAGGTGCAAACCCACAGCACAAAGCCGCCACAGACCATTAGCAGAGCTGGGCATCCATCTCTGTCACGGGGAAGGTCAGGGCTCAGTTAGCATGGAATCTGAATTACCTTCACCCTGGAGAAAGAGGCGCTCTCGGGTGGGATGGAGGTCACTGCCAGGGCAGCACCAGAGAAGCCCCAGCATAGGCTGCTGCCTTCCAAAAGGAGATTTCAGTTTCACCTTCAATGCTGTCTTTGCAACTGTAGAAATGCCATGGGTTTGGTCCTTTCCTGTAAACTCTCCCTCTCCTCAGAGTAGAGCTGTCCTGTTGCCCCTCTCCTGGCCCTTCTTGTTCCTGTTGCCCACTTGCACCCCACATAACTGTTTAGTCTGCCTGAAAATCCACATCAGATTCCAGAAATCATGTAATAATAATAAATCGGTGCCTCATCTCACTGCGGTAAGGAATGCCTTGACTACGGTGAATATAATTTTTTTGATACATGGATAGCTTTGCTGAAAAGAATGAATCAAAGTAAAACTGGAAAAACTTAGAGGAGAATCAAAATCTGTGGAGCAAATCCTGAGCAGCTGTCATTTGTCATATTTCCATCAGAACTAGTTCTTTTGATTATTAGTCAACCTAAACTCAGAAACCAGGCTGCAACGGTGCGAGAATGAGAAAAATCGATGTGATCCTCAGATGTTTCCTATGGAATAGAGGCAAGTCCGTATGAAATGAGTCCTTCCTTCCCATCAATCAACTGTCAAACTAAATTATTTCAGGGTTCTAGTGCTGACCCTCTGGAATACTATAAGAAACTTCTTTTTAAAATTCTAAACTAAGCAGCAGCAGAGAGCTGAAATGAAAGCATCTCCTTCCAAAGTAGCAGTCAGGATAAACTATGTGTGAGCAAATTTGTCAGTCCTGGACATTACTTCATGTTTTCACCTGGGAGTTTGCAAAAACAAACTGCATCCTGGGCTGCCGACAGCGTCTGAGCCGAAGTGGCTGCCCGAGAGCAGCCTTTGCAGGAGGGGGGTTCCCATGCGGGGAGATGCTCCTCTCCAGGCTGCCGTGGGGAAGAATCCAACCTCGGTCAAAGACACCAGCTGGCAGAAAAAAAAGTTGGTCCTTCTCGCCCTCGAGCTATCTGCTAACCGAGTCCCTTCAGGCTGAAGGAGGCTCTTCCCGTGACAGATCCCCGGGTGAGGAGGGACTGGTGGTCCCCGGCCAGTGTTGGTGTTGGGAGGGATGAGCCAGTTCTCGCTGCTGTCTGCAGGCACTTACACCAGGCTGGGCTCTTCTCCAGACAAATCTCCGCCTGCTTTTATTAAGAACTGCCCAAAGCCCAACTGAAACAACATTTTTCATTTTATCTTTGGTTAAAATGATGCTAAGAAAGCAAGGAACATGAACAAAAGCAGTGAAAATAAAAGGCTCCACATGCTAAACTTCTTGATAAATTTTATTTTTGGGTTAGTCTTATTTAGAATGCCCTCCTTCACTTGCATTCAATTCAAAATTCACCCACACACATATAAGTCCCATCGACTTTGGTGAGACTGTTACATGTGTGCTGACGGACAGAATTTGAGCACGTGGGCTGATACTTAGCAAGAGAGAGAGACACATTTTGTTCATGTAGCAGAAAGGAAATTGTGCTTTACTGTATTGTTTACTCTTCCCAGTACTTTAATTTTCCCTTTGTTTAATATTTCAGCAGAAGCCATTTATCTTCCCTGATGATCAAATAAACTGGGTGGTAAAATAACGGATATGCAATTCACTGGGAGAGGGAAAATAGCATTATAAGGTAGACCAAAGGGATATAGTTTGGAAATCCAGTAATGTGTGATTTGCTACCTCACGCTTGCCTCAGTGCCCGAGGGAAAATATTGTTTTTTCATACGGAGCGAAGATATGGGTTATCCTCTAACAGCACCGCAGCGCGGGGATTGCAGCTCTGAAAGCCGATACTTGACTGCTTAAAAGAGCCATATCCAATTCAAAGCAAGGTCTTTCTCCTCAGAGAAGATAACGGGTAAGGGAGGTAGCAATCAGCATTTCTGAAGCAGGAGTAGCTAATTAGGAAAGACAGGGTGAGGCTCAAGTGGTGGGAGGCTCAAGCGTCAAGAGCAAAATGGTGCTGCCTGGAAAACAGAGATTTTTTCCTTGGTCCTCCGTGGCCTTGATCCAAGGCCAGCGAAGTCTTTCCATGGGCTTCAGGGGGGTTCCGATGCAGAAGATCAGGCTGAACCCCACTGCCAATGTGGCCCTATGACTAGCGAACTTCTCTGCCAGCTCAGCCGTGTGAGTAGGTGTAACACAGCTTGAAGAGCTGCTACCAGAAGACGGGAAATTTTAGCCTATTGTTCCCATTGAATCCTTTTTTTTTGGCCAGCAGAATGCCAGGATTCACTTCACAAATCTTTCCGTCAATAGTTCGTGGGGTGCAAATACTTATCAGCCTTTTCTGCTAGGACAGTTACTTAAATAAAAGGTCGTACTGTGCCCTAGGAACTTACAGCATGGGTTTGGGTCACGATGTTCATCGGTTCGCTTCCTTTCATCGTTTTTTCCTAGGTTTCTAGAGGAAAAATGGGAATCTAATACCCATGTAAGTGGCACCTATTTGATTACAAACAGACATGAAAAATATCACTTGCTCTTTTTAATCTGTTAATTATTCAATTTTTTTATTAAGAGTCCTTTGCCTGGCAGACAAGCAGACTTTATATAACATAATCAACAAGAAAACAGATAAATTATATAGATTAGAGTTGTTATTTTATACCTATTTTTTGCACCAAATTGCTAAATTAAAATTAATTAAGAAATCTGCTATGAGTATCAAAGTTCTTTTAAAAATACCTTCTTTTTTCCTCTGATCTGAATTTTTTAGTTTGAAGATGGATTAACCAAATTAAGAACAGGAAAGTGTAACAACGTGACACGCCTTTGAGGACCAGCCTTAATTTTTCCAGCATATCTCATCTAACCACATGAATATTTTTTCCTGTGAAGTAGTATTTAAATATTTATTTTAAAATGGTGAAGTGCCTTCGTGTAAAGACACAAATAATTGTTTTAGTTGGCAGGCCAAAGATCAAATAAAATACCTAAGTGTGGTTCAGATACTGACATTTGTTATTTTTTATGAGAAAAAATGTACCCTGAGAGAAGACCTCAAAATACTTGACTGGTTTTGGGAGCAGACTGTGGGTAAAAAACCATCATTGCTTTCTCAAATTTTTGAGAATGAAAGATAAAGTTGACCAGTATTCATAGGCATGTGTACGTATGCATAGGAATATGTGCTGGATACAGTCTTTTTTATTTTTTTAAATTTTTATAGACTAAAAAACTGGTGGTGTTTCTTACGGGTAGGGGAACATGACATTCTGCTTATATCAGTGTTACAATCCCAATGACTGAAGTTTCAGTTTTTCATTAAATCACTATTATACTTTCAATTTAGACAATCTATTTTTCTGTGTGAGGTCTCTGGTCCCTAATAGTGCGGCTGAGCTCCCCTGGTCATCTTGGCCTTTGTGGTGCCGTGCGTTTGGGCAACTCTGCTACTCGTTCATTTTCACAAAACTTTGGCAGCGTAATATCTCTGAGACTTCTACACCTAGACAAACGTAGACAAAAACATAGAGAAAGTTTTATAAAACACTGTAGGTAAATGGATTCACCTGCATGCAAACACATGCGCACTCAGAGTATAATCATTTCCTAAGTAAACTGGGCTTAAAAAATGAGAAGAAGAATCAAAGACAAAAATACCATCTTTGATTCCTACAGAAGGGTCTGGCCAGGTTGTATCCTCAATGCAAACCTTCAAGTTCCTTTCCAGGAACCGAAATGTGACTTTTTTTCCTGGCATTTATTAAAAAACTGGGTTTTTTTCATCCTTCTTTATTTGTTTCTTTGTAGCAGAAAGGATAAAATTTCTCTTGTAAGATCAAGCCTTTCTGTTTGCTTAGATCTTTTTTAATTCTTGCTGCTGCTTTTTTTTTTTCATTATCCAAAATATAAATTATTTAAAAGGATCCAAAACATTTTTTTGAGAAAAGCTGTGGAGTAAATCAAAACTCAACTGCACTAGACTTCACAAACATTATCAAGGCGTTGGATGGATATTTATAGTCAGGAAAAGATTTTGGTTCTCTTAATTTCACTCAGGCTCTGCTACAATTGTTTTCTCTAAGTGTAATTGCCAAGCTCAGCTAGAAATAGGGTATAATTCTTGACCCCATCTCTGTGACGTCCGTCCCAGATTTTCATGGCACAAGATCAGCTGGGCAAGAGGTGCTTTCCTCAGTGTTTCCCTTCATAAAAACACAAAAGCCTGCTTCCAACACTACATTTACTGCTTGATGTTACGATGGAAACTTTTTATAGTTTCCTATCCTATATGAAGTCCCTGGGAGAAACCTGCTGCATAGACACAACCGAAGAAGGGATGCAGAGCACACGAGAGGAGAGAGGAGGTGATGAGGTGAGATGGAGGCACTTTGCTACAAAGAGCCTGGGGGTACGAGAGCACTTTTTCAGTGATAAAGGTGAAGCTTTCCCACCTGGGATCACCTTGACTGAACCATAAATCATCACAGGAGTGCTGGAGGAGACATGATTTTAGTTCTTGGCCTTGCACAAGTCCTGTAGGAAGTCAGGGAAAGAGCATGTCCACATAGCATGGGTGACCCTTCCACTGAGCGTGGATCAGTACTCATTGACTCAGAAAGCTGCACATTTCTGAAAGGCTTGTATGAAGAAACCTTCCAGGACCACCATTGCTTTGCCTTGCCGAGAAAGGCGAAGATCGAAAGAAATACATTTCCAAGTCTAGGCTGTTTCCATTCTGTTTTCTGCATGTGGTTAAATCCTGCCGTTGACTTTCCACTGGGCTGGTTCCAATAGCGTGGCAGCAAACGCTGCATAAAGTCAGTGTCCACTCCAAGACACAAATTAGATTGCATGGGATGGAGCTGGTAGATATGCCAGAAGGAGGTGGCAGTCAAGCCGAACTAAACACCACATCTTCGTTAACAGCCAAGAACCCTAACCGAGCTGTCTCTGCACGCCAAAACATTCTGCATTTCCGAGTGCAGGAAGGAAAGCAATTTACAATGTTAATCCCACATAACTAAAGCTATTCCTAATGATGCCAGCCTGCCCAGGCACGTTACAGAGAAATGTTTTCTCTCAGCACTGCCAGATTTATTGTCTATTCATCTCCCTTATGAAGTAGAAGAGGGAACACTCAGTGACAACTTGTTTATCTGGTGGACTGTAAATTTTGTCACAGAGAAACCATTTATGTCATTTAGAAACATGTATTTTTAATAGTCAAAGATGTCATTGTGGTGAAATCAGTGGCAGAGGCAACACTGTCACTTAGGAATATGCATTCATACTTAAAACTACAGGCGCATAAAAGAGGACGGAGATGCTATTGATGAAGGCTCAAAAAGCACCGTGGGTGAATTGCATGAGGCCCCGGGCGTTTATTAAAACACATTGCAAAGATGATGTGGGTTATGTGGTCAAGACCTGCTCTGATATAAACGATGCCTAACTTGTAGCACACATTATGCCATGACCCTTTATAAGATTTTTCATTCAATTATAAAGTTCCATTACAGAAAAAAAAAGGAAAAAAACCTCACATTACAGGCCACCATTCGATAATGCTGACAATGTCTGACACAGAAAGCAAAGACGGTCTCCAGCGTGTTTATTGCAATGAGTGGTGCAACAAGCAGAGAATGGGGATCCAGGCACTGGAAACAACGTGTCCTGGCCATGGTTGATGGAGAAGTTGTCGACTTGGACTGATTCTGCTTAGAAGGAGGTGGCAAACTGAGGAATTTATCATAAAAGCTGTAAAGCAGGACGTTAAAACAGGCATTGGGTTAAAATATACAACAACAACTAAAAAAAAGAGGTTAATTTGTTTTCATCTGCTGGTTACATTCCAAAAGGTGGGGTTTGTTTTTTCCTTTTGAGCTAGCTTTCAAGAGGAGATACGCACCATATGCCACCAGTTGCTCTTGCACACAGAGCTGTAGCAAGATGTTTGCCAGAGGTTTGAACTCTGGTGAGCATGGCCTTTCCCTCCCAACTTTCATTTCCAGCTGTTTATTTGAATGTGACTTTCGGGCTGGTGAAAACGTGCTGGATTAACAGGCCTTAAAAATTAAACACTATTGATCCAGGCGGCAGGTAAAGCAGAGGCAGCTGTCTCTCTGGCATCCCAAGATGGTAAATATTTGGAGGCCAGTGGGTGACTGTGGTTTCTAACGCAGCTGAGGGTTTTGCCTGGCTTTTGTTGTAGGAATTCACACGCAACACTATACATGCCCACATAAGAAAGACAGCAAAATATTTCCACATTCAGAGATTTGCGCACGTCAAGGCCAGAGGGAGCATGGTGTTAATGTAGTTCAGCCTGTGACACTTACACAGGCCAAATAATTTAACCCCTTGGCTTCTACAGTAAAGGGATTTGTTCAGTCTCTGGCAGGAGGAGAACGCTGAATCTACAAAATCACGCCCAGAGGAGATGATGTGCCCTGTAAAACCAGGTGTCGGTTTTAAAGTCTCAGAATCTTCAACATCTTTAGGAGTTCAGAGGCTCCAGGGCTGTGTGGGATGCTGGTGGGGATGCGAGCTAACTTGTCAAAGCCTGGCTGCCCGAAAAGGGAGCCAAATCTACTCAGGACAATAACGTGAAGCATAACATGGGCTTGTGCGGCAAGGCTGGGTCTGTCACTCTCTATTAGCTGATATGTACGATTGCTTAACTGCCCCTTTACGGCTTTGTGTTTTCTAATATGTCCCAGTCTTAATTCCACCAATAGACATAAAACTTCCTATTGCGCCAGTCACAGAGACAATTATATAAGAAACTTTTTGTGGTTGTTGCTGTCCCCGTCTCTTTATTTCAGTTTAGAGAAACAAAGGGGTCCATTCATTCAATTTGCAGCTGAGTCTCTCAGGTTATGTAAGTTGTTAAATCATCCATGCTCTTTCTTTTTAGCCATATTGCAAGCACTGAATTTCCATACCCAGTGTAAACTCTCTCCCGACAATTGATCTCTCCCGACAAACGTGGAGAGCGAGAGAGATCACGAGTTTCATCTTTTTTGCTTCCTTTCTCCTGGTTAGCCAATATATTATACTTCCATGGAGAATAATGAAAAGAAATCAGGAGTCTTTCATGAAAAACTAAGTGGAATAAAACCTTGTGATATAATTAGGAGATGCCTGTGAACTTCATTTGTGCTTTATTCGTTTCCATTAAGGCATAATTTAGTGCAGAAGCACAACCAAGCTTCCATTTTTACTCTCTTGATTATTTTTTAAAGTTATTTTTACTTATGATTTAAAATAAATAGAAGTTCCTTGGAAAAGCGGCTGTTTCTGCTTAATTAGTGATTTGTTAATACTGGAGCAGGAAATGATAGCAATATTAGCGTTACTCTTGATCGCTTAATCATGCGCGTTAATAGGAATATTTTGGTTTACTTTGTGCACATCTCAGTTTCCTCGCACCTCTCTGTGGTTCATTTTCAAAAGGGAAAAGAACATCATAAACTCTATCCAAGGCTTGGCCCCTTGGGGATATTTATACTTAGCTTTTGGCCAGTAAGTGTTACTTTTTGCAAAGGATCGGCAAGCTCTCCTGTCCTTGCAGCGAATCAAGGCCGTGGTCCTCTGCAGGGCTGGCCCTCCTGGAGACCTTGCCCCTCGCTTGCCAAAGGCCTGGCCAAGGAGCCAGCCAAGCGGCTCTGCTCTAAGACCCTTCCTCAGGAAATCATGTGCATCTAGTTTGGTTAATAAAAGAACATTTCATATAGCACAACTCTTACACACGTGCATCACTGCTACTGGCTTTACATAGAGATTTCTTCTGGTTAAGAAAAAAGTATCCACCTGCGTCCGTTGCTGGAAAAGACAATAACTAAAGAATAAGAAGCAAGATGCAGAGCTGAGCAGAAACTGGTGGTAAGTTTAAGAACAACCAGACTAAAAAGCCAAGTAGAAAAATTCCCATCAATGCCCGTATGACTTTTACCTTTGGCAGAACAGGGGCCTGAAGCCCGAATGTGTTAAAACAAGGACTCTGTCATTGCATACTCTGGGTGGGCTTGAAATGTCTGGTATCCATTAGAGCCCAACATTCTGCCGAACCAAGAGATTAATTCTCTTGCAGGAACCTGGGCAAACCAATAGCAGCAGAAAGTTAATCAAGCACTGATCCTCCCAATCCACTTAATCACAGCCAGCTGCTACTTAAAGCCTAAGAAGAGCAACATCCCCAGGGCAGCCCCTTTGGAGGAGGGGAGAAGCAATTCAGAGAGAGCACCCTGGATGGGAGAAGGGCATTAAAAAGTTAATAAAATAAAAGTTAATTCCCTCAATCAAGGAGGTAGAGAATAGTTCTGGGAAGTTCTAAAGCTTCCAATATTAATTTCTTCCCGCCTTCCCAGCTGCTTATCCCTGGAAGGCATTTGATTTGTACTAAAATATTTGCTCATAACCCAAGTTTCCTCCTGGAGTGTACACAGACTGTGCACTGCCTGAGACTTGGCTGTGGTGTTTTTTTTCCCTCTTTCATGCCAAGTGTCTCTAAAATCTTAAAAACACTGACCACGCCAATTCAGTTTACATTGGCTGGATAATCTTGTCTTCATTTTCTTTTGAGGTATGTATGGTCTCTTGGCCATGTCATCTTCTTAATATAAAATTTTGCCTGTTTTAACAAATGTGTTATTCCCCATTTGAACTTTATTGGGCTGGAACATTTTGAGGGGTTCTGACAGGATTTTAGGTGTTTAGGCTTCCATATAGGAAATCCCTAAGTACCTCATAGAGGCCTCTCTGCAAAACACTTGAACACTTCATGCGATGTAGGAAAATGCTTTTCTTCCTGAATTCTCATTGGGGAATCTGAGATACTGATGGATTAAGTGACTCGATAAAATTACCTGGCGTGGCTATGGCAGAGTTTAGATTTATATCCGGCCTGTTACGATATTAACCAATTCACCATCTCTAAGACTGGGTTGAAGCCAACGCAAGGATGAGGCCCTATCTCCCAGTCAATGGTCATCACATTTAATTGTGGAGCTGAGAGAGGATTTTATGGTCTAAGCTTGTGGAAGGTCATTTAATTAACAAGAAAACTACATTAAGATTTTGGCTTGGTTGCACAGGAATTTAGGAAGCAATGCACTGAAAACAGCGTTTGGAGACTATCTACCTGATTATTAAGATCTGACCTTTAGGGACGTGACTGTGATAGAGTAAAATAGGTGAAGGCTCTTGGCAGTGGTAGGGCTGGCCTGTCCAGAAGCTGATGCTCTACAGGACAAGTGCACAGTCCTGCATTAACACAAGCTCTCACAACAGAAATAGTTGGTGTATCCCACCATCCTGGAGGACACGTGTGGGCAGCTGACGGTGTTGGAAGGAACACCGACATTGGCAGGGTCCTCGGTGGGAATGGTCGCAGCAGGGCTCTGCTACCTTTGGGCTTTCCATATGGATGGAAATCCTGGTTCAGTGTGGCAAAGCCTGGGGCAAATTCCCCGTGTAGTTAGGATATTATGAAACAAAACTTCACTTCGTTCACCATTTTAACATGAGTCTGCTATAAGCAAGTTGGTTTTTAAAGAAAAGAAAGTTGTCATCAAAAGTAGCTCCCTTTATTTTCACTGGACTCCCTCTTTTTCATGAATCTGCACAACATTTTTAAAATGCAAAATATTGGTCAGCAGTTTCATACTGCTGGTTATTATCTTTGCCATGGCAAATACATTCCATAATTCTTTCCCTAATATTTAGTTTTCTGAAAAGTTTTCCACCAAAGAAATATTCCTGCATATTAAAAAAGCGGCATGTTGGACATACCACAGACTTTCACTTTTTTATTAGAACAGGAAATGTCAGAATTTTAAACAAATATTTATGCGTACACACAGAGAGACGCACTCATATGCATTCTCAAGGTACCATGATAGGAAAAACCCCCCATGTGATCCCATCAGCATTCTGTTAAAAAGTCACAGTTCTTTTGAAGGTACATGGCTCACCTTACAAAAATCATTCAGACTGTATTTTTTGTTCTATTTTAAAGATGTTTGCGTCAGAATTTTTTTGGTAAGCCATCAGCAAACATTTTCGGTCTTCTGTTGGCAAAACACCTTAACTAGAACAGTCTTTGGGGGGTTTCCACTAATTTCTGCAATTTTCTATAATGCAGCTTGACTGACCTTTTTAAATTAATGTGGATGGAATTTTCCAAGTGGGTGAAAGAAAATCTATTTGAAGTGGGGAATTTCTATCTATTGCTTTGTGTTTACCAATTGCTGACTAATAAGTGTACTTTCAAATTAATTAGTGCGGGAGCTGCTGGTTACGCTCCTCCCTTCCCCAGCTGTGTGTGCTGCGGTAGTTCTGCAGTACAGATGTGTTGTGCTGAACATCTCTTGCAAGCTCGCTCCCAGAGGTGCTCATTTCCAGTGGCTAGACATCAGTGAGTGACTGCATGGTGAAAAGCCAGTCTGGATTTCTGGGGAGAAGTTCTGTCATCAGTCACCAATCACCAGGATCCCCCCAGTCATTAAAAGCCAAATGGAAGAGAACAGTTTCAAGGAGCTGAATATATTTTTCATACATCATTAATGAGATGATTTAGGTTGAGGAACATTAAGGAGATCGAGTGATGCTCAGGAGAGACCTCGAACATTAATGGACGCAGCTTAATTCAAAACTCCCTTTCTAAGGCCATTTAAAAAGTGATTTGTTATCATCACACACCTGAAAATGTCTGCAAAGCATTGCATTCCTGCAGCCAGATTCAGAAAAGCCATTAAGCACATGCTCAAATAAACTCATTAACCCAGCGCTGCCTAACTCTATGAGCAGGGGAATCATTAACGAATCACACACGCTATTTTAAACCTGGTTGTATTTGCTATAGCAATACTCACTCCAGCCCTCATGTTATCCATCTCCGCCTCCCATCGTCTTGCGTATACCCCTGCAATTAGTAAACAACTCCCACCCAAAGTGATCATCGCTAGATCAAGAAGGCTTGCAGACCACTTTAACAATGATCCTTGCTACTATTACTAAAATCAATAATGAGCGTTAGACTGAGTTTATCACAGAGCAGAAAACTCATCGGAGAATTTAGGAGGCCAGAGTCTGTTGTACATGGTGCACAAACCGACAAAGAGGGGATGTGGTGAAAAATCACAGTCAGAGAACTTTTCTTACAGAGGGGAAAGCTCCTGGCAATAGGTTTTTACTCCACCTGGGCATGGGGGAGAAGTAGCAGAAGAAACTTGCACTTCACATAGTGGGCACTTACAGGAAGGATGGGGAGAGACTCTTTATCAGGGAGTGTAATGACAGAACACGGGGTAACGGTTTTAAACTGAAACAGGGGAGATTGAGATGAGATCTGAGGCAGAAATTCTTGGCTGTGAGGGCGGTGAGCCCCTGGCCCAGGTTGCCCAGAGAAGCTGTGGCTGCCCCATCCCTGGAGGGGTTCAAGGCCAGGTTGGACGCGGCTTGGAGCAACCTGGGCTGGTGGGAGGTGTCCCTGCCCAGGGCAGGGGGTCAGAACTAGATGATCTTTAAGGTCCCTTCCAACCCGAACCATTCTGTGATTCCAGGATTCTATGACACAAGCTGTGCCAAGTGCCCGCTCCCGTGCATCCTGGTGCTCGGTGAGAGGAGGATGTGCTGACCCGGCCCCTGGAAGTCCCACCATGCAGCCCTGAGCTGGGGAGGGGAGGGCAACCCCGTCCCTTGCGGGGATGACATTGCTCTGCAGTGGGAAAGCTCCACGAGATCAGATGGAAAAGTTTAACACTACCCCTGCAAGGTTTTGCTGCACGAAGGATGGAAAAAAAACTGAAGAACATCCTTAAAATGTAAAACATCTTGGTCTTTTAATAATCCCATGCGGTATGTTTTCACTTTAGCAATAATTGTATTTTCTTTTTGCGTATTTTATTTAACAACATTTCAGGGCCCAGCTAATCTGTTCCATCTGTTGAGGGAGCGAACAATGTGCTGAGCACAGAAACAACTGCCTTTATCAGGCTGTGGCAGTTTGCAGAAGCAATCTAACACCCCGGATAATTCCCCGGGAGAAATCCCAGTCTCACCTACTGTGGACGCCGCCATCTCTGCTGCTATCAGTGACCACACTGCAATTGCAGGTGTTACGAACATTCGGAAGAAATTTATTGTTGAAATATATCTAGTGTAACAGTAATTGCAGGGAGACAGATGAAAGTCCTACAAGAAAAAAAAAATAAATTCAGCATTTCTAAAGCTGATGTGATGGCTTGTGGTGGCGCGTTTATTTTTTATATTACAGTTTCCAAATCAAACAAACCATCCTAAACAGATTAAGAGGTGTGACAGTTAACATTTAACAGTTACGCTGTAGCATCTTCATCAACCCATCTGGGGTGTGACGCTAAAGAGGGAAAGAAATACAGCAGCAATAAAAATCCCCTGCACTATCCCACACTGTGATTCAGCTCAAAGTCACACTCTGTGGCAAGATCCCTCTTGGCTACCTCCGCTGTGTAAAAAGAAAGGCGTCCAAGTGTTCCTTCCCTTCTATCCCATGGGAAGAGACGGGCAGGTGTCGCGCAGGCTGGATGGGTGTTCGGATGGGCTGGATGCTCCCGGGCAGATGAGGGTCTGCGGTGCCTGGTTGAGCCCACCCTGCCCGCCCCAAACCCGGGGGTGCTCTGGCTGTGTGCGGTGTCAGCGATACAAAGCAGCTGTCAAACATCCCCTTCAATTACCTTAAAAGCTGCTTTCTCTTTCCCGGGTGGCACAAACCAGCCCGGGTGTAGCGGTGTGAATCTGGCTGCAATGAGCCTGCCTCCAAATTTCCCTCAATAGAAAAGGTAAAAGTCACTGATGCAGCGCAGCGCTTTCTGGAACGGATCATCCCCCGCTGTTTACTGCGCAGTGACACGCAGGCTTAGCACAGATATGTGGGGATAAAACCTGGGAGGGTGAGAACCAGACTAACGGGAAAGATGTAGGTACCCCGTCTGAGGTTTGGTCCAGCCCCGGAGCCGGAGGGGTGGTGGCTGCGGGACGGCTCGGGCTGGCACTGATGCAAAAGCCTGGGCTGTTGGATACCTTAGGAGGTATCCTAAGGTATGGGGTTGGAAAAGGAGCAGAAAATTCAAATATTTTCAAGAGAAAAGAGAAGACTTATAGTAGCAACTTGATTTTTAAGACATCCAACTGCTTGAATACATGTAATACATGTCCTAAGCTGAAGTGAGAGACTTAGGACATTTTTATTTACAGCGTGTATGCAATATATATATGTGTGCGTGTGCATGTATATACACACGTGTGTGCACACTTGCACACATACACAATAGCAAAGGACAAACAAACAATAAACAAAGCCGTCTCAGAAATTATTTCAGAAAATCTCTTAGGAAATACGTATCTACCTCTTCATATTCTGTGGTGTAGCAGACAGGATTATTGTAGCAAGTCCAGGGAGGGGGGTGTTGTGGGAGATGCCCGTGAGGCAATTGTGTTCGGTATTATTTAATTTATGATATTGGTTGGCAGTTTATTCCTGGAATATCTCATCTACATACACCGTACATAAATTTTGCTATTCTTTTTTCCCTAGCACATCCCAAGTATCGTGTTTGATTTCCTGTTCTTTATCATTTTTCGCATAACTGCAGAAATCCCACATTTCACATCAGAAGCAGCTTGAATAAAAAAATCCACAGAACGAAAAGAAAACAACCACGCCTGGAGGCCACATCTTCAGACACGGACAAGTTCCCGCTCTCTGCGGACACCCACGGTGCTGTGCACATTTATTTGAAGTGAGGACACGCTGCATGGGGTGTAGTGTTTGTTTCTCCACCAAAATCCTTTCTGGTATTCCAGGGTGGACCATTTTGAGGAGGACGGAGTAGTGAGGTGGTGATATGGTCAATGCCAAGGGATGAAGGGTGTGCAAGAAACTCCGATAGACTGTAGCACAGGAAAGAGGAGGCCACCCCTTAGCCCCAGATATACACATCTGGCCTTGGGGAACCGTGCTCCTACACAGCGTTATTATAATAATAACAGCGTTATTATCTCCTATATACTCAGGCAGATCAAGAGGGATGCCTATTCCTCGTACTTACAGATATCTTTAATACAAAGGAAAGAAGTGGAAACTTGGGCAAGTGCAGCAGAGAAGTGGGGTTTTCTTTAACCAGCTCAACAAACTGATGAAAAATGTATTGCCGGGTATCCCTGAGACCATGACAAAGTCCACCTTCTCCCTCCCAACCCGGCTCCCCCCCCAGGAGAAGAAATTGATTTCATATCACATTTCACACTTCATTTATTCTGCCTCCCCGGGAGAAAGGCCCCCACACAATGACACAAAAGACATCAGTTTTATTTACTGCCCATCTACTTGTGTCTTTGTGTCCCATTGAGTTGCAGGAAAGCAAACCAGTGTGGGAACCCGGAGGATTGAGCTTGTTCAGTGAAGCTTGCCCAGTGGATGCAGGCACAGTAAATCATGCCTGACAGACTATTGTTGTAAGGGGGGCTTTTGTTTTGGTTTGGTTTTTTTCTGGAGTGGTGTTGTTTTTTCCCTGGGATGGCTTTGTAGTCCTGAAGCAAGGGTGGGTGTCGGGGGGCGCTGGGAGGGGGCGCAGGAGGGATGTGCACTGCAGCCTGGGGAGGGACATTGGCACCGGGCCCGCCGCATGACAAAGTGCTTTGAATGTTCGCATTCCCTTTTTTGTTTTCCTTTCTGATTATCCTCTGGCTCTAAATATGCTAATGAGTTTGGCATCTCCTTCAGCGTAAGGCAGTAGGGTGAGAGCTGAGATAGCTCACGGGCTTCCAGCTCACCTAGAAACCTTCTCACTGGAGCATCTCAGAGCTCCTCTACCCCTGTTCCTCCTCCCCAGCAGCCCCTGTGCCCGAGCCCCCCCGCTAGGTTCCCCCACCCCTCACGGACACATCATCTAGGGCTAAACTTGGACCTCGTAATTTAACCTTTGAAAGGTCTGGGCTTGGCTTCCACTGCTGACAGACAGGTCATGTCAGGAAGGAAAAGAATTACCCTAGAGAGTAATGCTCTAAGAAACCATTTGATATCTAGGAAGAGACAGAGTGTAACTATGTTTGTTCTATGCCAGGTCTTCCTGAAATTATACAATGACAACAGAGAATAATCAGCCTTCCCAAAGTAAATACACTTCTGCCTCTAGGGCAGAAAGAGCATCTTTGAGAAGTCGTTCACATACACATTATCCCGTTCATCATCACACGGAATTTCAAATATCAGACAATTCTAAAAAGAAAAAGAAAACATCATTTACACATGCTCATAATACTTTAAAAAAAAAAAAAATCAGGCCAAACTAATACTATGAGGTCCTGTGCAGCAAAGTACCTGGGGAGGATCGATTTTGAAAGGCTTAAAATGGCTGTTTAGCAGGGCAAAAAGCAGATTACAGAATGGCCAACAACTATTCAAAGCAGAGAATGAGCGCCATTAAATGGCTGAATAGAAAAAGCTAAATAAATGTTCCCTGCCTTTGTGGGATCATCATCTGTGACCATAAGTGTTGAGCTAATTGTGCTGGTACTGAAGAAAAGGAATTTAGCACTGCCTCCCATGGGAGACGGAGTCCCAGAAAATGACTGTGTGTAATAGTGGGAGAAGATGAGGAAAGGGTTAATTAGATACTAGAAGAAGGTGGTTAGACACTGAGAAACATTGCCAAGAGAAGCTGTGGGCTCTCCATCCTTGAAGATATTAAAAAAAAAGTCTGGCTATGACCCTAAGTCGCCTGATTTAGCTGTGAAGTTGCATCTGACTTTGACGATGGCTGTGCCTGAAGGAGTAGGTAGGTCAGATGGTCTCCAGAGGTGCCTCCCAACCCAGATTGTCCAACAGGTCTATGGTATCTCCAGGTCTGACTGATGAGGTTTTGCACGTGGGTATTAGGCTGTCTTTCTCTCCCCTGTATATCACCATTTGAGCATCAAAGTGAGGTTTGCAAAATGATTTAGACAGGTCTCAATACATTCCATGAAGCAATGACTGAATCATCTTCCTGCAGATAATTTTAAAATCTTTGTTGAGTGTGAGGCATGAATGACCAGCTCTGGGCAGGAAAGTTTAATGTGTACAATCAGAATTAGTCTGCTTCCCAGACTGTCAACTCAGATCTGTAAGATATAGCTGAATTCAAACCAAAATCCCAGATGAAAATTCTCTTGTGCTTTTTCCTAAACACATGTCTCTGGTTCTGCAGCTCCAAGAGCACTGTCTTTCACGCAGGAACAGACCACAACCCTACGTCCAGCCCACCTGGCCTGGCCTAGACGGGTTAGTCCCTTGGCTTCCCATGTCCACTGAGTCTTCTCATTTCCCAATCTCCATCTAGATTAACCACACGTATTTTCACCCCGCAGCGAAAGCTTTTCTTTTTCACTTGCCAGACTCATGAAACCAACCCATTCCTCTGAATGGGTTCTGTTTTGATGAATCAGCATTTCCTGTTGGTAAGCTTTGCATCTGAAATTCCCTGGACATCCTGAACCAGACGTCTGATGGCAATATTTTGAGCAGTCTTTTGGAGTCCAGGGGAGGGACGGCTGCCTGAGTCAGCGCTTGCCTGTTTTCCCCCCAGCCAGAACAATTCGGCAACGACACTGAACAAAGAGCGCCCAGCAAACACAGCCCATTGCAGCTGTCATCTACTGTCACTTCCTTTTATTCTCTCAAATAAAGGCAAACCCTTTTGAGCAGTGAAAACACTGGAGATTTAGAAACAATTGTTATGAGGTAATGCCTGGAAACACACTTACAGGGCAGGATTCCTCCTGGAAGTATTTGCAAAAAAGCCTAGCCGACAATACAATACCGTGCTTAGCTGTCGGGCCAACACACATGGAAAGCCGGTGATCCTGTAAAAGTGCAAGGTGCCAAATGTGCCACTTAGGAAACTCGTTGTCTTTTTGGCCTGAAAGGAAAGGGGCTGTCACTTGAAGCGTAGGCAGAAGCAATGCACCACCGGTCAGTTGAGCACGCCTTTTGCAATGCCTTCTTGAGTTTGAAGAGTTCCAGGTCTTGGCTTTCGTTTTCTCTGCACAGTCTTTGTCTGTATCCCATCTGATAGGAATTTTTCTTGCCTGCCTCTTTGGCTTGGATCTCTTTGTTTCAGCTGTGTGTCCTTCCTCTAGGCCTGATGCCAAAGTCACAGATGTGCGAGCTGGGAGAGGAAGACCAGGACACGGAGAAGCTTGTGCTTGGATTTATCAACAAGCACTTGACATCCCCATGGAGCTGTTTATTTCACTAAAATCCCACCTGTGCACTGGAGATTTTTCAGCCAAGCCCAGCTGGGAGTAAGGCCAAAGGCTGAGTAGAGCTGTGTAGGCTTTTACACCTTTCAAGAGCTCCCCTGTAATTGCAGCTTGAGATAAACCAATGCATTTGTTTCCTTTTCTTATTTTTTTCTGATCTTCTACACGAGACAGTCACAAGCTATTCGATGTGTAGTAGATGGGGTATGTGTCTGTTCAATAATGGCAAAGTTTTGATAGCACGGATGTGCTTTTCCACATGGCATTTCGCATCCTCTCGGGGCTTGTATCATGGCCCTGTTCCAACGTCAAATCACCTCTGAGTGTGCAGCTCTTACCTCTCAGGGGTGAAACTGAGCAAATATTTAGGTACGTGAAATGCACATGAAGACCTAAATAAACTGCTGATTTTCAGCTGTTGATAGCTGGAGTTTCTGCAGATGTCAAAACAATCCACCTCTGTCCTTTCCAGAGTAGGTCATTTTCTGCCTTCAATAGCAAGAATTCTCCTGCTGGCCAACCTCTGGTACAGTCTGCCTCGTGCAGTCTTTTTGGTAAAGCATCACCAAGCCCAGGGAGATACCCAAGAATTTTGCTTTCTTAAGAAAATGTTTGTTAGCTCCAAAAGGCCAGGGCTTAGTGATAGCACCTGAGCTCTAACAGCCATTAACAGCCATTTTGTACTAATAGTTATGGTAGTCGAAATGCAAAATAATTTCATTAAATAGGTTTATATGAGTTTTTTTCCCTTGAAATTTTTGTTTGTTGCTAGTAGAGTGACAAACACATAATGGGTGTTCCAATGTAAATTAGACACTACCCATATACCTAATGCTTCCTTAAGACCTGCACTGTTTATTATAATAGTCGCCAGAAAAGTTCTCACTTCTAGGTATGTTCTTTTGCAGTTATTGATGATAGGACATTGCCCTTAAGAAGTAGCATAAGGGAAAATTTATGGAGTAATATCAGTGACGAACAGAGAAAAGTAATGCGTTGGAATAAATTAAAGACAAAAAGAAAGGAAGACACTGAAGTGGCTCACTGTCTGCATCATTGACACACGCTGCCCAAAATATTTCCAACCTTCTTCTTTCTTGAAAAAAAAATTGGGTTTCAATCAGCTGAAATAGTTTATGGGTATCTGTGGACAATATCTGCTTTGCTTTCTACTGGTTTTCCTACTTTTCATTCACAAAACGAAAAAATAACGAGTTAAAGAAAAACTATTCACAATCTGCGTACTACTTCTATTTTCAGCAGCAACAAGAATTATAGCTCTGTGACAACATATCAATAATTTCTTAGGGAAAAAATAAAAAGCAAAAGCAAAACATTTTGACCGTCTTTGGCATGAGATAGTATATAGACCTTGCTCAGATTCTTACTGTGGGAACAACCGTCTTGAACAAGCCGTATCTGTCTGCAGCCATCAGTATCCTCCTTGTCAAAACAAATGTGTTTATCTCTTTTGCAAATGCTTTGAAACATGCTGTAGAAGACATTTTATACACAAGACTAAAGTCCCACAAATCTAATCACTCACATTTTTACTGGAACAGAAAGGCAGGAAAATATACATCAAAACCACTTTTTGTTGAGCTGGGCTTTTTTGAGGGGGACAAAAACAAAGCATTTGGTAGCAATTAATATGCCCCCTACATTTGCAGTTTTAATTCCTGTGCAGATGCGTAGTGTTGTTATTCTAATAACTTCCTGTGGTGCTCCCTTTTTCTGTAAACCTCAACGCCAATTAAAATGTGATCCATCACCGAAAGCTTCCGAAACAAAGGGGAATGTCCAACTTTCTGATACAGGCATGAAAAATCCCAGTCAGTCAAAAGAAGACCCAAGAAAAAAGAAAAAAAAAAAAGCATTCAAGTCTTCCCATTTCTGTAAGAAAGAGTGGAAGAAAATGTTCTTTTGTGTAAGTCTTGTAATAGAAACAGACTGAGGGATTTAGACTATATTAGGAGAGACCAGCCAGACTTCCACTTAGCGAAAAGGTTGATTAATAAATGCAACGAGCTTCTTGTGCTGAAATGACAATGTCTGGATATTCACCCTCTGGGGGAAACGTCAGGGATTGGATGGTACAAGCAGATGTATCTATGGTTTCGCAAATAGCTGAAGCCAGCTTTCAGGCAGCAGCAAGTGAATGCCTCCCCTTCTTTGTCTGCAGTGAGGAGAGGCAATGTTGTAATTGTGCGGAGATACACAATTGTGCCGCCAATAGAGGCTCCAAGCTTTACAGTAAATAAAAGGTGGGCAACTCGTTGGTGGTTCACCAGCTTATTAAAAAGGGCTGATTTGCTTTTTCTTTCCACCCTGAATGATATAGCTTCCTCTGTGATGCAAATCAGCACTCCTGTTTGTATGCTGGACACGACTTTGCCACCGAGGATGGTTTTTTCATGGTTCACGTTTCCAGGCAGCATCCCGACATACCCTACAGTCAGCATTGAGTAGGACTTACTCGATGGGCCTAACCCTCTTAGGGGAACGGCTTCTCCTGGGAAATGCTGAGATTTTTTCTTGCCATCTCTACTTCTCTAAGACCAATGTGTCACCATCTGCTGAAGAATACTCAGTATCTTGAGAGGCACTTGACGTCCTCCAGGTACTCACTGGCTGCTGCATCAGTGCTGTAGCTGTATAGTATGGGGTTCCCTGAGGTTCAGTGTTAAGATATATCAGCTGTAAAAATATTTTGCTGATTTTCTGTGAGGATTCTCAGCAATTATGGAGATCACGGTGGAGAGAGCTCTCTCTAATGAAGACAAGCTTGCAGAAGACTCTGCCTTCCCAACTGCCTGAACTCCATCATATTTAGTTGCATGTACAGACAGTAGGGACATGCAAGGGATAAATTTTGTGTGCATGGTATTTTTGGACTATAAAATCAGCACTTGCCCCTAAAATAAAAGAAAAACTGTTCAGTTTCAAAGGGACCACATTCTGATTCACAGCTAAGATTTGTAGTTTATTCCTAACACTTTAAATCAGATGTTATGATAGAATGAATGTCTTCTCCTCTTCGTACAGCTGCTGACTACGTGCTCTGCCCCCCCCATTCAGAGCCAGGACAGTAATAAAGAGATGCAAATGGTTTGCCTTTCTCAGTGTCAAAATAAAAAGATGCCACAGCCAATTTGCAATGGACATATCTCCTCCTGCGTTCGGTCAGGAGGGGAGAGGAGGGACTGCAGGCGAAGGAAAGGAAGGTTGTTTGTTTATTTACTTATATCCTCTCCAAGCCTGTTTTCTCCAGGCAAGAATCCTTGCCAAGCCTATTTACAAAGTTCAGCCTGGGGATCGTGAGAATTGCAGCTCGCACGCAGCTCGTGGCCCGGTGCTCAGCGTTCGCCCTGCCACAGATGTGTTCTCCTTCCTTCTGCTCTGCGCTGGACCTTTAGTCCTGTTTTGGGGGAGAAGAGGCAAAGTCGAGGAGGACACAGGAAAAATACATACTAGAGAAAATATGCGCTAGTAGAAGTATAGTAAAAACTTTGTGTCTTCTTTCCTACCTGTCCTTCAGACTCCATTATGATAATATATTTCTTATCCTTCCAGTATTTCTTCATGTGTGAACATTCATATAATTTACAGATTTGAATAGTAAACTGTTTCTGAGGGCCGTGAGCATGAATCTGGATTTAACATCTTGCCTGAAAAGTACCAGTTTTCTTGCCAGGTTACCCGTTTCCATGTTTCACTGTCATCTTGCTGGCATCAAATTGTAGTTCATGAACCAGATCTGGAAGCAACGTCAAATGATGCAGCTCTGAGGACCTCACAAGAAATGCACCACTTAATCCTATCTTTAAATCTGTCATATTCATGCTCATTAGCTGGTTAGCCAGGAGTGTAAGAAGCCTAAACTGTATTTCAGGAAAGCCTTTCAAATTAATGGCTTTATTTTAATGTAGTCCAGGCATGAATTATCGGGAGCCCAAGATCATGATCTGTTTGAAGGAAAAACAGGGTCTTTGTGATTTAAATGGACTTTTTATTGCAAAAGTTAATTTAGAAACAAGAATGGTATCCCATAATCATCCCAATGTGTTTGGATATATGCTATTCTTTCAGGCCTGGTGTAGGTTTTAATTTGAGCTGATTCATTGAGGTAGGTCCTGGGCTGTTTATCAAGGTTACAGACTTTGAAATATCGGATGAGGCAAATCTTAAAAGCATCAAGGCTCCTAAGAGCTCTCAAGGAATACTTAAGTGCCTAAATATGTGTGTGACTAAGATGACAGTGATGAAAGCAGTATTTAATGTTAATGATGATGTTTATTTTCAATATCAGACTATTATTGAAGAGTACAGTATGGCCGTTACTTATTTATACCACATTATGTCTCTGGAGAGGTTTAGGCACACACAGGTATCCTCTCAGCTGATTACAGTAGCGAAGCTGAGTCCCTTCCCAGCAGAAACCAACCCTGAAATCCTGATGGTCCCAGCTACGGGGATGAGACCCACTTGGCAGCACCCCTGGCATTTACTGGATGACTTCAGCAGAGGCATCAGCATATTGTGGAGGAGATGAGACAGGGGACGATTAGCAGTGGTATAAAGACCGGATATTTAGTGATTTCCCATCGTTTTTCCTACCTGGTCTCTTCTTCCTAGTGAATGAAGCAGGTGCTTAGCTCCTATTTCCACCATTGACATGGACAGAAAGACAAAATAATGCAAAACCACAAACAGCAACTCCCAGATCTGATGCACTCAGCAACAACCAGTGGAATAAACTTCAGGGAAAAATAAATTATTCCACTCTATCTTGGCAGTAGGTTTTAGAGAAGTCACATCTGACAACTCCTACAGTACCTATATCGCCCACAAGGGCTTAAAATAATCAAACTTCATCTATATGATCATAGAAATGCCATTGTAACAAAACAGTTATATAGAGAGAGTGCTCCTCTTTCAGCCTTACATCAAGCGATATCCTAGATCTGGACATCTATTCCTATAACGCTATTTTGGAGCGATCAATGAGACATGTCTTCCCCATTTTTATAATATTTTTACATTCTGGTTGTTGTAGGTAAAAAATGATGGGTCTGGGCACTTTTAAGAATTATGCAGCATTTGTGTGTACAGACAGAAAAAGGAATTTAGATTCATGTTTGTCCACCTGCGATATGTTCCTTAAAGGATGATCATGTCAGGTTCTCTGACGTCTGGCTTCGGAGATTTATTGTGCAGTTACAAATCCTGGATGTATTGTGTTAGGCTGCATGACCTGGAAGTGTAATCAGCAGAAGACGAGAAAAATTCTGGCCGTTTGTGTGATATTTTTTCTCTTGCAATCCTTCAGTGTCATGATTTTTATTCCATTCTACAACTGTCTTCCTGGTTTTCTAAGGAAGTACTTTATTAAACCTTCTCTCCTAGAGGAAAACGGTGGGCTTGCCTCAGTTTCTGTGATCTGTACAAGAACAGGCTGTAGTCACAAGAACTGATTTTTCACCGTGCATAGGACAAGTTGAGAAAAGCAACTTCTTCCACGCAGATATTAGGGTGACTTTTAAAGCACGTTACTTGAGGAATCATTCCAAATCCATCACATGAGACTTGTAAATAAGTTGATTTGATTTCAGAAGCTGATTGTAAGTCACTCGGGAGAAGTCAATCTCAATAATATTCATCAAAGACACACAAATACACAAATAAAGGTAACACAAAATCTTGCCTCTTGTTTCACAAACGAGCAGAATTTCGTGCACTAGACAGAGAGGAAAATGCTTCCTGCCTAAGAGATAAAGCAGAGATTCAGGGATTTGCAACAAGTCCCTTCTGAAATCCCCCCTCCCCAGTAAAAAGCAAAACCAAGGGGATTCTGGGGAGCTGTTGAATTGGCTAATTTAGCCTGGTGTATACACCATGAAAATATAACTAACCCAGGAAAAGGCCTTGCACAGAATCCATTTACAGGCACAACGTGAGGTCAAGTTGTAAATTGTTCGCCCGGGTTTGTTTAGCACAGACTTGATGGATCGGGAATTGCTGACGTTTTCCGCGAGGTCCGTATTTGCTCAGATGGTTCTGGCAAGGTAAGCAGCAGTTTCCATTGCAAAGGGAAAGGTTTTAAAAGGTATGGCTGCTTGGGCTTATCCGTCGGAGCGGGGAGCACAGGCACGCATGTGCTGCCTACCCCGGGAACGCTAAGTGAACCTGAAAGCCTCCCAACATCTGGCTGCAGCTTGCCTTTGTTTGCTTTAGGCTTTCCATACAGACGACCACCCTGGCTGAGAGAGCAGGGATGAACAGGGCGTCTTCACGCATGGCTGGTGAGATGTTTGGGCTTTGTGTACCAGCCCTGTCTTCGGGGATGGGGAGAGAGACTCCAGGTTTGGAGCTTTCGCTCACGTTGTCCTTCTGAAATGAGCCCCTGGCACAGTGGGGCGGCCATTCTCATTGCATTTCATCTCTCTAATGTCTCTCTGGAGGCTCACCTGCCCTGTCCCACCCAGGGGTGCGCTAAGGTTACTTAAAGACCTTTTCAGGTACCCCATGACCTTCAGATATCAGGGTTCTCTTTGGGCATTTGGTTTGGAAATGAACTTTTCTTTTGCTGGAATTTGGAGGACGCTGTCAGGAAGGGACTCTCCTTGCCTCATTTCAGGAAATCTAGTTTTGGTTGAGAAGAACAGGGATAGTGAAATGGAGAAAAGAAAACCCCAGATGTGTCAAAACTAGACTACTAAATACCAGGAGGTTTCTGGGAGGAGGCATCCGTTCCTCTGAGATCTGATGCTGTTAGTTTCACCCTCATCTCAGGACTCAGTTCCATATAAAATTCCACAGTATGGTAGGTTTTTGGTTTTTTTTTGTTTAAGGGAATGAAAGAGATGTTGGATGGATCCTCTAGTAGCTTACGCCTCTGGGTGAACAGATAACCCAAGAAGCTGCACGAATAATCTTTAAGAAGATGAAGCAGCCTGACTTCTAGTAATAGCAACAAAAGGTGCTCTCCAGATCCTCTTTATGCCATGTGAGGCAATATTTGTGAGAACTAATATCTTTTATCGTACCCTTGATATAGGTGGAGGAACAAAAAAAAAAAAAAAGGCTTTCACAGTCCACAGCATGAGCCTTCTTCAGGTATGAAAGAGAAGTAGCGATTTTGAAGATCCATACAAGGCCTTATATACCTCAAAAAGCTTTTTTACCCCGAAATCTGTATTAGTTGGTGCGAAAAAAATGATCATCTGCTCCAGCAAACCTGGCTTAGTGTGCCTCTTGAGATCATCATAGCTGTAACCATGTCATGACTTGTCTTCCATAGACTAATTTCTTGATCACTTTGGCATCAAGGTTCCCCAGTGAAATGCCAGGAATTTAAGCCTGCGTGGTATTAAAATCTGAGCTTATGGGTCTTCCCATTGTGCTCTTTCTGATTTGCCTCAGACCAAAATGCAGTTTTCACGAGAATAATAACATTTTAAGCTATTTCTATTAATGTTAATGGAGCTCCCTCTTGTGGGTGAAGCAAACCCCTTGCTGCGCACTCCCAGTTTACCGGCAGCTTTCGCGGTCCTTTAGCCAGTCTTCTTCCACGTATTTTCCTAACAACTGACTCGCTGATAAAAAAAGTTGTTTAGTTGAATTTAATATTTACCAACTGACGATTTTTTTCATTGTATATTACAGTACACAACTTTTATTCCAATATCCTTCAGATCACTTGTAGAAATAAAATTTAACTACTGGGAATTCAGCTTTTCCCTTTTTTATGGAAAAATCACATATTTATTGATGACAATTCTTGGGTTTAGATTACTTGCTTTACCACATATTCACTGACACAGCTGAGCCTCAAGCTGAGAAAACTTCACAGTCTGTATGAAGTAATATTACATCATGTTTAGTCAGAAACCTGTTTTGCACACAGGTGAAGAACATGACCCATCTTTGCCCGTGACATTTCCCCCTGCTCGGGCCTCCATCTGACATGGTCTGTGCCAAATCCAACAAGTACTTTCCGTGGTGCCACATATTGTGCAAGCTGCACTAGAGAGAAGCAAAGTTCCCAGGACGTATTGGGATAGAATTAAATTTTCCATCACAAAGGCTTTGTTTTAAAGCTGAAGAGACACACAACATTTTAAATTAAAGATGAATGCAAATCCCTTGGGGGTGGTGGTGGAACACGTCAAAAAGAATAAAGACAGCTTGGATCCAGGGTCAGAGAGGAAATCGAGCACTTTGAAGTCATTGCACTTATGCACGCCTCTTCCAGCAGCTCTAAGGACAACAAGGTTTCTTGCAAACTCTGCTGGCAAAAGGCACTTCGGAGGAAAAACCAGATATGCCAAGTCCAAGTTCAACACATGGTGGCAGCAAGGGACTGGCTCTGGAAGGGCTGGGAATGAGCACAGGCCAGCACTGTCCGCAGCACAAGGACATGTGTGCCTTCCTGAAGGAAAAAAAAGTTTTCCGACTTTTTTTACATAAGAGATCATGGAGCAAAGAGGTTCTGTTCCGAGATGTGACTCTGAAGAATGGCATCCCAGCAATGTCTCCTCTCTCGTATGCCCACAGCACTGCAGGACCGGCTGCTTTCTTTCCTGTTTACAGTCTATCAGTCTTTGGGTGAGGTGGGGGCTAGTTTACAGGTTGCACTGCCTTCAAACTCACCTGAGTAGCCCCGGTGTTGTACAATCAGCCCTTAGAGACTCTTGCACAGTCCCTGTGCCTTGTCTGTATTAAGGCTTTGAGCCCTGAAAGGACGGAAAACTAACTTACGAAGGTTTAAGATGTGTCCTTGGAAGCCTTCTTTTCTTGCGTGAGCATCCAAATCACAAGGCTGGATCACCAATTTGCACCTGCTCAGGCTCCCTGGCTCAAGGACTGCTGTATTGCTTTTTATTAACTACAACAGCTTCATCAAGAAAACATAGCCCAGTGGTACGGTATTACCAGCCGCGATGCTGGTACAGATGAATCCCCGCAAGGCGGGAGGAAGGATGTAGAAGCCAACATGGTAACTATCAAACCATTACACAGGGGCAGGGCATGGCCAGCTGCTGTGTTTGAAAAGAACAAAGTTACCGCACCTTTTTTTTTAAAAAAAA
>VYZM01014167.1:724112-772608 GCA_013398915.1 Dromas ardeola
AAAAAAAAAAGGAAAAAGCAGTAGATGATACTAAGGGGAAGGATGTGAGACCTGCTCCGAGGCAGGTGTTTGAACCCCCCAGGTATGGCCATCTTATCAGCATTTCCTCTTGGCTAGCCCAGATAGCACTATGCGGTGGCTGCGGGATGCTCCCCTGGAAGAACAGCGAGTCCACGCCAGGAACTGGGACCTCAAAAGAGGGTGCGATGACAGTGGGATTCACTATACCCACCTCTCCGTGATGTTGAAGCCAAAGGCTGTTTTCCTTTGATACTCAGGAGTGGTATTTACCCATAAATATTTAATTCCTTTAAACTGTTATGGCAGAAGGGATAAGTGGAGTGAATCAACTAAGTCAATCCCTCCATATCATGCTCTAAAGTCTATACAGTAGGTTCACTTTACATTCCAATTTCAGCCTAAGCATGTCAGTATTTTTATATGTGACCTCCTTTTAAAATTCCTAATTGACAATTAATGCAAAATACTTTCTGCATCTTATACTCCAAAAATTTTCCCTTTAACCAGTCCTGCCTTACTTGTATCAACCCCCACCTCTGGTGACCGAGTGGAAATCCCCATTTTATTCAACACTGCTGCCTTTTTTCTTGCCTGTTCATTTTTCACAGTCCAGCAGTATATGGAAATATTTCTTTCCAAGACCACCAATTGCAGTTTAGAGCCCTCCCAATAATTAACAGGTGATTCCAGTTGTCTGAGAAGAACAAATCTCATTCATAAGGACAGGCAAAATGATGGCAATTCTGTAGTGGAGCCTGAAGGCTCCTGTTCTCAGGTGCTCAGTGCTACTCTCAGTATTTCTCTGTTGGATTCCTCGGACCAGCATGCATGTCAGATACATCCATGCCATCATGACCAGAACTGCTGTGTTTTGGTCAAGATTTTGGGACAAGCCAGGTGGAAAGGTGAAGGCTACGTACAGACCGCACTCACTCACCCCATCAGCAGTGACCACCTTCCAGCCCAAGCTCAGTCATATGCATAATAAATCCGCAATGCTTCCCAATTAAGCTGATAGCTCTTTATTAACCTGTGATTTAAATGGTTTAAGCTCATTTTGACTGACACAGGCCAGGGAGCATTTGCGTGATTAGCCAGGGTGGGTCAAAAGAGGTAACATCTGAGGATGGAGAATCAAGGACAGGAGATGGGCCAAGGGGCTGATATGACACAGGAGAGGACACATGGCCATAGCAAACAGAGCAGACACCTTTGGCTCAGTGTGGGATTGAGGGCTTCAATCCTACATGGCCATCTCCCAACATCCCTTTCAGCACCGAAAACCCAAGCCCATCTCCTGCCTGCCCTCCATGAGGACACAACATCCTTAAGGCCAAGTGCTGTGCCCCCTGTCAGCTGTCACATAAGAGAGCTTGAGGCAGCCCTGGCAAAAGGTCACTTGATAAATATGTTTTTCTATGCTGTTTCCAGGACGCAGCCCAGGCACCTTTTGAAGTTAGTGCTTTGGCATGTGCTTCACCGGTCCTTAAGGAGTTGGGTTACCCGAAGCCTCGGTTGCTCTGCCGAGAGCGCTGCCAAGCTGAAATGGAGCACCACGACCTCAGCTCCTCACGGTCCCATGATGAGCGAGACAGGTGGTAGATGACGGGAGATACGAGTGCAAATCAGGCAGCCCAGAGCATGTCAAGCACATTTCACAACCCCCTGATTAAGGTTAATGAGTACCTGCCAGTTTCAGATCAGGAATCTGCAGCCACAAAAAAATACTAAAGCCCTCCTTTTATTTCTCATCATAAGGGTTGGCTGACGGCCATCCGAGGGAGGCGGCAGCAGTTCAGTAAATGAGGAAGACAGATCTATGCACCACCCAGTTACCTAATGGAAACAAGTGAACAAGAAACTGATCTCTGATTAATGCGCTCATTAGCTCACAGAAAGGACAACCAAGAGCCAGACAGATTTAAATTTTGTCCGAACACCATCTGTGCCTTTGTCTGACTTCCTCCAATTCTGATAATCGTTTGGGAGGTGCCAGCTAAACATGAAGCATCTCACAGTGCAAGCAATGGTGGTTGGCTGTTTGGCCCCTGATTTTACTGGGCACAAAATGGGACAGTCTTGGGTGAGATTTTATTTATTCTAATGAATAAAGGAAAACCAAGCTCACTTTAGCATCTGCTATAAATATCCACGGCGCGAGCTTCTGTTGTACAATGGTTTCTAGAAATCTGGGAAGTCACGTGATTATTTCAGATTTATCACACTAAGACAAAAATAATTATCCCAATAATGACCTAACTGAACTGATATTTCTTTTTTTTTTTTTTAAATATAGCATGAGCCTCAAAAACCTTGGATTTAAAGACCTTGTTTCCAGGGGTATTTCAGGCACAACATCTGTTAGTCATGGGTAAGCATGTCCCTTTGCATGTATTACCATTTAGGGCAGTAGAAAGATCTATCTGAAATTAAAAAGCCAAATTTAGCTATAACTGAATAAGAGAGCCAGCTAATATTTTGCGTATTTATGGAGGAAAATAGGGAAATTAGGGTAAAGATTACTTCAGATGAAAACAAACAAGAAAACAACAACAGTAAATGTGAACTAAATCATGTCTTTCCTACACCATTGCATTATTTTTACAGCATTGTGGTTTAACGAGGCCTGTATCTTATTAAATTCCTTTAATGGCTGCTTTTTATGTTTTGTCTTGTCCCCAAAGTCTCTCCACTGCACTGGGGTGAGCATACATGGTAAGAAGACTTGCTAACATCAGTAAAATTAGTCTCAGCACGTGGCACCATCTCATAAAACAGGGCAAGAAGGAACTTAGGTAGCTCATCTGTAGAACCATGTTTTGATGCCCAACAGGAGCTGGATACTGTTCAAGACACCGATAAAAGAGGTTTGTAAGAGATAAGCGGATACTGTATACGGGCAAACGATGTCCACAAGGTACACACAGAGCAGCTCTCAGCATGTTCTGCATCTATCCAAGGGACAGTCAGTCACAGCCCCAACAACTTCCCAAACCCTCTAGATGGCTTTTCCATTACACCAAATTAACTAAACCAACGCTGTTCCAAAGAGACACTTGTTCACTTATATCCTTGAAGTACCGGAGTAAGAAGCACAGCTTAAGAGGGCACCAGCACAGTAGGTCTGCTCTCAGGGAGTGGAATAAATAGACATTAACCTCATATGGGTGATAATTATGAGTGAGAATGAGAATTATGACAACACGGGAGATAATGAATGAGTCAGAGCTGCAGCAAATCAGGCAAAGAATGGAGTCAGGTGTTGCAGGTGAGCCCAAACAAACACCTCCACCCCAAACAACTCATTATTCCTTTGAAGTTCAGGTGCAAGCCTTATTAGCTCTGGACTATGTCCAACACTCCTTGCAATTAGGTGAGCTGCAGGCTATCTGGACTTTGCTTGGGGCTGGCTGTGAGATAAGAACTCCTGCAGTTCTGCTCAGTTAAAAAAGAGCCAAGTGCTCTCAGGCTTTTGTGCAACTGGGTCCTCATGCTTTGATCCCTAATAAAAGATGTTCTTTCTCTGTAAACACTCTACCCTCAGCCTTTTATTGTTCTGCAAAAAGAGAAATGTGCCATAAAATGCGCGTAGGCAGGGTATCAATTTCCTTGTATTGATTTTTGAAGAAAAGAATTGTTCATTTAATATTTTTGTTTGATTACTTTATTAAATGTATTGATTTGCCGCACAAGCATACAGAAGAAATAGGATGCTCATGACTCATACCTATTCTTCAGCAAGAATCCCCATTAGATAATACGTTATCCTAAGAATTACAGCTGCTGAGTCTTAATTATGATTAATTTATTCCCTCCCTTAGAGTGGATTAAATATAATATTTGCAAGTGTTTTAATCCTTTCTAGATAAAACAACTCTGAACTGTCTGGAGTATGGATACGTTAAAAATTATGGTAGAAATAAGTCTGTTTTACTAAGGTTATGTTGTAAATGACAGGAAAAGATTACTGTCAAGTAACAGATTAACATTTCAGAACTGTATATACTGTGGTGGGATATGGAAATGAAAACATTCACGCAACCAAATCAACACAAGTACTTTTAAAAAGGAAAATCAGTATCATTACATCTAGTCTGCAGACCAGGCAGCTTTGGCAGAGAAATGAACATCTTGGAGACCATCAGTGCCAGAATTTGGACCCTCTGTGAGTTTGCTCTCCCATTCTCTCCCCTTATTGCAGATCCCCTGTGCGGGGGCACGAAGAGAAGCGCCCAGATGCCCAGGCAGAGACGGCCCCTCTACAAACAGGCACGGGTACAAATAAACACAGATGGTACAATAATTTTCCTGATCCAAATGTAAAAATCAGAAAAATAAGTGGCATTGGCGTGAGCAAGGTGTTGGTGGCCTTCATGTTTGTAATGCTGAAACTTACTTCCCATGGGATAGTAAAACACAGAGAAAAATCTAACTTTTTAGAATAACTTGGTGAGTTTGCAGAGCAGAGTATAAGCTGCTCCAAATAGCGGGAAATGTGACCTAGATTGCTAAGGGAGCTCTACCAGTCCTATGTTCTTACACTCTCCATCAAAATACTGAACTAGAGTTTGAGTTACAATAATGCCTATTCTTCTAGTGTTCTTAATTAAACCCCTGGCAGAAAAAGAAGAAAAAAAAAAAAAAGGGATCACCTGAATCCCAGGTGTCTTAAGTCCAGCTTTAGTTCTACAACTAAACTTAAGCCTTCATGCCTTTTGTGCAGAATTAGGTGCCAATAAATAGAGGAATTCACAGCTATTTCTGCAATGTGCAGAGGTGGGCAGAGAGTGGGTAGAGTTAATTACAAGCAGAATTTGTACTTTGGAAAGCCACATTGTGCGTTTTCCAACTAAGTTCTATGCTGAAAACAGTTTTCCACATTAATATCTTAGAGCAGAAGAGTTTTTCCCCTTCTGCTATTTAAAATACATTTAATTGCTAAAAATTGCTAGATTTTTGCATAAGAGAATACTACTGGTATAAAAAAGTAGTTCAAGCAGATGTGTCAAAAAATCAGTACAGAATAAAAATACTGAAGATGGAGCCTGCATTTTATCATGTTCATTGAGGAATGAGACATGCACAAACCACGGCACAATATTCATTTACAATTCTATTAAGTTAATAAATCTAATAAATGGACTGAGGAAAAGCACAGACGGGAGCAATGAGAGGGGGTCAATAATAAAATCAAACACGTGAGCTGAGGGGTTTGTCAACAAGGCAAGGCTATTCGGTGTCATTCACACAATTACGTGCATTTCTAGGTGCCGGGCTGCTCTGGCTCTGTTAGGAGACACCAAGAGCCCCAGTGAAGATGCTGGCTGAGTGTCCACGGCTTTCACTGAAACAGGTTGCTCAGCTTTATTGAGATATTTGGGTGTTTGCAGAATTCTTTATGCAGAAATCAGGCAAAAGATCCTTAACTTGGGTGTTGCATTTCCCACTTATCACCTGTGCTGGGTCTCTGCTCTGCAGACGAAGCATCGCTGAAGTCCCTCATTTCCCTCCTGCGCTTGCAGAGCTCAGTTTAAAACTTATTTCTAAGAAGGCAGGAGCCATTTTTACAACCACAGGTCACTCGGGGATATCTCGGTGCTTTCTGAGGCTTGTCCCAAGTTCTTTTTCAAGATCAGGTTGCATCTGTGGGCACCGACCCAGCAAGCCTGGCTCCGGGAGGGGTGAATATTGCCCCAGAGCGTGGGGGTCCCACGTACCCAAGGCAGAGGAGCGGTAGGGCCAGCCACAGTGGGGCATGTCACAGCGGGGCATGTCACAGTGGCCTCCATCGTCTGCTCTGAAAGCCGGGATGTGAGCAGAGGTGGGAGGTTTGCAGGCACTGCCTGCCAAAAACTCCGCAGAGAGAACCAGTGCGGCCGTGTTCAAACACACAGTCCTTGCCCATGTGGTATCTCTTTCAGTGGCCTCGCGATTTCAAAGGCAATATATAGCTTTTGGTTAAAAGATAATGAAAATTGGAGTTTTACAGGCGTTACTCTGAGCCCAGTGAGCCGCCATGGGCTGCAGGTGCCTGCTGAGGCTGGCAGCACTGGGGAGACGCCCCCGTTCCTTTTCCGCAAAAATGTTGATGTCTTAGGAATGATGTATTCACTTGCCTTTTATACAAATTGAGGACAATTTACTTTGTTTCCTAATTTTGCTCCATTTGTTTTCTTTCCATCTGTCCCTAACTCAGTACCTGATCTAAAAATAGAAAAGGAGCTCGTGTCCCCTAAGAGGGGAGAGGGATCCTGACAAATGTTTCCATAGCTGTAGTAAAACAGTCCGCAACCATCAGCCGCGTACGTTATTCACAACAAACTGACTGATTTATTCTTTATTTGTCCTGAATAAATGCAGCGTATGTATTGGCAAACATTTGTTTTAGAGCTACTGATTGCATCGCTGGGGATGGAAAGTTCTTGCTGAAAAGGGCTTGTCTGGGGAGCACTGCTGAGGCTCTATTTTTTGGAAGGTTTCCATTTTCTGGGCATTTTAAAGAGCTGCAACCAAAATAATTAATTTTACACGCAATGAGGGTGATCCTCTGGTTTGCGGGTATAGAGGATATAGCAATAGATGGGTGGTCACTGGATGTTTTTGCGAATGGGAAACTTTATACGTAGTTATAAATGAAGTCTGGGGATGTATTTGACACCGGTTGACAGGCGTGAACCCCCACAGCTCGTGGGGAAGCCCCCCAAAACACCCCGCGTCCTGCAGAAGCTCCCCACGGAGCACCCAGGCACGCAGGGGGACGAGGTGGTGAAAAGCTGAACAGCTGTTGCCCATGTTCAGCCTATTCTGTGGATAAACAAAGATTTAATTTTGCAGTAATGTTTAAACCAGCATCTTTAGAGTGAACATATGTTTATACTCATTATGCATATGTTTATTAGAGCCGGTCATAATGTTTTGACAGAAAAGTCCAATGAGAAAATGCAGTTTTGTCAAAACTGAAATGTTTTGCTGGATTGTTTCAATTTCTTCTTCTCAGTAATAGTAAAATATTTAACTTCAAGACAGTAAACATTTTGCTTTAATTTTCCTATCACAGTAGAATATTATATTTAGTGTAATGCTTCCTTATTATTGAAGCAAAACATTCCAGTGTTTCTGATTAAACACTTTGGCAAATCTTCTTCTCCAGAGGTTGGGTTTTTTTAAACATCTTTTATTCAGAATTGGAGCTATTTCCAAAATTTCGTCTGCCCTCTCCTGCAGAGGGAAATAGCAGCCCAGGGTGTCACTGTGGCACCTCTACCTGTAGGAGCACACAAGACCGGAGTGAACAACCCCCTGACACAAAGCTTTCCTGAAATTATTTTCCCTGCTTGAAATAAACAGTTTTACCAACTCCCATGATTTTATCAGAAGCCTCCTGCTCTCTGTTTTGTTTCTGAAGCCGGCTCCCAGTATCTACTAATTTATACGAACGTCAAAATGAAAAAGGAAACACAGCCATCGACAAGACACATACATTTCTGGCCATTGTGGTTTTTGAATGAAAATAATCTAAAATATGAACCAAGAGGCTCAGAAACCAGAAGTCAAACAAAAAGAGCCCAAATGTATCACTTTTGAAAAGCCTTATGTTTTTTCTAAGTCAGTCTCATGATTTTTCTTGGCTCTGAAAGAGTATTTCCAAGGATCAGAGGCTGACAGTATTATAATCTTCCTTCTGTTACTCCCAATGCATGTTGTGCTTCGGATTTTTCTTTTTCTTCGTACATGCTCCATTTTCTGTTGACTGAAGCAGAGTCCTGCGACTGCCAAATTCACCTCTTCTGCTACTAGAAAAGCCCATTTTACAGAAAGTCTAGTCTGCTTATTTTCCCAATATCAGAGGAAAAATAAATCCCTATTTTCAGCACTAAGTTGTATCACTTCGCTAAGACCTGACCCTAACAAAGGGTGGGAAAAGCTGCTGGGACTGAGTCCCAGGAGCAAAGGACAGGTGGAATAAGGTGGTGGATGCAGCACAAATGAAAGAGCTCTGGCAAGGAAAATGAAGAATGGTGTGAAGGTCTCACAATTGCCTACCTTCAATTTTAGCAGCAGTTACTATTGTGGAGTGCATAGGACTGATTTAATTTTTGTCTGTATACTAGATAGAAGCCGTCAGTAAATATAGGCCAGAGGCTTTTTGAAGAAAGAGCTGTCTTTGTCCTCTTTTTCATAGTACCTCACATTGTAAGGCAGAGCAAGCTCACAATTTGCTACACTCTAAAGAGCAAGAAAAACAAATATAAATCAAGGCACAAGCCCTGAAGAGTAATGCAGACAGCACAGTACCTCCACTGCCCCTCAGGACCCCAGGGCCATTGCACAGAGACAGCATAGCTCAGCCAGATCACAAGAAGCTAAATTATTTCCTAGAAGTCTGCAATCTGAAGAAAACAATGGAGAGAAGAATAGCAACAGAAACTTAGACTCATAGAAAGGTTTGGGTTGGAAGGGACCTTAAAGCCCACCCAGTGCCACCCCCTGCCCTGGGCAGGGACACCTCCCACCAGCCCAGGTGGCTCCAAGCCCCGTCCAACCTGGCCTTGAACCCCTCCAGGGATGGGGCAGCCACAGCTTCTCTGGGCAACCTAGGCCAGCGTCCCACCACCCTCACAGACAAGAATTTCTTCCTTAGATCTCATCTAAATTTCCCCTCTTAACTTAGTCACTACAACAACATTACATCTTGAAGGTTCTGTAAGTTAACTAGCACTAACAAAAGAAAAAAGTTTGGAGATCCAGTAAAGCTCTCTGGCTGTGCTTAGTTGGGCGCTCTATTGTCCATAACAGTCAAAAACCCACTAAAAACATAAACTAATCTATTCTAGACGTACTAGAAGAAGGAAAAAAGCCTTAAATACCACTTCCCCACCCACTCCTTACACCTGCTGGGACATTCCCAGGTGCCTGCACTGACAATGCAGATGGCACCCAGCTGGCAGGGCTCTCCTGCAAGAGTTTTAAAGCAGATGGGCCAGGGGGGCTGCTGGTTTTGCTGGAAAAGTTGCTGAGGAAGAAGAGGCCTGGAGTTATTCTTTTTTTCAGTTGGCTGAAGTACCTGCACAGAGTAAGTCCTTATAATTTTTTATATATTCATGAAGGCTTCCAAGTTTTTTAGGCCTAATTTTCACAAGTTCAGCTTAGTTCCTTTTGGTTTGTGGGTCAGCTCATGTCCTGGTGTTTTCTGTAGTGTGCAAATGGAACAGAATGGTCCTTTTCCTTCTTTATTCATTTTTCTGTTTGTGATGGAGGAACGTGTCTGAACTTTGCAGAAAGCAATGTTCTTGTTTTGCTTGCAGGGTTAGCGTTTGCGATGTATCTTGTGCTTTTGTAGTGTCAAAGCTAGCTACAGGTTAGAACTGCTTCAGTACTAATACTAGGTTGGGGTGTATTTAGTTAAAAAAAAAAAAAAGTCTGGTTTTGCTGATTACTTCTTCTTTTTTATCTTCTAACTTTGTTAAGGATGAAATGAAGCATTTATTAAGCCTTTTGATTTATTGGCTGTGTTTACTTCCTGTACTGAAGAAGGTTCTAGAGAAAGGCTCCCTCGCTGCAGAGCATGTGAGGAAGTGAGTGCCTGAGCAGGAGCACGGGAAAGTCCTGCTCCTGCAGCCCTGGGTTGTTACAGTGCTGTGCTGGGCCTTCTTGCTTCACTTTCCCACTAAAAGGGAGAAACAGTATGTATAGAGGCAGTTGTTCCTATGAGAGTTAAAGCTGATAAAATATCTTAGAGGCTGTGAAGTTGTGAGAGTTAGCTGGAGATACTGGTGTGAGTCTGGTAGTGCTCTGAAGATTGCAATATATTAAAACTGGCTTAGCAACCTTTATAAACAAAAAAAAGAGAAGTTTCCATGTGTGTATCTGTGCTATTGACGTGACAGTAGTATTTTAGTTTTGAAGCTAGTTACCATCTGTGCGATGGGGTTTGGATGAGAAGGCTTTTAGTAATCTGATAGTCTTGAACATAAAGTATTTTATTTTCCTTGCTTGAGGGTATATAAGTTGAGAGGTACCATGTATAACGAAGCAGCTAGAGATAAATTTAGGGATGTGTATATATATACACACACTATTTTCAATACAGTGACTGTAATGATAGTAGAACATGTGGTCTTATATCCGTTTAGGGCTTGCTTCCAACTATCATACAAGTGTATTTTTTAACCTGACGTCTTTGTCTTTCTTCTCTTTCCCCCTTTGCCATATAAAACTTGGCTTGAAGAGCGTAGATCTCAATGGGGTTATTTCTACTGCCTGCAGTGGGGTCTGGATCGGACCCAAGGGGAGGGTGAGCAGAATAGAATAAGTCCCCGGTGGGCAGGGTGTGAGTGACTTCCTCTCTTTCCTAGCGATGAACAAAGCGCAGCCTCCTCACCTGCTTGTTTTTGCTCTTGCACTCCCACAATTCAATAGCTATTGTCGAGCCCTAAGCCAGCGGCACGCGAGCTCTGCCTCCAACTCTGCAGATGGGCAGAGCAGTTGGTGTGCTCGCATGGCAGCAGCTCTCCAGGTGGACCTTTATTTGAGGCTGAAAGAAGCCCTGAAAAAACAACTTCCCCGAGCTGCTGCAGTGGTGTCCTAGCTGAAATCTCAGCTTTCCTTCCTCGGGGTCTCTCCGACATCTTTTCTGGGCACAGGATCCCTGTGGGTTGCTTCAGCCATGCAGAGTTTTTCCTGCGCCAGGACTGTTCTGTTTCCAACCATTTTAAGTATTGTTTTTGCTAGAGCTCAGTTCTGGATAAAGCTCTGGGTTCCTACTTCTACTTTTAGGCACATGGATAGGGCAATCAAGGTGCAAAAACTGTGCAACAATTTGGAAGAAAGGTTAAATTCTAGATTTTTTCATAACCTTGGAATAAGGAAAAAAAATCACTGCAAATGAGTGAATTTGTTAGGGTTTTTTGAAGGCTTCAGCTGGCCTCTTGTTTAGGCTCTCTTCGCTTGAATCTCTAGTTGCTTTGGGAGAGAAATTGCATTGTCAGGAGGGTACATGTCTTACTGTAGCGAAGCCAACACACTGAATGACAGAGCAATTTGATCAAGTTGACTTAATTGAAATTGTGCATTGACAGCATAGGGGATCTATCTCCAGTGCTGTACGGTTCAATTTGGAAACGATCCTGACAGTCAGAATGTGTTCAATATCCAGATTGAACGTTTGGTCAGGGTTCTGTTAACCACTATAATAAATACTTAATAGGTACAGCTTGTTAAAAGTAAATAGTGACAGAAGTGTATTCGGAAACTGCTTCTCTCTGTGTCCTGTGGTCTGACTGGTATTAAAACAGTGATTCCTTTTATTTTGTGCTGGAGGATTACAGATGCTGCCTGAAAAAGACCTGCTTTCTGCTATGGTGTTGCCTGCTAACCTGGGGGAGGCTAGAAAGATGCGGAAACATGATCAGATGCTCATGTCTGATTAAATCTGTCTGACCGCAATTTCTGAAGGCTTGCTCTCTGCTTCATCCAGTTCCTCCACATTAGCAAATGTTCCGCTATACGTTTTTCAGGCTTTGTAGATCTGTGTGAAATTCTGTAACAGCTTTGCTGCCAAGGCATTTCATCTGTTAGAAAACTAAGCATGTGGTTACTGATTGGCATGTTCAAAATACTTCTAGCTATGATTTAAATTACTCAGATTTCAGAAATTTCATGGAATATCCTGAACAGATTTTCAATTACAGTATTTAAGATTTGCACTTTTGTAAACAACTTCTGATTATCTTTTCAATTCATGTGAACATAATTTCAGCAGTTGTGATGGAGATCCTAGATGTCGCAATTTTTTTCCAATAAGACGACCTATACTTTTATGAAAATACATATATAGGTTTGTACATATGTGTACATGAGACGACAAAGCATACTGTTCCTTGCTTTACCCTGCCAGGGACTCAAGTCCTCTCGGCCTGTTACTTGCAAGGTAGGAAGTCAGGGGGTTGTTTGCTTTTTCACTTATAAACAGAACTGTATGAAGCAAAACAAATGACAGACAGCAGCTGAGGAATTTGAAGGTAGCCAACTGCTCACATTTCATTTAAAGGTCGGGATCCAATTAGCTATGCTAACGTGTTAGCCAGTGTTCCCCTCTGACAGGGCTGAGTTGTTCGCATCACGTAATTCTTTACAGTGGCTGGGGCCTCTCTGGGGTTTCTTGTTATCATTGCTGAAGAGTAAGAGATAAGACAGGGTATTTTGAATACTTTTTCCTATTTGTTTCTCCTCCTGCTGTGAGTGTACATCGTACAGTGGGTGATTTCCCAGATACCTACAGATCGGAGTTTGAGAGCACACTCATTGAGCAATTCCCACTCCAGTGATGAGCAGTGACCCCTAACAAGACTTATCTGCAGATGTGAATGGATGCCCATGAGAGGTGCAGGACTGCCTGAAGTGAGCTGGCCCCTCTTTTGCTCCTTGGCAGTGCCCTTAAGGCTTCCTGGAGGCTCTTTGCTGTCCCTTGCTCCAAAGGCAGAAAGTAAAAGGAGCAGCTGGAGACGGTTGTGTGGCATCCTGTGATATAATTTAGGATGAGTGGGACAACAGCGCATTTGCAGAGGCTCTTGCTTAGCATGTTTGTAACAAAGCACTCATTTATCGCAGGTTTTCGATCTGCTCTGGGATTGGCAAGAGCTGGGCACAGGGTGGAGGTTTAGCAAGAATAGACTCAAAGGCCAGTGCATTTGACTGTACCTGTAAGCGGGTTTTATAGCTCTCAAGTTTATACTCCACATAGTTCACTATAAAAGAGTATGTTTTCAGTGTAGGATAGAGATGCAGAGATGTTAATATAGATGGCATGTTCTTGGAAGGAAATCAGTAGTGAGACTGGATCAAGAGGCCTCCTCCAGATAAAAAAATGGCATAGATATCTCATCTCCTTTATGCATAAGGCTTCTAACTGCTGCACTAATTTAATCCCTGTAAAATATCAAATCACAAAATACTACCACTTAAAAGGTTATTAGGCTTTCTAATACGGACTCTGACTGCAGGTTTGTGCAGCTGTCGTGTTTTAAAGTAAATTGGAGGCCTTTAGAAAACAAAATTGCTGTATAGCAAGGTGCAGCCTCTCTGTATAGCCTTTCTCCTATAGCATCTGCTGCAAAGGACCTGGAGCGCTCTGACACTTCCCTATCTAGAGATTTGAGGGTCCTCTCTTATCAGAGGTTCTCTCTATGGTTGTTTCCAAAACCAATTAATCTGTCCAAATAACCTCACATTTTCCCACTTTTAACCACTTGCTTTAGTAATTTTTGGCATTTTATGAATTTATATAGACAATGCCAGGACAATAAGAACCTAATGTTCCTGGAACACTACTGGTTCTCACTGTGATTTTCTGTCTTGGCCAGTTTAAGAACTGGATACCTTTTGAAAAATGGTATAAAATAAAAATGCTGAGGAATGAGTAACACTTCATATAATTTGCAGAAAGGCTGAATTAATGTGACTGACCGTCAATTTGGCTTTCTCCCACTTGCATAAAAATTACTGCAGTGATTTTCATCCTCTACCATGCGGAGACCTCAGCTCAGCATGGGAAAAGATTCAAGAGCTGCTTCTCCAGCTCAGAGGTTTGTCTCTTCTCTGTTGACATTTAAAGAAGTAGCATATGCACATGACCATCCACCAGCTACGTCTGGTTCTCTAGTTTTACTCTGGTGTAACTGTGACCGATTTCTCATTTCAGAACAAATTAATGAATTTAAGTGTTGTTTTCAGAGTGGTCTGAGTATGTGAGAACCTTTAAGAATCAAAAATCTGAGCCTACACCAGCTGCTAATACTTTTTTCAGTTACTTTCACAGTAGTGTGAAACCCATCACATCAATTTTACACACCTAACTGTAAACCTCAGCATCTTTAAGTACAGAAAATGTAGTGCAATGCTGCATGAATGTATTGCAGATCAATGCAATAAGCAAATAAATCATTTTCCAAAAGAAATCTGAGCGCTGCAGAGTGGTCTTAAAGTATTTATCATATAAATGACAGCTATGACAAAAGAATGGTTATATGAAGAGAAAATACACTTTGAAATAATTGTGCAGTGATGTTTCTGGCACTACTGGCACATTTGAGGTAGGGAAACAAGTGAATATAAGCTAATGATGTAGGACAGAGCAGCGCTCTGCTGTGGATAATGCAGCCTGTCAATCTTTTTTTGATTAGAAAACCTGCTTGTTAGAAACCAGATTTTGGAGTTTCACTTTGTGGTGGAAACTCAGGTGTTTGTACAGTGCTTGCTTTGATGAGTAGAGTCTAATCTCAGCTCATTGATTTGCCAAAATCTGGGCTTTTGTAGATGCCCAAGAAAGTAAAATACTGATGTATGGAGAGGTACTCTGTGGAACTTTGTAGTCTTCATAAATTTTATGCGGATTGTGCAGCTGGCATGGTAGGTGGCGAAAGGATTGTGTTAAAGGCTATTTCACTGGATTTGGAATGGTTGGGTTTTGCTGATGGACATATTGTCCCTTCAGAGATGGAGTCTGGAGAATTGCTACCTTGATAATCTGGAGAATGACCAGTGACGCACAAAACTCTTTGAAGGATCCTGTTAGTTTGTCTGTAATAATGAGACTATTGATAATTATTGCAATGTCCTTTGGCCATGATATTCCATCCTCAACATAAGTGCATCTAATGAATAGTAGAATTAGAGCTTTAGCAAGCATAGGTGAAGGCTAGAGAACACTTTGGAAAACAAGAGCATCTTTTCATTAAATTAAAAACAAGTATTCTCTTCTAAAAATAATAGAATAAAGGATTTATAGAATGAAGGGTTTGTTTTGATTCAGCTGTTCTGTGGCCTTATTTTAGTCATTTGACATAAAATAGATTTGAGTGTATGGACTCATGGATGACTCATCTCAATTCCATTTTGAGAGCACAAAGAGCTTGATGTAATTGTGTGGAGAATCTGGGTAAACCTCAGGTCTGGCTGAACCGGAGCAGTCAGTCTAGGTAAATGTAATTTACTGTGAATAAAAGGCCTAAGCTTCATCCATGCATTCCCATTAACACTTGGGGTGGCATATTGGATTTCCCCTCTAGCTCTTATAAATCTGTGTTGGTCATGTATGTACATATATATACATTTTACTTTCAGATACCTGGATGACTCAGACTAAAGAAGAATGTTGATGGGATGATGTGTACTGTGGTAACTCATTTCACAATAGTAAAACAAAGATATTGGTAGTAAAAGCAAAAATAGCCAAAAGTTGCATCAACGAGCTAAATAAAAAGGTATTAGCCTCAAAAACATAGGCCCTTCTGCTCTTTATATGATTTTGATCAAATTAATTTGAAACAGCTTTCAGCAGCAGTTTTCCAAAACTCCTCTTTTCCTTCCTGGGAGCATATTGAGACCTTCTCAGCCATGGGAGGCTCTCTCAGAACAAGAGCTTCTGCTTTATAGCAGTAGTCTGCATAACAAATGGAGAAGGAAGGAAGGACGTGAGCAGTTGTAGATGGAAAACATGAATAGGGACATAAGAGGTCTCGTGACCTGTTTTCTGCAGATTTGTTTGGTTTACTTCAAATCATTACCTATATAGATTGCGCTGTGTGGAGAAATAGATTCAAGGTCAAACTTCCATGGAGGTGACATCTATTTTTAAACAGCACAGATGGCACGGGCCCGCTGTCTAGTGCTCTTCTCCCTGCGTGTAGGTTCAGGGCTTGTTTGGAGCGTCACCCTGGCAGAGCATGGGCCGAGCTGGTGTGTGTTCACCCCAAGCTCCCCACAGGCATGGGACGGTCTGTGGCAGGTTGGGAGGCGAGGGCTCATGGGTCTGGGGAGGTCGGTCACCTGCGGTGGGAGACAAATGTCTGTGTACAGTCTTTGAGAAATTAATGAAGCCGCATTGTTAAAAACAATTAGTTTTTCTCCCTTTTAAAAGTATATCGGCTGGTAGCTCTGGGACTTCATTTGTCTCTGGCTTCAAACCACTTTCTAGAACGCACCCTAAATATTTCAAAGTCCAATTAATATGTGCATTAGTTTTTGTGCCAGCATTCTGCAGTTCTGCTCAATTCTGTCCATTTTCTTTGTGCTTTCCGGAAATGGCGAAATGTTTCTAATTTTTTCCTCTTTTTTTCTTCTCCTCCCTTTCAGCCACCTTCAGTTCTACAACATGTTTAGTTACAGTTGTCCCTCAAAGCTACTGTGTGAAATATTTTGCATATGGAACTATTGATTTTGCAGCAGTTGCTGCGACTGATGTTCAGACAATGTAATGCTACTGGCCAAAAGATACGTTTGCTTTTCTTTAACCCTTTACAGGCTCATTCATTCTATGCTTGCTCAAGAAAAGGTGTTAAATGTGAGATTTGCTTTCTGGGTCAGTGTAAGAGAACACCCTGTACAGCTTGCTGGTGTATTTAAAGAGCACTTCATGCTCTGTGGAGAGTACATGGTGCTCGTGGGTGATTAGCAGTGTATAGTGTTACAGGCGGGATTTCACTGAAGGAAATTCTACAGCAGGATAAAGGAAAGCTTTTATCCATTTAATGTGGGGAACATAGCTAGCTTTCATTAAAACATGTCTAATTTAAATGACAACATTTCACTCCCTACAATTACTTTATGGCTCTGTTCAAAGTGCATTAAGGTTATAAAACATCGGAAGATCATTTGAATATTTTTCAGGTTGTGTTCTGACTTTTTTGTAGTTGACTATTTCAACTCCCAGCATGCTTATGGCCTCTTCAGAAGCTGATGAGAACTAGATGTTGGTGTAGTAGCAATTGGCATTACTGGGAATTATTGCTGCAGGTGCAGCAAAGAGATGCTGTGGGGAAAACTGGTTTAAGAAAGCAAAAGTGGTAATGACTGGCAGCACAAAAGTAATTGGTAAAGGGTAGATACATGGAACTAGCAAAGGCTTTTTTGGAAAACAGCTGGAGACTTGTAACCTCATTATCTATTTGGATTAGATGGCCTGTCTTGTTGCCTTCGTGCTTGTCTCAGAACAATTGATCCTCCAGAATCTCCTCGGCTCCTATCAAGGTAGATGTGAAATGCTTCTGCTGGGTTGGTGTGGGTCTGGTATGGAAAGGTGCCTGAAAACCTGGGATTGGAACTACTCCTCTAACCTGTTTGTGTTTGCACCAACTGGCCTGGAAACATGAAATCAGCAGGGTTTCTTCTCCTGGAAAGGAAAAGGTGTTTGAGAAGTTTAGAAACAAACTGTTCAATTTCAGTTATCCTTCCCTGTGCACTGCTTACCCGGCCGGTCATTTGTCTTCATCTCCATATGAGTGCTAATTTGTCATACGGAGGCCCAGTAAGCATTCCCTTTGGATGGGAAGGATGACAGGGAGGAATACAGAAAACGGAGAGCTGTTTGCTGTGGCAGTGCACCCCGTTTGCACTGGGGGCTGATGAGGATGGCTCTTATCCTGGGAAAACTGCTCCAAAGATGGGTTTGAGAAAACTTAAACATATAATAAAACCTGTTATTTTTTCTGAAGGATGCATTCTGTATCTATAAAAGGGATAGCTCAGTGGAAGAGTTCCTCAAATTTTACTGGGTTCAATGCTGTTAAACTCTGCCAAAAAATACTGCATTGAGCATTTTTGTATTAAGCACAGTCAGCTTCAGAAAGCATTTTGTTCTCAGGTAAATCTAAAGCAGGGGTTTTAGCCTAATACTGGCATTTAATATATCTGCAAAGTTGCACTGAAAATGTCAGCTTCACTTTCAAATTAAATAATGTTATAACATCAGGTTTTTCCACCTGCTAAAATGGGCAATGCAGATAGGGTACTACTTAAAATGATTTTCTCCAGTAGGTCAGAAGAGGTCAGCCTGGGACTAGGGGAGCTTGCAGAGTTAGCCTTGGGAAAGCTGTCGGGCTGTAGAGCTGGGGCATGGCTGTGTCTAGAAAGTGAAATCATCTCCCTCCATCAAGTACTCACCTTCAAACGAGGAATGCTTAGCTTTAGAAACCGACGATCACATTGGTATTTATGAAATATAATTATAGAATATGAATATGTTTTGGAGACTCAAACCCTGAGTCTTTCTCTCCTTACTGTGTTCTTGATGCTCTTGTTAACATGCCAGTGTGATGAATGGGATATCTGGTTTGCGATTCACTTGAAACCATCAGTTTTCTCCCTGCCAATTCACTTGGCCAAAAGTGCATTGGTTTCCATTGGACCGGATTTCCAACCAGAGATGCCATTGGGTAACTTCTTTGCACACTAAAACGACAAGGAAAAGTACTGCAGGAAGACTGACACTTTGTATATGCTATCTTCCTTTTTCGATTTTAGCCTGCTCTTTTCCCTGCTATAAAATCCCTGAAATGCATGGACACTGTGAGGATGGGGTCATTGGAATATCATGAGCCAAAGATGGTTTTTAGTGAATGCAAACCATATGGGACTGTGCTTTAGCTGGTGCATGCAAGCAAGTGTGCCAATACTAGCAGATTCTAGACGTTTTCTTGCAGTCCCAGGTCTTATAAGTTCTTGAGCCTTTGCTGTGTAAATTAAAGGTCTGAAATTCAAGGAAAGAATAAACTTAGAGCATTATAGCACAGGACTGATGTGACTGTTACTTGAAAATTACTCAACAGAGCACTGCAATAGGAACACAACTCATGCTGTCTCATGCACAAGGCTCAAACAGAATTAACTTTACCAAAGCTTAAAAGATATCAAGTTAATGTGACGTTAATCAGGATTTCGGCTTTCAACATGTGTAAAGGACCATCTTGCTTAGCACTGACTTATCTCAGTGAGGGAAATCTACTGAAAGTTTTTTTTATGTAGAGACATTGCTGCCTGTGTGAAGTGCTGGCAGGAGCTACAAGTTGTTTTCTATCAAATTTAACTGTCCTCTAAGAATATGCCTAGGAAAGACAGTTCTCTGAAAATGTGATAGGCTTTAGTTTCCATTCCTGTGTAAAGCAGAGCTGTATAAGCAGCAGGAGCATTTGCCTTGGACTGTCAACTGTAAAGAGAATTTCTCAAAGAACCTGTGGTTATGGGTACCTTCTAAAATATTTGCTTATGGTGCCACAACTAATTAACTGCAGAATAAGTAGAGCGTGTTGACTCATCCTCCAAATATCACTCCAATTGTGAAATCTCTTTTTAGAAATTATGAAAGAATTGACTTCCAAGAGTAATATCACTTTATCACTTTAAGGACAAGCCTTTACATATGTATGTGGGGTAAAATAATTTTCATTTTATTTCATAATTAAAGAACTAAATTTTGTTAGACCAAAGAAATAAGAGTCTTCCATTGAGCCCTTTCCAGCATTAACAGTACTGTAGAGCTGGTTACTTTCTTTAAACATCTGGATCTGAACCTAAGACCTCATTAGTAATAACTCTGTCTAAACTGCATTACAAGTTGCTCTGAGTAAGGAGGATTTATCTTGCTTTAATGCAACTAAAAGAATAGGCTATTGCTACTCAACAGTTAATGAACCAGTAAAACCTCTCAAAACCAATATATAACTGATTCCTCTCTGCTGTGTAGCTAGCTCTGCCCAGAGTGATGCTCTCCAGCTGTGGAGGAGGTTGAGCTACAGCCTCATTTGATTCTGTTTTTGCTCTTCCCACTCTACCTCAATGTGGAAGGCCAACAGGAGAGAATTTAAGGTCCATTACTTATGGCAAAAATAGTAAGACATGTTCAGCTGCTAATAGCCTGAAGCACAGTAGCTCACGGAGGTACAAATGCGACTGGGGATTCTTGTCTGGCACTGGTGTGGATAAGATGCAGCCCTGTTCAGTGGTGTTTGAAAACAGAAGGGGTAGACTGGCTGGCAGAAAAGTCTTATGGGCAAATGGGGCTTGATTATGATTAAAGATGCCTTCTAACAACATCTGGTGGTTGAAGATTGGCCTGTTTGGCCCCAGCCTCTCCACCTGTTTGTCTTGTGTTTCTGCAAGAAGTTACGGCTCCTGGAGGAGGGTTAGCAGAAGTTGTTGAAGAGGGTTGTTTCTGTGGCCATCAGACCTGATAGCTTAATCAAAAAAGGGAAGTGATTTAAGTTAATATGCCAAGTATTCAGTTGTATTAAGGCCAGTATTGTCTATCTTCTTTTTTTGCTGTCTTTGACAAGAATGACCCCCCCCCAAGCACAACTTATGTGAACTGAGCTTGTGTCTTTCCGTACTCTTTGGAGCAAAAAATTACAATGTAGTGCTAATTATTCAGCCTTCAGTAATTATCAATGCACAGTACTGACAGTAACGAAAAAGAATCACTGAAGAAGGGATGGTGAGATGACAGCTCTTTTGTAGCCACTGCGCAGTGCTTAGGTTGCTTGTGTGTAGCTTGTATTTGCTGTGTATGTTTGGAATCAAGTTCAGTCTGCATGTTGGGACTATCTGAGATTTCTCTTTAAGTCCCCCTGTCTTGGATTTGGCTAGGTGGGGGAAAAAAAGGACTAGCACAAATAATTTTAAAAGCTGCTGGCTCTCTCCAAGCCAAAATTTGCTCACCCTTTTAAAATAAATTAGTTTCAGCAGACAGCTGAGCAGGTAAGAGTTGGCATTCCTTGATGAGTTAATTTTCTTTTTAATGTATTTAAGTTATATTAGTATAATAGCCTGCAGAGCTATTAACTGATGATTATAAAATGCCACAGCCATTAACTTACAGTACATCTGAATGTATTGTATTTATTTGTCTGTCGGAGTTAGTCACAGACTAGTCTGGATCCTCTGTGTACGTGTGCGATGGGAGGTTCACTTCTTACTCTTCCTCAAATGCAGCTGGGTCCCTGGAGGTGTTCTCATGTCACACTTTACCATCAGTCTCTGGCGTGTGGCAGAAAGTGCAGGGTGACCTTTCTGTTGCTGCTTAAGGAGGCTTTGAGCTTTCTAATGTCCCTCATCCGAGCTCGTCAATCCCATTGTGAAGATGACGTAAAGCCCCATGGCACCAGGCAGTGCTCTAGCTCACCGCCACTCCTTAAGGTCATAAAAATAACCTGGGTGTTAGTCCCATGCTTGGGAGCTATAGCCATCCTGAGCATGCGAAGGGATGTTACCGCACAGACTCATAGAAGTAGCATTGCGAGGACAGAGGCTTGACAACATCGTTTCCTACTCTTTCTAATATTATAATCCCCTGCTGGGAACGCTTCCTTAGGACAGGAGTGTATATAGTGAACTATGGAAAAGTTTTGGTTTCATGGTCTGTGTTGTTCTCTGGCTCCAAGTACTGTTGGATTACCCTGTCCCTGCCTTCAGGCCACGTCTTACTCGGGGGAAGAGAAGATCTGGAGGATATGTCCTTGGTGTGCAGAGAGGACCAGGGCTGGCTGATCTGAGGTGTGCTCTTGGACTGGACAGGGGCTATTTGAAAATGCATTTTTCAGAACTTCTGCTGGGGCTGCTCTATAAATGTCAGAAGGCTGTAAAGCCACAGGGTCCTGATGGTACAACTTCACTTGAGGGTTAGGCTGGAATATGATGAGAACATTCCTGTCCAAGCAGAGATAGCTGTAATAATAACAAAGGCAGCAAAGGCTGAGTTTGGCAAACCGAGCTGGTGTATAACAAATGTTCTTTTCTTTCAATAGTTGTGTGCCAAGGGACTGAACAAAGTGTTCATTAATTTAATATTTTTTGCATATATTTTTGCTTCAATTTCATTTTTCTTTCATATTTTGATAAAAGCCAGAGATTCCATGTTATATTATGAATATGGATTCGTAGCCAGCAGCTATGTGGAAAAATCAATACATTCCCAGTTCACTCCCAGGTGTTCCTGCTAACTGGGAGGGCAGAACCAAGTGTGCTGCCAGGAATGTATTCTGCTGCCTGCTGACTAAAATGGATCAGGGCAAAAAGGCTAAAAACTACTGCAAGACGAAGAAAAAAAAAAAAATGGAGTTCATTGCATGGATTAAGCTTCAGTTAAATTAAGATGAAGTCAAATGAGGAAATATCAGTAATGCAAGAGGAAATAATTCTTCAGAGTGAAAATTGCCTATTAAAATATACAGGCTTGCAAGACTTGTTACACACCTTTAACAAATCCATGTAAATATAGTCAGACACTTTGTGGCAGATCAGTGATAAATAACCTACCCTGAAATGATCCTCATTGCTCAGCTGCTTGTCTGCAGCTGAGTCTTCTAATGGAAAACATGTGAAGTGTATTTACTGAAGGAGCAGTGTAAAGTGAGAGCTAAAAGTGCACAACAAAGCTGGGAAGAGTATAGAAATAACAATGTGAGAGTTTTTATGAAAGCTGCAAACTCAGACTCTGATCAAAAAAATCCCTGGCTATTGTGCGAAAATAGATGATGATGCTTGTCTGCCCTGCAATCACAGATTTCATTTTGGACACTATGAGTTGGGATATTTTCTCTAACTCTCTGAGCCAAAGGCTGTGCATAGTTGGATTTAAAATAGACACCACTCTGAAAGGGCCTAGAACTCTCCTTTGCATGCTGTCACATCTTGGAAAGCATGCCAGTTACTTAGTTAATTAGCAGATGACAAATAAAATGTTTGCTAAGTGAAATTGAAGACAGTTGTATTAGCAAGCTGCCCAGAATTATATCATTTGAGATAGTTTGGGTTATGATGCCTCAGCAGGGCTAGGTATATAAAGCTCGTGTTTCATAGGGGTGGAAAAAACATTAATCTTGCATTCTTCCTTCCCAAAAGATTTCATCCAACTGCCAATGTCATCAATAGGATTCCATCAGCTCAGGGTTCTGGCTGAAATCAGTGGGAGACTGAAGTTCAATTCTGTGCTCTTGAGCATCTCCTAATTGGGAACTCCCCACCTAAGACTTGGTGACACCTGTACCTGAGAACTTTTCAGAACCTGTTGGCTTTCTCCTAGAAAGAGTTATTTTAAAACAGACTTATGCCAATTATATGTCGGAATACCCACTCTCCTTCATCCATGGCAGAGTAGTAACATGGTCCTTGCTGAGCATAACTATTGTGTGCTGGACTTACTGCTCCTGTGCGGTGCTGCTGGGTATAAACATCCTCAAAGAGTGTAAGTCAAGACCGTGTTTTGTTAACTACTGTTGGGTTTTAGATGAAGCTGAAAATCCACTCATGACCCAGCTTTTCCTGGCTGAGATCTGATTTTACTTCACTTCCTTCTAGTGAAAGAGATGTCCAACGTTAATTGTTCAAACTGTACTTAATGTACAGACCTAATTGATGCTATTTATTTTGGTTGCAGTAGCCTTGAGTGCAACAAAACAAGGCTGGATTTTCATGGTGCTGGGGGTGGGCAGGTCTGTACTGTAGGAGCACAGGGGCTGTGAGCTTTGTTCTGTGCTGGGGGCAATATTACATTTGCAAAGCTCTTCACTTGTGCTGTGGCAAATGGGATCAGAGCATAGCCCAGCGACTGAGGTGGACCTGCGAAGATTGATGCTACCTGTCCCTTCGTACAGTTGAAGTCTCTCTGTCACCATGGGTTGTACAGCATCTTTGCAAGTGAATGTAATTCACTGCACTCTGGATTTAAGTGCTGTCTCTCACTGAGCTTAGTTTCGAATACCCTGATGTTTTTTGTTTTTCTGTGGGTCTTGAATAAATCAAATGGTGTAGAGCAGAAACAGGAAAAGAAAAAGGTTGTCAAAGGGAGGACAAACTAAGAGAAATCTGTCCTGCAGAACTTCACTGCTGACAGTGCTTAAGGGCAGCATTAGCAGTGTCTGATAGCTCCTCTGATTTATGGGGTGGGCAGCATCTTAAGAATCTTGCTCCTTCATTTGAAAACACTTGTTTGGAGAGTCTACTCAGATGAATAAAAAGTGTGAGATTAGGCCCAGGGTTTTATCACCACTATTGAATTTAGAGCCTATAGAATGCTGTAAGGCTGCACTGGAAAGATAGGAAGTGAGTAAATGGATGTTGTGCATGGATAATTGTAAGGCGTTTTTAAGAAGCCTTTAAACTTTGGTCTCTTTCCTTTTTTTGGAAGGAGCCTGCAAGCCTTAAAACACAAGAGAAATGTCTCTTACCAGAGGTCACTTTGCTGGCACCAGTGGTCGTCATCTGTTGTCAGATTTACTGCCACAAAATGGTTAGTCCAGACCAAAATAACTGAATCTATGGGAAAACTTTAGAACAAGTACAGCATTCATGTAGCTGCTGCAGCGTGCTGAGGGAAGAGCATCTTGTAGGGCTGAAGAGGGAGAGCAGTTTAGTTTCGCTTTTTCTTTTTCCCTAGGAGGGGAAGGAAAAAAAAAAAAAAGTCTGCAGTTTTTTTAGTATATCAAAACAGTCCTTGTGTGCTCACAGCAACTGATAGAAAATGGAGTTGTGTGAATTTGTTACAGTAGGAAAAGGCTGGATGCTGCCAAACAGGAGCTTTCCTCAACTGTGCCAGGAGCCGGTGCCCAGCTGAGATCCCGGCGAGCGGGGTCACCTGCAAAGGGTAAATTCCAGAGGTTATGCCCAGAGTAACTTTCCGGGAGCTTGATGGGTAGAGAATGAGCCAAATCGGATTGGAGGGCTGCAGGGACCTCTAATACCTTGTCAATCAAGTTGCCCTTTCATTTTATAATCCACAGAGGCTGTGAAAGAGAGCGAAAGAATAATTCCGGCAGAGATTGACCAGGCAGAGAGGGCTGGCCGGTGCCAACGTGTTCTCACTGCACACACGGCTACTTTAAATTCATTTATGCTCTTGTATATGGACTATTCCCCCTTTAGAGAGCTACATGCTGTCCTGTGCAATGTTCCTGCCCTTGTTCTGGTTTTACTGTGTAAAACAAATCTCATTTTTACCACAGCGGTTGCAACTTTGCAAAGCAACGTTTAGAGGTAAAGAGGGATTGATCAGACAGCTTTTTATTGTTGCCGTTTCAATTTTTTATTACATTTGGATAATGTCTTTAAAATGGAGACTGTAAGACATAGAAATTATCTGGAGATAGGACAAAATGCTTTGACATTTTCTATTTAGCTTATAAAAAGGATTGAGTGGTGATTTAAATGTAGTCACTTTCCCTTTCAGAGAGAATTTTGGTACTTAAAGGCTGTTTTAATCTGCCAGAGAATACATAGTATTTCATTGGAAGTTGAAGTCCTACAAATTGAAATTAGAGACTGGGCACACTTTTAATGCAATTTATTGATTATATTCTGGAACAAATTGCCAAGGGCAATGAAGATACTCAAAGGCTGAGAATCTATTACCCCAAGAGAGGAATGTATATTAGCTAAACACTAGCTTAGGCTTAGTCAAACCCAAGTACATTATTTGGTGCTGTGGATGACTGATTGAAGTTCAGTCTTCTGGTACACAGAAGATCAAATTAAATATTCTAATGTGCTTTTCTGAATATAAATTCTGTGGCTATTACCTGAGCCAACCTTGGCAGAGATGCTTTGAAAAGCTCTTGTATTTCTATTCTTCGTCCTGCTTCCTCTAAGTTATAGCTTTGTTTTAGACAAGTATTTGTACCTAATATGCATGCACGCAAATACACAAAACAAGTGAAGGAGGTTTTTCTCAGTGCCTTTCACTGGCTGCTGAAGAACATGACTGCATGAGCTGATTATGCAGAAGATGAAAGAAAGTTCTTGTGACATCAGGGTTTAGCTGGAGTAAGAGAATCTCTTTACAGAAGTTGCATGTTCTGCTCAGTACTCAAATGGAGGAGTGATGATGTGATAAGGTATAGTGTTTCTGTGGCTAAAGACTCTTTAATTTCTATCAGCTTTATCATATCTATTTGTTGTGATGCTTTGGGAAAAGATTAGCACTTAATTTCTTGAGTAAAGACTTCTTGAAGGCCACTTAATTTTCTTCCTTCATTCCCAAATAATTGAACACCAGTTACCATTAATTATTTTTAATAGCTATTGTCCATGTGTTTAATTTTCCAACTGATGTAACAGTTACAGAGCATTTACCAGGAACAATATTGTGGGTCAAATTCCTTACCGTGTCTTTGGGTCAGTGCAATACAACTTGAACTAAGTGGGATCTGAGACAGAGAATTGCCTTGACGGCACTTTTATGCCAGGCTAAATTCTCTCATATTTCCTGGAAACTTTTGATGTTAACTTAGAACTCAAGATCTCAGTATATAAGCACTTCAGGGTGAGTTGAACTCTTTCCATTTTTTTTTTCCCCCCTGAAACATCAAAGTTCATAAAGCCATAAAATCCTTTTTCTCCTCTTTGCTCTGGAATCAAAATGAAAAGCCTGATGAATTTTCTATTGAACTAAGAGCAAGTTTAATGTGCTCTGATGTCACATACTGAAAGTGCTGTGTTGTGGATGAGATCCTGTCTGCAGAAGGCTCTACATAAGGGGCAGTATTGTGTATGCAGCACAGGGCGCAATTCTTCACCCACAAAGGGAAAAAGTCAGCCAAGCCTTGGCTTGAAATCAAGTTGCAGGCAAAGCAAGTAACCCCTCTCCCTTCCAGCACAGCACCCACTCGTGCCTGACCGGTTGAATAGCGTTAATCTCATTAAATACAACTTGTTCCGTCTGGAAGGTGGGGAGGGGAGTGTTTTGTACAGCTGGTGACAGAAATGGTGAAATGGTCGATTTGTCAGGGCTGTCATCATTGGGCATGTGGCCGTGATGGTCTGCAGTGGGAGCACAGTGGAGAGCTTCAGCATCAGAGCGGTCACAGTCACACTGGGGCAGCCGCTCCTGTCTGCTATTTCCATCATTGCTGCCACCTTTCCAGGTAGAAAGCATTGGAGAAAATGTCTCATTTGGTGCCTAGGATGAGATGGGTTCCTGATGAATTTTCATCACCTCCCTGATCTATGCGTGTTGCCTTAAGGTAATCCTGAAGCTTGGCACCAGGCAGAATATTCCATGCTTAACTTCTAGGAATTGCCCATGAAGCCAAGCTGCTCTCATTTTAAGGCTAGGTTTTCCCTGTAGTAAATCAGAACAGAGAATTACTTCCCCATAGCTTTTTGTTTGTGATTAAACAAACCAAAAGGCAAAAATATTTGCTCTGTAGCATAGCAACAAATAAATGGGCTGTTTAACAACATAACTGAAACTGATCCTTAGAATAATATAGCTTTTTCCCATGCAAAGAGATGATGTTGGAGGCACCTCTCTAGGTAGGGTCATAATCCTGTGCTTAGATGTTGCAAAATAAACCAAGAAATGCAATTCTTCTCTGGCTTGTCTGCTGCTTTGGTCCACGGCCTTGGCCGTGTCGCTGTTTCTCTGTGCCTGTGCTCATGTTTCGCTTGGAGTCATTTAGACTTTTTTTAGACTTTGAAGTGCCTCATCCATCTCTGCACTACGCTATGGTGGTACCTGACCTTTGTAGGTTCTTGGTGATGCTGGAGCAGATGATGCCATAGTTTGTTGTGCTGCTGTTATGATAAAACCTGGACAGACCAGCTGAGTGACCGCTACTTTCTTATAACTCCTACTTTCTCCTCCTGCTCTTGAGGATGCGAATTAGTCCTGGACTGGCAACTTTCTGGCTTCCCTCAGCCATGCTCACTTTTTGGCCCTGTTCTGAGGGTGTTACCCAGACGTAGTTATTCACAAGCAAGTCCAGGATCTGTCCGCTACACATGATTTAAGGGCAGTTTTCAAAAGCTTTTGTCTGCCTGAAAAATCCCAGAGCACCAGCATATTTCTAATGCATACTGTCATTAAATAATAGCCTGTCAGAAGGCAAAGTTGGTAGAAAGGCCTTCCATAGCCATCGGTGCTTTGTGCTGTATTTTAAGAAGGAGATGTAATCGCAAAGCAGATTTTCGTTTCCTGTTTTTCATTGTAAATCACTTTGAATTGGTCTTCATTGGAAAAGCAGGGTTTGTTAACGAACAGGAACACGTGAGGCTGGTGTGGGGGCTTTTATTTCTCAGAATTGTATAAAATGCAGGGAAATTCCTTTTATTGCTGGGATTTAATAAAGGAAGATGGGAAGTTCCAGCATATCAAAAAAGCTGGAAGTCCTGGATGTCAGTAAACAGATGTTCTGCATTGGTCAGCTTCTGCCAGGCCAAGGACGTAATCCTTTATCAGTGATTTAAATTTCCTATGGATCTCGAGCTTGCCATGAGTGTTAATTTAAGGGGCTTGTTTTCAGTGACGCTTTTCAGGCTGTGTTTTCAGCTGTGGCTTGTGCTGCTCTCCGAAGGCAGCTGCATCCCTGTGTCCTCAGCCAGCAGAGGTCCTGCACTGGTCCAGGTCCAGCTGTGATGGAGCTGGGATTGCAGGCATCGCTCCTCCGGGGCAATCGCAACTTTCATGTCTCTTTGGGAAAGAAGTGAAACATTCCCATTTCTCTCATCCATCCCTATTTCTCACATCTTTTATATGCACAGACTTCCTGCTTTTTATCTTTACTGTAGTTCTGTGTGGAAGCTTATAGAAGTGGAATAGAAATAGGCTTCTTGTGTGTCTAGAGAAGTGAATTTAAATTCCAGGTAAAGCATCTTCTATAACCTAAGGCTGGGTGTTTTCTGTGCTGGCAGGTGTTTTCACTAGTTCCTTGGGGTCAGCATGACTTTGCCACGGATCCAGCTCCTGTGGGTGCAGCAAGGTGTCTGTGAGGTCTTGTAGAAGTAGGAACTATTGCTCAGGTGAGCAAGCTGGGAAGGTAGGAAAAGGCTCCATGCCTGACCTACATCTTCAGTCTGCCCATTTAGAGCTTCTACTCAGAACGTGTGATGAGTGGAACATTTTGTGATGTAATTCAAAGCCTTCCTCCCCAGTCATACCTGATTACTGGGTGTGCACTTCATGTCATAATCCCTTTGATTATTTTTTTAATAAGAATTGGTACTGCAGAGGCTGTTCAGGATGACTTTTTTCCTCCAAAATATATAATAGAATCATTCTTTTTAACAAGTGAGAATCCTCAGTTTATGGAAAAGGGCTTTGCATTTGGAAAAAAGCTTGGGTGGTCAATTAACTGCATCAACTTAAGCAAGCTAACAAGCTTATTTGAGGGGATTTAGTTATTGATAGTCACTGGCTACGCTGTTTCTTTCCATCATTCCAAAGACATTTTTTTCTCTTCCTCTTGGAAAAAATACAGAAAGGGTGCTTGATAAAAACCAAAACTATGCAATCAGAGATGTGCGTGAGCAAAGTGAAAGCTTTCTAGGCAAATCCCCCATGAATCACACCATGTGAATAATTGGCATCTGCATATCTCTCTCCTGAAGTACATTTTTAGAAATAAAAATGGTGTAGGGGCAGATGGAGTACCCCTTCAGCAGGAAAAGGCAGCTATGAACGTTTTGCACACTTGGGTTTGGAGAAGCTGAGAGTGAAGTTATGCTCAGTTGCAGCTTACCAAACACGCTGCTAGCAGCCCGGCTGCAGGAGCACAGCACTGAGCATGGGCTTAACAACAGTTCCCAAATATATTGCTAGAAACAGCTGGGGGTTAAGCAAAGGTCCTTTAGCTCAAAGGTATCTCCAGAGCCTGGCAAAGGGCTGGATGATCTCTTCTGATGACAACTCACTTCAAGCCTCTGATTCTGGTGGGGGATTTTTGTACTGCCCTCTGGTTTAGATATTTAATGGGTCTTACTGTCTTTTCACTTTATTCCTGAATGAAAATCCGAAAGTCTCCATTCTAAAAATAGCTAAAATAGCTATTTTTCTGAAAGTTTATTGCTTTGTTCTCATCTAGGCTTCCTTTCCCATGAAAGGATGGACTAGATCATCTGTAGATGTCCCTTTCATCCTGGCTCTCCTGTGATTCAATGATTTAGTGTTGGCCAGAATTCTTTGTCAGATTTTACCTGAACATGTTTAATAGCTTTGATCAAAGCCAAATCGTTTTTCTTGTAACTTACCCAGTCTAGGCTGAAATAATTAATTTGGGGATAATGTAAATCAGTAGCACAGATGTCTTCCTAGTTCCTTTCCATTAGTGGGGATATTTGCCTTTCCTGGGCAAGCTGCAGCAGGGCTGGCATTCATTTGTCATAAAGAGCGAATTTACTGCCTGTGTTTTGTGCTGGAAATCCGGTGAGGTGTAGATTTGTAACGACTGGGATTCCTGCATTTCCTGGGGTTGATTTGGCAGGAAGCTCCATCATTTACTGCCACTTTGTTACTCTGGCTTTCTACGTAAACCCCGATGAACTGGAGTGTGGAAGTGCAAGCTTTGACTTCAGGATTAATAAACCAACATTATATTATTACTGTGTGCTGCAATCTCACTTTCTTGGATTGCAAGGCAGTTACTAGTATTTGAGGCTCTTTAGCAGAACGCTGTTGTAGCTTTTCCTTTTAACTATAATGCAAGAAGCAGATGAAAGTCTCAGTCCCTCCAGCTGCCTGATTGCTCTAAATAACTGTAATTTATAGAACCTCATTTGTCCTTTGTCCGTTATCTTAATAGTAGATAGTAGAAATCATGAGGTAGACTTAGTGTTTTATGCTGAGGGAAGAGGAATCCACCAATTTAAGCTTCCCAAGCGTTTTGTCTGAGCAAAAAAGTGGTCAGCCAGTGGCCCAGGGTACTGCCCTGTGGTCTGTGAAATCCTGCCTGTTTCCTATTCCAGCCTTGTCATAGAAAATGAATTTGGAAATGATGGATGAGGATGGAAAGCTCTTTCCCACCCCCCACGTTCAGCTGTAAGTAACCCTTGGTGCAGCACATTCTGCTGGGGCCACCTTGCATTGGTCCTTGACAGGCAAAACGGTCTTGCTCCCAAATTTCTGTAAGTGTTTTGGAAACTTTATTTGTAAACCTTTTGTCTTTCTATGTGATTCTGAATGTGAAGGTGGAAGGACTGCTGCACAGAAGCCTGATATAGTAGGTGATAAGTTCAATCACACTCCTTCCTGTGTCATCTTATTATCGTCTTTTACAGTTATCCATCCCCATGGCAGTTACTGGAATGCTGCGTGGCAGGGAATGTCCCAAGGCTCTCCGTAACTCTGTAGAGTTAAAGAGAATATAATAAATTGCTTCTGAAAATGTCCACTTAGGGAATCATAATGATACTATGAATGTCAGTAGGAGGGGGGGAAAAAAAAATATCCGTGCTGTGATGTAAGAAGCAGCAGTTGGCAGCAAAACCCTTCTGAGCAGGGGAAATCTAAATAGGAGCCACTTATTAACCTTGCGCTGCTTTCTTGAGTGTTTCCCAGAACATCCCTTGATGCCTCTGACTCTCTGCCAGGGCACCAGCTGTGTTCACTGTCCAGCCTCCTCTCACCCTCTCAAGGGCTGCCATGATGCTACCAAAAACCACCCACTGCCTCTTTCCAGGGGCAGGGGCTTTCTAGGCAATGACAGCCTTAATTGAGGAGAACTTAAGAGAATTTAATTGCAATTGGGAGTAGCTTGTGTAGTGATATATGTAGGCACGTGTAGGCATGCTCACAAACACAAGTGCATATGGGAAAATAATTCCCGTTCCCCTACATTTTAACTACCTGGAACACTTCTTTACCTTGTGGCAATTTGTGAGAAATTTGTTGCATTGTCAGCCTGCAGTAAGAGGAGTCAAAAGACACAGATCTGCGACTGGGAGATCTGCAACTTTATGGAAATGAGCAGGGTGAAAAAGGCTGATTCAAAGCGTAACAGGCTGACCATAAATCTTAAGAGAATCTCTTCAAATAAAAACAATGAGAGCTTTTTCCTTGCCCTATAAGATGAAAATGGAAGCAACATTTTCTGAAATTGTCATTGGAGCTTAAAAAAAAAAGTGTGCCTTTGTAAAAGTCTGCTAGTAGAAATATGGGGTATTTCTTCTGCTTTTTCTCTTCAATCAAATATAATACCTCTCTGGAGGCAACCTGCCAAGCAAGTGCTGTTACAAACTGTCCAGCACATGATGTTGTACTTGCAGAGAGGATTCTGCCATAAATATAGCCTACGAATTTCACCTTCCATCTCTGCTGACACCTTTGTGTTTGAAAATAGGACTGTTTAACCTCATGAGGGTGACACCTAGGACATGTCTGGGTCTTCGATTCCAAGCTGGTTTGTATATAATTATTATTATATAATTATGGTTACTTAAAGGCTTGAATAACACCTTATTTTGGTGACATTGGCATTAGCACTAATTGCTCATTGAATTCCTATGGAAACTCTGAAGGCATCCATGTTCACTCTGTCGTGATTCATTATCTGTGTAACACTGTTCCTGCAAACAACGCAATGGGGAAAGCTGCTGTGTTTTCTTTTAATAGCAGCTTTTAATTAATTTACTGGAAGGAGCTGTGATCAGTCAGGCACCATGGGATAATGGCCACCTTCCCCGTCAATGTTGGTAATGTTTCTCTTCATGCATAGATAACTTAATCATCTTGTGCTGTAAAGGATTAAACGCACCAGGAAATTCCTTACTAGTTTATTTTCTTAACCTTTTCCCATTGTAGACAAGAGCTTGATTATAAATGCAGATTGCAGCGCTGATGTGTGCTGTGAACACCAGCCCAGGCTCCCTGCAGATGTGTGGGGTGTCCTCCTGCCCTCCCAGGGCTGGGGCCGGACCCCTGTGCTGGGGATGGCGCTTTGTTGTAGAGTGGGACGTGTGACCCCTGGGGTGGCCTGAATGGGGAAATGGCAGTACAATCCGTTCAGCCTGGACGACTAACTTCTAGTCACCAAAAGCTGTTTAACTTCTGTAGGTCCTGGTGAGTCTAGAGAGGCGCCTCCAGAGGACAAATACTTCTCTTTTGGATGGTTAGAGATAAGTGAGATAAGTTATGATTATAAGTGTATTTTTAAATATTTACCTCTGATAAAGGGACCAGGAAGACAGACAATAGCATTTGCTGGGGAACAGTTTGTGACTCCTTTTCAGCCTGAAAATTATTTCTTCAGCCTGTGCAGTGAAAAATGATGGATACTGCATGCCAAGCAGCTCTTGTCTCATGCTGGAGGATTTGCAAAGCTGGGAAGGTGTGGAATCAGCCATGAATTTTACTTGTAACGAATAGCTTGGGTAGTGAGGACTATTATCCCCTTCATTTTCTTAAAGCTGTGGCCAGGGGACAGAGGCACAGCCTGAGAAGCATTGCCGCTGTCTTCCTTCTGTAAACTTCTTTCAGCTTAAAAAAAAAGCAAAACCATTCCCAAAATGTGCATACTGAGAGCTCCTTTGGCCACAGAAGGTGGTGAAATGAGAATATATGTGGATGCTGAAGCATGCAATATATAGGAAAACTTATTAATGACAATAAAACCAATGTATCATTCTGCTGTTGCATACTGTTGCAGGGAAGCAGATTTGTGGTAACTGGTGCATTGCAATTTTGCATCACTTTGCTTATTACACACCAGCTGTTACAGGGGTGCACACACAAAATACCACAGTTGCTATTATAACAAAAACACCAAGAAAAAAAACCTTTCTAAAGCAGAAGATGGGGCTTGCTCTACCAAAGCCCTTGCAAAAGATCGAGGTTACTTTGGAGGCAGTGACGTGGCAAGAGCTGAAACTGAGGAAAACCTTTGACGCCAACTGATACAAAGAAAATGGGCCAAGTAGCAGATAAACAGAATGTGCGGAATGACTGTGTTGGGAACTAGTGATACAATGATTACTGATTTATCAGTGATACTGAGGTAAGAGCTGGAGAATGTTCAAGCAAAGGAGACAAAACTGTCTCCTGATGAAATTCATAGAGGCTGTTTAAGTCCCCTAACCTGCTTTGAGAACCTATACCAGCCTGGCAGCAATATTCTCTCGCTGCAGCAGGTGTGGCTACTCATAGCCCTTTTCAGTGTTGAATTAGTAAGCGTGCAAATAAAAATAGTAATTTTCTTAAGTTCTGTGCAGCAGCCCACTGATCTGGATGAAGTCAACTGACTCTGACAATTAGAGTAATTATTTGGCTTGCCCAGCCCCTTCTCTACTTCACACTCTTAATCATCCCTTGATGGTATCAAATAACTTCCTGAATGAAACAGCAATTCTGCCTCAATAAAATATTTATGATTGTGTTGAGTGTTTCCTGATCTCTGCTTTGAACTTGCTATTTCTTTATTTGTTTATTGAGATTCATGTTTCTCCATAGCTCTGGGATGGAGAAACCAAACCGCAACATGTTACATGAGTGATAGGAACCAGCCAATGTGGCATGTTTGAAATGGTCACTTAGTCATTTTCAGCTCTTTTTTTTCTTCCCTGAGCTAATACCCATCTGAAGATGCTGATCCTCAACCTGTCATTTTTCTGGGGAATGAATCCGTGGTTGAGAACTGACATCCAAAAAGCAGATCATTTATACTGGGTTTAAAATTACAACCTTGTTCTTACTTTCTACCACCATCCTTGATTCTTATTAGCTGGTTACAGGTGATCTCTCTCCTCCCCCTTCCTCAAGATGAAATTAAGTTGTAGCTGTGAATTTTATGTCTTACGGTTGGCTGATTAAGAAAAACATTATCATAAGTCCAGTGCTGAACTGTAGTAACTCATGATATAAATGTAAGCATGACATCTGAGACTCTGCGAGAACTATTTCTTCTGGGTTTTATTATTATTAATTTAATAGCAGGCTTGTGTCCAGCTAACTGGCATTGAGGATATTTGTTGTTGTTTATGAAGGTTAAAATGGAATTGACCCTCTGTAGATGTTTTCTTAATGCTTCTTTCATAACTGATGCCAGACAAGGTGACTAAATCTAATACACCATAAAAGTTAAAATGGAAAATAAGCATCTGCTGGCTTGGTTTGTTGTTGACCAGTCAGAATGACTCCAGATAGGAAGCAGCTCATGCTGCTCTGCTTGGAACACAAAGGCTGCGTGTTCCTTTTCAAATGGTTTCTTAGTTGGTTTGGAAAATGATTTTTTTTTTCCCCTCTGTGACCAAATATGTATTACAACTATTGATATTACTGCTCTGGTAAGACAATACATACTACCCCTCATCAAATGCTCACCAACTATCTCCACAGATGGTAGCTTCTAAGACTTTGAAATAATGGAGACTTTAAAAAAGAAATTGGGCTCAGTAGCAGTATCGTAGCAGCCATCACTCATTAGTTAAAAAGTGGGATAGATTCTTCTATAGGGAAGCAAATACTCCACCTGTTAATTTGCAAGTCTTCAGGAATGAGTCTGGAATGAGTAATGAACTTTGGGAATGTCATTATTTCCTCATCAGAGCATCCTGCCTCCTACAGGAATAAGGAGGGAAAGATGGAGTGAAATCTGGAGTTAAGGAAATCATCCTTTTTTGAAATCCCTTGCTCCTTCATGAGACGAGGGGTGGGTGATACATGATGTACTGTTAATGTATTACAGTGACATTGTCTTACAGTAGTGCAACCCAAGGACTTGCTACTAAGCCTAAGCATCAAAAATCTGAAGGAAGGGTTGGGAAGAGCTTTTTCTGCTCAAGTACAAACTTGTTGCATTCCCCAAGAGTGGCATGACTGCCTTCAGTGTCAATGAGAGTCTCCAAATTTTGCGTGATTTCCTGGATCTCCAGATTTCCTTTCCTTATCTGACATGAGTATTTAATTTATAAATATATATATAGAGAGAGAGATATTCACCTGTAGGTTGCACCCACCTTTGAAAAGTGTTTAAGAACAGGCTGGGGCAGGGTTTTTGTGGCCTAAGGCTTGCTATATTCATTGCCAAGGCAAACCTGTTTTTTTAAAGGATTGAGATTTATGGCCAGAAATAACTGGTTTTATCATAAGGATACAGCCCACATCAAGGGCCTTATATGGAAAAAGGTGGCATGTCTTCCTGGGTTCCTACAGATTAATTCTATGCTTATAAGTGGTTTTGCCAGCATGGTAGAAAGGCTTGAATGCTTATGACCAGGTGTATGTCTGCCCCTGCTGAATTAAGCCAGTTCCTTACCAAGCCATGATTGCTGGTAGGGTCTGGCAGCAATCTGGAATTTGAATTGTTTCCCTTCTATCAGGTGTGTAGACCTTTTTCTTCCTTTCACAGCTAATTCATATCACAGCCTCATTCCTGCCTTGAACTTGGGTGTGAAAAGAAGCCCTTTGCAACTCTAGAGTCTGGCTTTCTTTTAAGCAGCACACTCTGGCCACTTACCTCGTCTGAATGTAAGAGCAGAGCAGAACTAAAAGGCGCAGAAGGCATGAACTTCGAAGGGGATTGCAGCAGGGTCAGCTCAGCTACCTAGCTTTCATCTTCCCTAGAAATTAAAACAAAATAAAATACCCCTTTCTTCCTGAATGTACAGAAGCAAGGCAATTTGAAAAGCAATCTTTTTGTGACTTGCTCATTATGTAACTTGGTTTAAGGATGCTGATCGCCACCAATCCTGCACTGGAGGGTTCCCAAGGATGGCTCCATGAGAGGAGGCTCAGCTGCTAAGCTGCCAGAGTGCAGGGGATGGCTCAAATAATTAAACTCACAAGCCTATAATGAGTTGCACTGTAATTTCATTTGGTTTTAGAATTTAGACACAGCTAGGAAGGCTCAGAAAGAAGTCAAATGGCACAGGATAAGGATAAACCCAGCCCCACAGCCACACTCACCAATTTTAGGTGTAATGTGTTGTAGACATCTGGGCTATTTAGTAAGCTGGGATGAAATCAGGCAGGGGTGGCTGAGTGGGGTGATGCTGAGATGACAGTGTCTGCCCCAGATGCCAGGTGATTAGATAACGGGTGACAACATGGGGCTGTGTCTCATCACAGGAGCAGCAGTCAGCCAGTGGGCTCCTGCCCTGTTCTTTCTGAACCTGAGGAGCATGTTACAGCTGGAACCTGCTCATTGAGCTCTTTAGAAGAAGGTATCCCTGTGAATAATATCCAGGGGAGTCAGAACAAAATGCAAAGCACTTATCAGTGTTCACTTTTTCATCATTCTTCCCTTCCCAAATTTTACTCTGACTCCAGCATGCGGAGCCTTATCACAGCCCATAAATTCTCCCTGGACTAATTCTTTCACTCTCAGTTGCTTATCTGTTGTCACCTTTTTCCTCCATCCTCTCAATTTCACTTTTTGTCTCCTTTTTTGTTTTGCTTTTCCTTCTTTTCTGAGAAATCTTACCATTGTTTTCATTGCAGCCTGCAAAAAAATTGCTTTCTCACTTGTGCTTGGGCAAATTAGTTTTTGCTGACATATATGATTCTCTTCCAAAGAGCTCGTTGGTTTGGCCAAGAGTGCTTGCTTTCAGCTTTCTCCACTGTGCTTGAAGTCTTATAGCCGCCTTTTATTTTATTAGTTGCATTTTTAATAAAAAAGAAGGATAAATAGGAATCCAGCCATGTATCTTCTAAAGCAATTTTCTTGCTGATATTTCAGTTAAGTACTGAACAGTATTCCAACTTTGGCATATTTTTCTACATTAATCCTTAAATGGCAAACAGTTCTGGCTCTGTACAGTATCTTAGCAGGCAGCTGGAGGCCAGCATAACTCTGCTGTGCCTGAGTCATGGTACTGTACTCTGCAATAGGTAGAATTATGATTATTTTTATTAGGAGTGCAACTGATTATTTACCTCCATTTTGGGATCCTAAATGCAGTGCAGATGTCATCTTCTTGCTGACCAAACAAAAGGGCAGTAAGTGTCTACAAGAGCTTAGGAGCTAAGAATAATGCCAAGATGACAGATGGCTGGGGCAGATGTGGGAGTGCAGGGACACAAGATGCAAGTTCTGTTGCTGCTCTTACAGTAATTCCCAACAACGCACATTTTCTTTCTGAACAGAAGACAAAATGAGTTACCAAGCCAGAAACTGCAGCAAATTCAGATGCATTTAGCATAAGGGTTTTTTTTTTTTCCTCTTCAGTTACAGATTTCTTCTCACAGGAGTCAAACCAAAATACCTGCTGCAGGAATCTGAATGTGATCTTGGGCGAAGAGAGACTTGATGCAGTGCTTGTTGAAATAGTCTATGAAAGCAAATGTTAGTATTGGGTAAGAAATGAAAATGGGAACTTAAAGTCTAGATAGTGAAAAAGCCCTGAAGCACCGTCTCATGTGGGATATTGAAAACCTCAGGCCTGATGCTCAGACCTGGCGCACCTGGGCAGTGGTTCATGTAGATGCCCTTGAATGGGGTGGGATGTCTCACTGGAGCAGGACCACACCTGAGCAAGTATTTGCAGGACTATCACTTTGGCTTTAAATTCTGGAGAAGCCCGAGTGCTTCTGGTGACGTGACCGCTGTCAGCTCAAAAAAGAGCAAATGCTGTTGGAGCTGCTCAGAGCTTTATCACAGAGGGACATAAGTCTTTCGGCACCAGGGGGGTCATAAATTAAGGGAGTGTTACAGCAACAAAACACCTGTCAGTACAGGATATAATACAGATGTGAGGTAATTTTCCTACTTGCGCATCTCTTTGGGAGTTAACTCTTTCCTTTCTGCATGAGCAGGTGGTAGAAGAGATGCTCCTGCCTAATGGCTGTGGAGGGCAATGCCTGTGTTAATGGTTTTGGTTCCCATCGCAATGGGAGAACAAACTCCTTGTTTACAGATGTTGTACTGCAAAGGTTCAAATGCAGCAAGAGGAGAAATCTATTACTGTTTTCTATCAGGAAAACAGAGTTTTAACTCTGAGATAAGTATAAAAACAATAAAGTGACTTTCCATAGTTGCCATCTTCCACTGTTTATCTGCAGATAAAAGGTATTTATAAGGATAGCTGTGACTAAGCACAACTCTAGGTTACCCTAGGTCTGCAGTGATTTTTTTTTTTCCCCTCAACCACCATGGGGACGGCAGGGACCACATGAAGCAGTGGCTGGTTTTTGGTGTTAGGCAGGGACGAAAGAGGGGGGACAATAGTGCATTTTTGAGCCAAAAATGGCTATTTGGAATCTGAACAATATTTTCCATTAAATGTTTCTTCTCTTTAAACTTTTAAAAAGTTGTTGAATAATATAAGGTCAGATTCAGAGAATCTGAATCTTCTACTTTGCTAAAAAAAGAAGATTGCAACACAATGTATCTAGCCACATTTCTAATAATATTACTTTTGAACAATGTACGATGTGTTCTGTTTGAAATACCTGGGAACATCAAATTGGGTTCTATGAGTCTCAAAAATAAAACTGATAAAAAGACAGTAATCCAAGAGAACACCATTAGCGAAGGGCATAGCTTAGATAAAGCGAAAGGGACATTTGGTTTTAATGGTAATTGCAAAACCAGCCTCCTATTAAAAACATCATTTCCAATTAAATAATCAGAATTTACTTTATAGCATGCTGAATGAAGTTATTAGAAATGGTTCTGTAGTACTGGGTCTTTTTTGTTATGGGAAAGTATATTGGTTTGGTGCCAGGCCCCGATTAACAAGAATAAGCAGCAAGCCATGGCACTACTGTTGCATTAGGATTTTTATTCTAATTAGAACCAATAAAAAAACTTGCCATTGTTACTCGGATAAACATACCAGTTGTTAAAATAAGGACTGTGACTTCTAGACACTTGGGTAAAAATTCAAAGCTTGGAAACTCTAGTGAAACTTCCACTGATGATAGTGTTCATACGATAACTGCGTGAAGGCAGAACTTGGCTCTTCTGCTTTGAAACACTTGCTCTATCTTGCACTTCATACTGACTATTTGTGCATCTAAGATGGCTTTTTCTACTAAAAAGGGATTGTAGGGAACAATGGGTGCCCTGATGGATTTCACAGATTGCTTGGCTTGAATACCTTTAAGTGAGAAAACATTGGGATAAAGTCTCTTTGGTGCTAATGCTTTTTTTTTTTTTCCTCCAGAATTTCTCCCTTGTCAGTTTTAGAGCAGTGTGGTGGGGAAGGCTTCTTTTGTGGAGCTTTGAAATAAATGCTAAGATTTACCTTCAAAGAAAAACTGTGGAGAAAGCAATGACTTCACATCGAAGGAGTTCATACCACCTGCCTTGGCATGATATTTCTCCTCTGATACTGTAATTTTCTTGCCGTTGTTGTTGCATCATGTTATGGATGGGTTAAAGCCTCTGCCTTTGAATGGAGCCTCTTGTACTGAAGGGTTTCATTGTGCAGCTGAGGCTGATCACTGCATGCTTGCCCAGGCCAGTGTTGTGTGTGTTTGCGTGAAGAAGAGATTCTCTGCTGACCTTCAGTCTCCTCTGGGATGGCTACACTCTGTGTGGGCTGGGGTTTCCAGCCCTATCCATGACTTCTATGATGAGGGGCTGCATCTTGCCCCTTGCAAAAGCTAAACCTGTCCTGGTGTTCTCCTAAAACTGCCTCAAGGTTTTAAATAGCTGATGGGACAAATGCAGCTGACCAGCCTGGAGTGATGCTTCCCCAAATCCTTCAATGAGCAGGTGCTTTGTCCAGGTGGGCAACGTTCCTCTGGAGATATGAAAAGCTGTTTTCCGCATCCCACTTCGTTGCTGCTTTCAGAAGCCCATCCAAAGATAAACTGAGCCAACAGAAAGGCTCCGCTGCTTTTAGAGCAGACCTATAGGGAATAGCTAATGAACTTTTATGGGAAATAAAAATCTTTTGCTGTTTCCTGGGTACCAAATCCCAGAGGCTGTTAATGTGGTGTTCCTGGGATAAAGAGTGGCTTCAGCAAGCCTACTTTATATCAGAGGAATTGGCCTCTTTTTACTTTGCCTCATAAGTATTAATCCAACCTCTCAGCAAGACTCTGCTGTGGTTTTGACTAGTCCCCAGTAACTTCAGGAATAAAATAGGCTTTGGCACAAAAATCACTTCTGCCAGCTCCTTTTGACAGATCACAATACAGTACGTAAATTCCCCATGGTCAGTGACGCTGCCATCTGATATGTGTGTTTCCAGCAAGTTTTATCTTTGTCAAGTTTCCTGAAGAAATCAGACTTCATGGCCATGGAGCTGAAAAGGATTTTTCTTCAGTGTTTTTTTCATACCTGTTATGTTTGGGGACTTAGTTTTCAATTTTTATTAATTTTTTTCTAATGGGAGGTGGGAGAGAGCAGAGGGGAGCAGGAAAATGAATCCAATTTGGCAAGCTTAACTTGTCTTTCTAGCCTGAAGCCAAAGCAGGAAGGAAACGTCTTACATTTGGCCGCTGTCCTTTCTGGACGTGCCTAACTGTTTAAAGTAAAACGTGATGGCTTTGGCCACCCTGGGGTTCAATGCCAAATTTAAGCTGATCTCACTGGGTGGCAAAAACAGAGGTGTGGGACGGGGGTGTTTTGAAAGGGATGGAGGGACAAAAAGAGAAAGGGATGAATAAAGCAAGAGTTTTCTGTTACAGAATATAATATTCTGAATGACACAGCAATGTCCAAAAAAATGTGTATCATGTGGGGTGATTGAGGATTTAGTGAGATTACCCTTAATCTTCCTCAGTCAATAAAAAAGGAAACAAGAATAGATCCTTTCTTCTTAGAAAGACAATGACATTTAGTATGTTTGCTGGAGTTGGAAAATTGGCACAATGTGTTTTGTGTCATAACAACACTTAAATCTTCATAGGTTTAGACACTAAACTTTATCTGCTTTGCCCTAGTGCATCCATGGCTAAATGCATTTTTCTGTAAAGCTCTGAAACTCCTTATCTGACAGAAGGCTTGTAAATTTGCCTTGTGATAGAAATAAACATCATTAGTACAGGGATGCTGCTAGGTTCTTCTAGTTGTCACTGAAAAAACCAACTTCAAACCTATACAGGCTTTATCTGTCTTGATAATTAATGAGCTGCTGCATCATGCTTTTGTGTTGCCTCATTTTCTTGTTTTCTTACCTGTGCATCTTGAGTAGAAATGAAACTTGCTCCGAGCATGGGTATCAGGAGAGGTCCCACTTGCATCCCACTTTTCAAGGGAGAGCTGGAATCCAGGTGGTCTGACAGTGAGGATGCTAAACTGGGCTGGAGAGACCTGGAATAAATTTCTTGTTCTGTCAGCACTTTGAGGTCTCCAGCAGAAAAATGCTATGCTAGAGCTAGGCAGTAATAATTTGTCTCTGTCTCAGATCGCTGCTTCAAAATTGGATAAAATTACTTCCGTATCTTACAACACTTCTTAATACGCTAGAGGTTGGAAGGCTATGGGATACTTTGCTGTAGATGTGTAGGACCTCTAGGATTAAGCATTATTTCTAATTAGTAACATAGCAAAATCCTGGCTGGTTTTAGTGAGACATAATCCAAAGAAAACCATATCCATGTGAATGTTGCTGAACTTCCCACACCTGCATGCCTGTGAAGATCAGTTCTAACATTTGTGTTGGTGTTAAGGCATTAATGTATCTAGAGCCTACTGATATGCCACAAGAGAAGTTGTCTCCAGTAGAGCAGATGAAGATTAGTTAGTTGTGCACATGGATTTAGTGTGTGGGCCTCAAAGAATGGGCAGAACTTGGTTTTTGTAGAAAATGAGCTGTGCCAAGCAAAGCTCATGGAGGAAAACTGCCTCAGTTGTGCAGACTGAGCCTACAAGTCACTTTGAGAGAAGCCCCATCGCAGTCACTGCCTGTCTTGAGACCAGAAGTGTTATAAGCGTCCTTGGATTTCGCAGTCTCCTGCTTATGTGACCTGTTTTAGCTTGCACGTTTTCGAGGTAGATGCTCTGCTCTCTCCTGCAGCTATATGTTCCTATTTTTCTGGCGCTTCAATTAAAGAATGATACTGCTCTGGAAAATGTCAAGCATTTTTCATGGTTATAAAAAGTTTGTTAATGGATATTTCATAATAAATCTTTCTCTATACAGTAAAATACCCTGCATGGACACTGGCTGTCAAAAGCAGCTTGAGCAGCATTTGGCATCACAATTTTGTCAGTTTTCACCTTAGAGGGTGATATTTCTTGCTTTTCCACCAGTGAAAGAGGCTATTTGATGATGAAAAACAAATTTCGTTTGAGCAAAATCTTATGGTATTAGTGATTTACCACACGTGGAAATATATTACTTAAATGGCAACGCGCTTATTTTCACCTTACTAGAAAATCCATCTGTCTCCAGTCCCATAAAAATATCCCAGATGAAGATGGAAAATGCTATAGATAGCAACAGTTCTTCCAGGAAAATGTCAGCAAATCTGTTACCCTTCTTACCACTATCATGTAAATACTAATCAATTTGGGATTCAACCATATACAAAATAAAAATATGGAAAGAAATCGGAGAATTACAAGCATTCTCACGAATTTCTTGTTTTACTAAAACCTGATGGACCTCAGTGATCCATGCTGCTAGAAGGAGAAGGTCTTTCTAAACTCTTTATCTGCTTGTAGAAATTTCCATGGCTCCGCTAACTGCAGCTGAAGTATTTGCGCTTACATCAGCTCAGGCTTTGGCGTCCACTCCGTGCAAACGTGTGTCCACTCACAATAACCTGCTTGAATAAATGGCTGTGAACAAACACCCGTTCATTGACCAGCTCTATTTTTTTATTAGAATTGCCTCCTGCACTGCTGCGAAACTCAAGAATAATATATATTGAGTTTATTTTTGATTCTGAACTTATTCATGCAGTTAAAACATCCCATATAGAAATGCTGGGGAGAAGGTATCTAAGGGAAGAGCTGTCTTCTGGAGGGTGTGTAAAGCTTGCCATCTGTCTGACCCGAGAGGTACGGTGCAGTGATGAAGTAGTATAAAATATGCTGACTCCTCAGCTTTACAAATGATTTCTGTTGTTGATGCTGGGTTTTTCTCCCTTGCGATCACAGCTGCGTACCGTTCCGTTGTCACAGATGCTTTTTGGCAATTAAACAAGCTGTTGCTGCTCATGGCAAGTCCTGGCTCCCCAGTTTTATTTGGAAACCTTTACCTTAGAAATGGTTAATTACTCAGCTTCTCTCAATCCCTAGGAGCTGCTTTTTTCAAGTTTTCTAATTTACATTGCCATGACTGGGCAGCAATAAATCAAAGCCCAGCTGCAGCTACTGATCTCCTATAACCCCTTTTTTTCCCCCCCTCTTAGTTGTAATTTCAACTATAAGCTCAACAATAAGCCCATCTCTTAATCTCAGCATGAACAAATGGAAAATGGTCAAATGACGCACAATTTTAAGCTTCTTGCTGTATAANCATAAGGTACCAATATGTACAGAAGCTGGTGCTTAAAATATATGGGGAAATGGAAGCCAGAGAAGAGTGCCAATAAAAGCCGGACTGTTACTGGCTTTCAGCAGCTAAATTTACTATAGTATTTGTATAGGATAGTATTTCCCATCCTTGGGTATAGGGAAGATGGATATGCCAGTTACCTGAGGGATTTAAAACTGAATTACTAATAATTTTAATTGGTATTGTCCTTCTTTATTTCAGCTGTAATGCAATAAACCAAATTTGGCCCCTCTTCCATCCATGTGGGGCTATTAAAGCCAAGGGAAGGTGCTGCGGGAGTGGTGTGGGGGTGGCTGGGAGCAGGGAAAGGCTTGCTTAATTGTAGCAATTAGCACTCCACTAAGTGGAGCAAGTCCACTGCAACATCACGGGATAATCTGAATATTAATCTTAATGCAACCCGTGGCTGAGAGTGCACGAAGTGAGGTTATGAAGTGATCTTGCTGTTACAAAAAAAATCGACTTTTTCTGCCAGTGTGCTGGGAATGGATTGCTCCCCCTTGGTGGTTGTGGTGGTGGTTCAGTGCTGCTGTATCGCTCGGGTTTGATTTCAAAGTGCCGGCTGCTGTAATGGTGATCAAGTCACACAAAACAGCATTCTTTATGAACTTGGCCAGTGGGTAATGTTTTGTATTTGGGCATAGCTCTATATACATAGAAAACACTTAGAAAAAAATGATTTTCACTGTATGTCACCTGATACTTAATTTAAAAGAATTACTTCTACAAAAGAGTTTTTTTCCAGAGTTTCTGGACAAAATTTCACATTAATTTGTTTTAGAGAAAGCCTGTCTTTCAAACCAAGTGCAAACGATGCTTATTAGGCGTTCTCTTCCCCCCGGCGTGGCTGGGCTCCGAGCTGACCAGGGCATCACTTCTCACCCTCCTTCACTTCAGCTCCGCTTATGTGAAAGTAGTTGCTTCATTATTATCTCCTTTTCTTGGCCTAAAGGGAAATGATTCCGAAGTGTGGAGAGATAAACAAAAGGAAAGAGAGAACAACCTAACAGGATCTGATTTTAGAGGCAAGGCTGAATTTTGGTTTTGTGGGCTACCTGTAACTTGAGGTTTTATCTGAGCTGAAACTGTTAAGAAATGTGGGGTTTTTTTCCCCAAACACTTTGTATCTGTTATCAGCCTTTCTCTAAGGAAGGAAGGAATCACTTGGTATGAAGCCACAAGTGATGGCTTTTACTCCTGACCCTGGTTGATGCACTGATGGTGGCTTGTGATGTTAATGTCTCTCCCACCAATGTTGTTCCCCACATCTTCCTTCTGCAGGAGAGTGTCCCCCTGAAACATGAGGGTGCCCATGCCTTAGCTGCTTAGGTGATGGCATGATAAAGTGGTTACAGAGGCTAGGGAGGGGTGGACAGATAGGGACAGCCCTGTCACTGCTTCTAGTGCTCCTTATTTCAGTGAAACCAGGTGGGAGGCTTCCCAAAAGGCTGGTGCTATGACCACTGGTCACCTTCTTCCCAGCATCCCAGGATTTGCTGTGGAATGTACTAATGTAAACCCAGCCTAGTCCGACTGAAGACTTAAAATTGTATTTTTAAATAGTGAAAGGCACAGGGCACAAATGTGCTGGAAAAATGTGCATTGGGAATGGGGGGAGGGGGAAAGAAAGATGGAAAATCTCTTTAAGAATCCAAAGTCTGTCTCACTTTAAGGCGCAGAGCTGGACTAGGGAGATGTTAAAGATCCACATCCAGCGAAATGCCTATGTGTACTCTTGTTCTGTCTGCCTAACACTTCTTGAGCTGAGCTGGGGACTAAGCTTCAGGCCACTGAAGACTCCCTGCCGTTCCCTAAATCTTAGTCATATACGTATAGCATTTATCAGCACATATACCCCAATCTTCATTTGTTCCTTACATGCCGTTCTTAATTCACCTACTTGTGGGGTGGGTAGTGGAGCTGCAGGACTTCACCTTTTCGATGCACACAGGCTCATTTTAGGAAGGCTGAAACCTGCTGTTTAATGCATTATTGAAAGCTGTTCTTTATTTTTAAACTTTCCAGGAAGTTAAAAATAGACCTGATCCTTTTCATTCTCTTATAATTAAAGAGCAGATCGGAATTATGCATTGAACACTGTGTATAATCCATTGGTTAGGGCTTACATCTGGTGAATGCATCAGTTAACTGAATCAAGTCTATTTATGTTTTCTTAAAAAAAAAAAAATAGTATTCCAATCTGATTCTTGGCCACTTCTTTGCTGCCAGGATTAAGGAGGTGGTCACAGCGCTCTTGCCTCGCTGAAGCATACTTGTTCATTGCTGGATTTTGAGCTATGCAGTATCTGCAGGCTGAGCAGGAGTTTGAGCGAATGTTCAACAGAAATGCTTTGATTTCTTGTATTAGTTGTGAGTCTCTTATTTTATCAGACTGTTCTTTGAGAAAGTAACATCACGTAGGATGAATGTAATTTTTTTAAAAAAAAAAAAAGATTCTGTTCTCTTGTTGCATTGAACAACATTGTTGGTATTGTTCAGGAACACAAACCCCTATCCCATCTGCATGCAGAGTAGTGTGCCTTGACACCTTGTATTTCACCATGATGAGTAAAAGGACTAAGATGAGCAGGGCCGAAATGACCTCTGTAACCCTCAGCAACTTTGTTAGAGATTCATGAGAAGGACCTGGCCTGATGCGGAGGTGCCTGTGAATGTACTGGATACCAAATTAATGTTTTCGGTTTCCATGAAAGCATACTGTGCTACTAGGTATTCATGTCTTAAATAACATTAAGCTGCATAAATGCAAGGAAAAATCCAATCAGTGCCTAATTTATTACAATGAATTGTCAGAGCCATAGGGGTTTGTATGCAATGCTGTGAATAATTAATCATTACGGGTGGGATTTTCAAAAGTGCTTGGGGGCTAGCTCAGCCCTGCTCATGCCAGGGAGATGGATGAATGCTCTAGAAAATATCATTGAAATACCAAAGATTACAGCTAACCAAGGACTATTTTTCTGTGTATGCCCTTGTCTGTGACCTCCTTTACTGGAATTCTGGCACATGAAAAAAATAAGTGTCTTGCACAAAACTTTATTGGAAAGATAATTCTTCATATCTTGGTTTGACTTTTAATTTTTTTTCTAAAGGAGTCTGCTAGGACATCAGAGTCAAAAAAGGAAAAAAATCAGCTAGTTTCACCAAAGCTGTCAGTAACTGATAATTTGGGATAAAATATTGTAAAGATCATTTTTTACTTGCTCACAAAATAGTCCTTGTGTCCATAGCATTTTTCTGTACAATCATATTTTTTTCTTGTGCCATGAGTTTCAATGGGAGGATGAACCCTTATCTCACACCTGTTCTGAAAACTTAGGTGCACTTCTGCAGCTTTCTGCACCTTAAATGTGCTCAACTCTAAGAAAAGCAGTCTCTTCTTGAAAGGAGGCTTTTTTGGATGTAGACATGCAAATAAGTTTTCCTAAGACGAGCTGCAGAGTGCATTTGTAATGAATGCCACTTCTCCAGAGAAACTGTCCCTGTGTACATTTCTTATTGAAAGTACAGGCTGAGCAAACGATCCACCAAGAGATTGAGGTTGAGCACAGAGCAAAGAAACACTTGCTTGTACTCAGGGAACATCTCCTGCAGGACCATTGCCCACTGACTGGAAGAGCCATCGGTGCTGGCTCTAGTGTGCATCACGGATTCATATCCCGTACTTTGTAAAATATAATCTCCATATGTGGAGTGTAAAATGTTTTGTGTGTGGTAAGAATTGGTCTTTGGGCTGCAGCTTTTGCCGTGTATAAAGGAGAATGCTCACTAAAGAATGGAAAGGTTCAGAAAAAAGGGAGAACTTTTTTGTTGCTAGAATCTTTCCTCCAAGGTGTTCCGTATCCTATTGCTTATGAACCCTCTGATCTATATTTACGAATTGCCTTAAAATGGCAGGTAAGCAAAAATAGGGTTGGACGAAAGGAATATTGCCAGCCACCTGGCTCACCAGCTTAGTATCGCATTCAAGTCTTTCGACCTTGCTAGAGCCTCCATGAGGGGTGTTATAGCTCAGGGGGATTAGAGGGAATGAAAAGCACTAATTCAGCTTTCCCCATGGAGAGTAGGTTACACCCACTGTTGCTATCAGTTACAATATGATTTTCTGTTTTCTAATAGAGAGGAGTTGGCTGGGGAAGCGGACGTGCTAGCTGCTCAAAGGTAGTGGTGGCTGGCTACCCCTCAGAGCTCACTCCGTATTTTTGGAAATAAATTCTGGAACAGTTGATGGAAAAATGACAAGCTAGGGACAGTGTCCACCATTTCAAAAGTAATCTGGAGATATGTTTGTTCTCAACTTGCTTCTCCCAGCCTTGCAGATGGCAAAGTGCAAAAGAGGGGTTGTGAACCTGAGGTTTTGTTCATGACTTCAAGAATCATAGGACACCAGGCTGGAAGGGACCTCAAGGATCATCTGGTCCAACATTTCTTGGCACAAGCACAGTCTAGACAAGATGGCCCACCACCCTGGCCAGCTTAATCTTAAAAGTGTCCAGTGTTGGGGAATCCACCACTTCCCTGGGGAGAT